>QRDG01000395.1:0-520946 GCA_012064385.1 Puccinellia tenuiflora
GCACAGATGCAGTGTGCAAGAGCCGTGTTCGTGTCACTCATGATCGACCGAATATGAATTTTGCATTAGATTAAAAATGATGGCGGAAAATTGAAGCATGTTACGAGTACCATTATTGGAGCCTAATTATTTCTGGGACTATTTTTTTCGAAGAAACAAAAACCTGAGAGCTGCGCCATGTCGACTTCCATTTCTATTCAGTTTCTTTTGTAAAATGAAACAGAAAAAAAAACCAAAAATCGAACAAAAATCGGTAAAGCAAACAGAAAAAATAGCTGAAAAACCGACAAAAAAACTAAAAGCCGACAGAAAACAAAAAACCGTTTAATCAGAAAAACCAGCTCAGAAGTTTCTAGAACCTTTCCAAAACGGGAAGTAAACAAGAGCTACTGGGTCGTGCAAATTGTAAGCAAACGCGGCGTTTCCTATTTTACGCTCAGCATAGGTTAACCCGACAACGCGTACCCCCTCCAGCGCCAAATCGATAAGTGGGCCGGCGCACATAGCTTTTTTCCCATCAGTTTTGGGAACATTCTGGAAGCTTCCGGTCTGTATTTTTTCCGATTTTTTTCGGGTTTTGGTTCTTTTTTCCTGTTCGTTTTTCTGTTTAGGTTTTCTCTTTTCTGTTTTTCTTTGAAAATGTTCAAATTTAAAAAAACCATTTAGATTTTGAAAATGGTTGGATTAAAAAATGTTTAAATTTTGAAAAAAAATTTAGATTTGAAACATGTTCATACTTTGAAAATGTTCGGATATGAAAAATGTTCACGAACCATTTCAAATTCATGAACCATTTTTCAATTCATGAACCATTTTCAAATTCATGAACCATTTTCAAACTCAGGATATTTTAAATTCATGAGTAAGTTTGTCAAATTCATGAACCTTTTCAAATTTATGAACACTTTTTATAGTCGGGGATTCTTAATAAATAAATAAAGCGTTTCTCTCTTTCTTCCATCTTAGACAGACCCAAGGCATCGATGTGGAGCATCAAATTCCATTAATTAACACGTTTCTCTCTTTCTTCCCCTAGCTACAATGATTCTCTCCCCTGCCACCACTACAACCACGAACAGAGCCGGGGTTGGCGACGCCGCGGCAACCATCAGGCAAACGCGATGGAGAAGGCCCCGACGAGGATGGACCGAGCCGGTGGCGAGCAAAGACCTTAACGACAGGGTGTGCAGAATGCACCGGCGTCGAAGATGTTTGTTGGCGGCGGACCTTCCAGGAATGGTTAGCGGAGGCGACGGATAGGTGGAGGCTGAGGTTTGAGGGGGCGGTGCGGCAGCGCCGCCAACCGCGGGCGGCAGTTGCGGGTGGGTCTGGTCGGCGGTGGCTATGGCGGTGAATCTGATCTTGAGTCGATGGCAGCGGATCTGGTCTAGCAGTGTCAAATCTCCTCTCTCTCCCATTCCTTTTCCTTCACTCTGGTGGGCTTGTTCCAATAGGTTGCTACTATAGTATTGGTGTAAGTTTTGACCGGGGGCATGGGAGACCGTAATCTAGCCCTTCCCGTCATGAAGCTGTCCAAGGTTTTATATATAGTCAATCGTATTGCACACATCTCTTCTCCTCCTCTCCCGAAGCCTCGTCTTGATAGTCGACTCACGAGTGCTACTGCCGCCCCTTTCCTCCCCGCTCTCCGGCGGTGCTGCCGGCCGGCGAGAGGATGGAATCTGAGGTAGGCTTCTTCTGTACATAGTAGGATTAGTATTAGGTGTACATTTTACCGCTAGGGCGCCTGGCTACTTGCCGAATGAGAGCATGCTAGCGGTGCTGGCTAGCGGCACCGGTTGGATTTTGATGCTGTGTTCTTCTGGGCCATGATGGCGAGGAGCTGTTGGTGGCTGGTAATGGTGGCCTGGGCGTCTTCATTAAATAAGCATGTCCCCTTCGGCTGTTGGAGAGCTGTGGGGTGCTGTTACGCTTCTTCTTCTTCTTCAACTTGTCATGGTGGCATTGGGGAAGGGATGGAGGCGGTGCTACGCATCTCATTTTCTGATGGTCCTAGAGTTGAGATGTCGTTGCATCTCGGAGAACACTCTCGGCAACCCAAGTTTTGGCAGCCGACCATGACATACGGTGTCAATCCAACCTCCAAGTGGAGGCCCTTCATCAAGCTCGCTATGGCGATTCACGGACTCCTGGAACCAAGTGGTTTTGTCCCCGGTCCCGGCGAGGACGGCCTTCGCTCGAGCTTGCAGATCACCGACGGAGGTAGAGGACCCGATTGCTTTTCCGAGAATATGTTTAGGGTCTGTTTTGTAAGATACAAGGACTTGTTTGTAATTGTTATTTCTTTAGAGGTCCTTTATGTTATTCGTACCTGCACCATTGTCAATGAATGAGACATCCAGGTCCTCGGGGACCTTTCCAGTTTCAGATTTTTTTATATAGTGGTTGTAACTTGTAGGTCGAGGATGGTTTCGGTGCAAGACGTCACGATGGCAAATGATAGGTCTGGCATGGCATCAGCGCCTTTAGAGCATCTCCACTAGGGGTCCTACAGGGGCCCCTAAAGGCCCTTTGGGGTGCCGGACAGAAAAAATCGGCCACACTGGGGGGGTCCTAAAGGCTTTGTCTAGCCCAAATCCTGTTCGGCATCGCCAACCGATCGAGCCTCCAACTCTGGGGGGTGGCTTGGCGGTGCCGGATGATGACCCACAAGTGTAGGGGATCACAACAGTCTTCGCGAGTAGTGTAATCCTGATTTATTGATTCGACACAAGGGGAGCCAAAGAATATTTATAAGCCTTAGCAGTTGAGTTGTCAATTCAACCACACCTGAAAAGAAACTTGCTTGACACAATTTATCAGTAGCAACAGTAATATGGTGGCAGTAGTGAAATAGTAACAGCAACAGTAAAATCACAGTAGCAATGGTGACATCGAAAGCAACAGTTGTAAACAGCAGGATTAAAAGACCGTAGGCATAGGGACGGATGAAAGGGCGCTGCATGGATAATAGATCATGTAATAGTCATAACACAGGGCATAATGCGAACAGATAATAATAAAGCATCCAAGTATCAAACAATCATAGGCACGTATTCCTAATTTAGCCGTGCATGATTGCAATAAGAACTTGCACGACATCTTTTATCCAACCATCTCGTTTCAGCGGGACCAATGAAGGAACTAATGGAAATTAAGGTGTTCCTTTTAATACAACACCGGAGCAAAGCATTAACACACAATGAATACATGTAATGCTCAAGTTGATACCCTTTCCCTTTGATATCCCAATCTGTCACTTTGGGGTCTCCGTATGCGGACAACAACAGGTGCATACAACTAGTAGATAGGATCTAAAACATCAATTATATTCATAAAAACATAACATGTTCAGATCTGGAATCATGGCACTCAGGCCCTAAGTGACAAGCAATGAACACAACTAGTTGCAACAATGGTGCTTAACACAAATTATGGATACTAGCCATCATGCACTAACAATATTACACACTATTACATGATCAATATCAACATGATCAATATCATCCAATCCCCTACCATCCCCTTGCCAACAACAGGAGACTACTCACACATGGTTGGAGGAGTCATGGATGGTCGATGGAGAGGCGTTGGCGGTGACGATGGCGATGATCCCCACTCCAGCAGGGTGCTGGAACAGTGATTCCGGTCCCCGAATTTGGGTTTCGAGGTGGCGGCGAAGCTCCGTATCATTTCTGGAAAAATTGTTCGGGGGAAGACGTTTTAGGTTAGGAGGAGCTTATATCCGAGAGGGAGCAGGAAGGCGAGCTCCAGGGGCCAGGGGCGGCCTAGGGCCGCGGCCCACCAGGCACCCACGGCTGAAGCCCGCCCCAACTCCTGGGCTGGCTCCTCCGCAAGCCGTCGTGGCTCCATGGCTAATTGCCCTCAATACTTCATTTTATATTTTTTCTGGAATTTTCCACGAAACTTTATTTCTGCACAAAATAAGACACTAGATGCAATTCTGCTGAAAATTGCGTTAGTCCGAGTTAGTTCCAATCAAATCGTGTAAATTAGAGGAAAAACAATAGCAAAAGTGTTTGGAAAAGTAGATACGTTTGAGACGTATCACCGGACTCTATCCGGCCTGCGCCTCCGACAGGTATGGCCTGCCTGTCATCCACACGAAATGAACCGACCGTCATTTGTGCTTCCACACCTTCATCTTGTAATCCCTGCCAGGCGGTTCACGCTACCGCCGCCACTCTCGCCGTAGCCATCTCCGCCGCTCCCATCTCCACTGCCGCTTGTCATCCCCAATCGCCACACGTGCCGCCGCCGCTCCCTGGCAAGGCTGGCCATCTATCTTCTCCGGGGAAAACTCTTCCCTACTGGCGCGACCAGTTAGTCGCTCCCTCCCGCCCGCAAGGTGTTTGGCTGTTTGCCAACAATCCATTCTTTCATGATTTCTGATGTTTCGGTGCTTGATTAGGCTATGGACTCGGACGAAGAAATGATGTTTCACCAAATGACAGAAGAGATGAGCGCACTTGAACTGGATGATCAGGAGAATGAAGAGTCATCCGCATTCTTGTGGCGATAGTGGAGGAGGAGGAAGCCGAACCCAAACGCGGAGGTCTAGGCATGGAAAGAAGACCAACAAGAACCGGCAGCGGGCAACGGGACATATGTTGTTGTTTAATGATTATTTTGTGCACGAGCCTACAAATGATGAGGTTGCTTTTCGCCGGCGCTTGATACGTCTCAAACGTATCTATAATTTTTGAGTGATCCATGCTAGTTTTGTTATATTGTCACATGTTTTTACTGTCATTTATATCTTTTTTATGCATTTTGTCGGACTAACCTATTGACAAGATGCCAAGTGCCAGTTCCCTGTTTCTGCTGTCCTTTTGTTTCAGAAATTTACTTCTGGAAATATTCTCGGAATTGGACGAAAATTTATGGGGAATTTTTACTCGACGGAAGGCACCAGGACACCAAAGGGCAGCCCTGGGGGCCACCCACAGGCCAGGGGCGGCCTGCTGCCGCGGCTTGGGGGCCACCCGCAGGTGGGGCCCACCCCTACCCGTGGGCACCTCCTCGGCCCCCTCTGACGCCTATAAATTCACATTAAACCTAAAAACGTCGAGGCGGCCATTATTTTCCAGAAAATTGACCCCGACACGCCATCACTGAAAACCCTAGTTCGGGGTCCAATTTGAAGCTGATCCCAGCACTCTGCCGGAGGGGAGATCGATCCCGGAGGGCTCTTCATCATCATGCCTTCCTCCGATGATTTGTTAGTAGTCTCACCTTGGAGTACGGGTCCATGGCAGTAGCTAGTTGGTAGTATCTCTCTTATACTTCATGTCTTATGATCTTGTGAGCTGCCTAACATGATCACAATTAACCGCTTTGTTTTCTGCGAGACCGGAAAGATTGACAACCTTTCCTCCGTTGGGGGCAAAGTATTTTGGTTGAGTGTGTGCAGGTCCACGTCCGTTGAAGGTCAAGCGACAGAGATCTTCAACATTCAACTCGTTGTTGATTTCAAAGTCCTACTAGTTCGATAAAGCTCGGTTCGTTAAACGAGTGAAAACTGCTACTAACTACAATTCCGGCTTCGCTTGGGGCACCACCCAACTTATTTTAATACAACAACAAGCTCTATTCTGGCGCCGTTGCTGGGGACTTTGGAGCTACAGCAAGGGGAGTCTCATACTCTCAATCTTTTTACTTTGTTTTTGTCTTGCTTGCTTTATATCTCGTTTAGTTTATTTTCCTGTTTCAAAATTTTAAAACCCCAAAAAAATAGTGTAGTCTTTATTCCTGTCTTGTTATTTCATCTTATCGTTATGTCTTCTACTGAAAACACCAAGTAGTGTGACTTTACTAGCACTAATAAAAATGATTTCATATGCTCTCCAATTGCCCCACCTGCTACTAAAGCAGAATCTTATGAAATTAAACCTGTCATGCTAAATCTTGTTATGAAAGAGCAATTTTCTGGTGCTAGTACTGATGATGCCGCCTCTCATTTAAATAACTTTGTTGAGTTATGTGATATGCAAAAATATATAGAGGTAGAAAGTGACATCATAAAACTGAAACTTTTCCCTTTCTCTTTGAGAGGGAGAGCAAAAGAATGGTTATTGTCTTTGCCTAAAAATAGCATTGATTCTTGGATTAAATGCAAAGATGCTTTTATTGGAAAATATTATCCACCTGCTAAAATCATACAACTAAGGAGTAACATTATGAACTTTAGACAATTTGATAATGATCATGTTGCTCAAGCTTGGGAAAGAATGAAATCTATCGTTAAGAATTCTCCCACGCATGGATTAACTATGTGGATGGTTATTGATACGTCTCAAACGTATCTATAATTTTTGAGTGATCCATGCTAGTTTTTGTGATATTGTCACATGTTTTTACTCTCATCTATATCATTTTTATACATTTTGTCGGACTAACCTATTGACAAGATGCCAAGTGCCAGTTCCCTGTTTCTGCTGTCTTTTTGTTTCAAAAATTTACTTCTGGAAATGTTCTCGGAATTGGACGAAAATTTACGGGCAATTTTTACTCGACGGAAGGCACCAGGACACCAAAGGGCAGCCCTGGGGGCCACCCACAGGCCAGGGGCGGCCTGCTGCCGCGGCCTAGGGGCCACCCGCAGGTGGGGCCCACCCCTGCCCGTGGCGCACCTCCTCGGCCCCCTCCGGCGCCTATAAATTCACATTAAACCTAAAAACGTCGAGGTGGCCATTATTTTCCAGAAACTCGACCCCGACGCGCCGTCACCGAAAACCCTAGTTCGGGGTCCAATCTAAAGATGATCCCGGCACTCTGCCGGAGGGGAGATCGATCCCGGAGGGCTCTTCATCGTCATGCCTTCCTCCGGGATGATTTGTGAGTAGTCTCACCTTGGAGTACGGGTCCATGGCAGTAGCTAGTTGGTAGTATCTCTCTTATACTTCATGTCTTATGATCTTGTGAGCTGCCTAACATGATCAAGATCGATTATTTTAATGCTATGTGATGTGTTTGCTGGGATCCGATGGATTATGAAGTTATGTTCAGATTGTGCATGATTCTTATATGAGTAATTTATATTCTTGCATGCTATCCGATGTGCGTAGTTACTTTGGCCAAGTGATTGTGTGTATCTCCAAGAGAGGGTATTTATGCTAGATAGTGGGTTCATGCCCGCTTTTGTTCCTGGGCACGAGTGACAGAAATGTCTAAGGGCGAGGGTGTGCTGTTGCTACTAAGGGTAAAACAGCGGTGTTAATGTCTATTTTGATATTAGTATTGCTTACTTCATGCACTTTACTTAATGCAATTGTCTGTTACTTGCAACTTAATACCGTTGGGTGACAGGCTGGATAGCGATCCCACGGTGGACTTTTTAGACAAAGACGCAGTTGGACTCAACGGTCTTTGTTCCTTGTCATGATGCCTCCATAAATATTATCATGTCCTTTTTTTATAGCTAAATTGGGTTTGTGTCATGATCTTGTCAATTGCCTAGCTGTAATTCGTTCACCCATCACATGCATATTTTATTTACTTGAGAGACTCCACTAGTGAACCCATGGCCCCCAATCCATCTTTTTACAGTGTTTACAACCTCATTTACTTGCTTTTAATTATTATTATTCCTCTGATCACTTTTCATATTTTATCTATTTCATCATACAATTAACCGCCTTGTTTTCTGCGAGACTGGAAAGATTGACAACCTTTCCGCTGTTGGGGGCAAAGTATTTTGGTTGAGTGTGTGCAGGTCCGCGTCTGTTGAAGTTCAAGCGCTAGAGATCTTCAACATTCACCTCATTGTTGATTTCAAAGTCCTACTGGTTCGATAAACTTCGGTTCGTTAAACGAGGGAAAATTGCTACTAGCTGCAATTACGCCTTCGCTTGGGGCACCACCCAACTTATTTTAATACAGCAGCAGTTATCCAAACTTTTACTCGGCCGCGGGAGGCACCTTCATGTACACAACATTAGGTGCAACAACTAAACTCATGGATGAGATGATGACAAATTATTCACAATGGCACACCGAACGAGCTCCAAGTGGTAAGAAGGTAAATTCTGTCGAGGAAATCTCCTCTTTGAGTGATAAGGTTGATATGATTATGTCTATGCTTGCTACCAGTCAGTCTAATATTGATCCCAATAATGTTACACTTGCTTCATTAATTGCCCAAGAAAAGGATCAAGTTGATGTTAATTTTCTTAATAGAAACAACTTCAACAATAATGCTTATCAAAATAATTTTGGTAGTAACAACTATAAGCCTTATCCTCCCAATAATGGCAACTTTTATTGTAATTCCTATGGTAATTCTTATAATCCTATTAAGAATGTGTCCTCTGATCTTGAAAATGTTTCAAAGGAATTTATCACTTCGCAAAAAGCTTTTAACAAAACTGTTGAAGAGAAGTTGGAAAACTTGGATAGTCTAGTCTCTAAAGTAGACGTTCTTGCTCATGATGTTGAAATTTTGAAAATTAGAACCACTCCAAATCAAGACAAACATACTGAATCTTTAAATGCTATCTCTCTTCAAATTAATGAAAATGAAAGGATGATGGCTCTCTTGAAAGCTAGGTGGGCTAGAGAGGCTGAAGAAGATAGAATTGCTGAAATGAATAGGAAAACTGTTAAAGTTTATACTATCCAAACCACTAAAGAGGATCCTCCTAGTTTATTTAAAGATGATGAAATTGATTTTGATAATTGCAATCTTACTGAAGTCATCAAGTTCCTATAAAAACTACCTAAGACACCGTACGCTAGAAAATAAATCTTGCCTTTACCAAACACATTACCGATGCTCTTATCAAGGACACGGAAGAAAAACTAAAGCTTGAAACCTCTATCCCTAGGAAGTTAGAAGATGGTTGGGAACCCACTATTAAGATGAAAATAAATGACTTTGATTGCAATGCTTTATGTGATCTTGGTGCAAGTGTTTCTGTTATGCCTAAAAGTTTCTATAATATGCTTGATTTAAATCCTTTGGAAGAGTGCTATTTAAATGTTCATCTTGCTGATTCTTCTAAAAAGAAACCTTTGGGTACAGTTGATGATGTCCTTATTGTTGTTAATGATAATTATGTTCCCGTTGATTTTATTGTTATGGATATTGAGTGCAATGCTTCTTGTCCTATTATTTTGGGAAGACCGTTTTTGAGAACTGTTGGTGCTATTATTGATATGAAAGAGGGAAATATAAGGTTTCAGTTCCCCCTTAAAAAAAGGGATGGAACACTTCCCTAGAAAGAGAAAGAAGTTTCCTTTTTAATCAATCATAAGGTCAAGCTATGCTCTTGATGTTGCAAAGGCCTCCGAAAAAACTTGATATTTGGCATTGCGCCTAGCTAAAAGGCGTTAAAGAAAAGCGCTTGTTGGGAGGCAACCCATCTTTTATTTTCAGTTTGATTTTTGCTTTTCTTGAGTCATGAAGTTATTACCTCTGTAGCAACTTCATTGTATCTTTTTCTTTTGGTTTTTGTGCCAAGTTTAGCCTCTAATGCATTGAAAGTGCGAGGTATTGTGTTGCTGTCCAAAAACAGATTCTGTGCGCCTGTTGCACGAAAATCCTAAAATCGTCAGAATTTTATATTTTTCTGATAATTTTTGAAAGAAAGCCTGATGATTTTATCTATCTTTCGTTAGTTTTAAGTATTTTAGTTGAGCTGCAGAAGTGCCTCGAAAAATTCGATCTTTACAGACTGTTCAGATTTTGACAGATTCTGCTTTTATTTTGCATTTGTCTCTTTACCATCGTCATATGTGATACTCTAGGGATAGAGTGCCACATTGAGGCTTAGTAAACAGTATCTAATGTTTAATGAAGTTGGTTTGCAATTTGTCATGAGTTGAACACATGTGCATTTTAATTTATGAGCACTAACCCTCTAATCAAATTATGAGAAGTTTTGTGTGAAGGGAGTTTTTAAGTTCCAATGGAGAGGAATATGAAGAAATCGAGGATGGTTCAGAGATCAAGCTTGGGGATGCCCCCATGGCACCCCCTCTGAATATCAAGAACCATCAAGAGTCAAATCTTGGGGATGCCCAAGGCATCCCGTCATCTTCATCGACTATCATAAGGTCGTCTTCGTTGAACTTCGTTTTTATCACTTTACATATTATGTGCTATGCTTGGAGCGTTTTTTTACTTTTAGTTTTGTTTGTTTGTTTGCTGGTCATATCTTTGTTGGATCCTATCTTTATTTGTGTGCGAGAGAGACACGCTCCGCTTTTTCGTTTGAATACTCCCTTGCTTCGCTTATATCTTTTTGAGTATTCTTAGCTACTGTCTGTTTTCTAGTAAGCTCTCACTTTTAGCTTTTATCTTGTTTAGAGATGCTAGTTGTTAAGTTAAACTCTCTTGTTCTTCACTTATATTTGTTGGAGAGTTGTTTTGGTTGCTTGGTTCACTAGTGGAAAACGGGGCAGTAGTCCCGGTTCCAGACGGCCTCTAGTCCCGGCTGGGCAACCCGGACTACCAAATCGGGACTAGAGCCCCCCCCCCCCCTATCGTCCCGGTTGGCTACGAACCGGGATTAGAGTGCCTCCCACGTGGCCACGGGCGAGCCCGCGGGCTGGATGTCTTTAGTCCCGGTCCGTGTTACGGACCGGGACTACCGTTAGGCCTTTTTTTTTCTTTTATAATTTTTTCCAGAATTGCACGGACCGGGTGTTGTGTACTGTGTTTAGTGCCGGGGTTTTGGATAGTTTCGGAAACACGTCGATACGTCGATATAAATTATATTGTACTATGATCACACGTTGATGCATATATATAACACACTTACAAATTAATTGTAACACATGAATTTGTCGTCACGTTTCCGTACACAAAGTACTCAAATGCATTAATTATACATGCATGAAATCATAGTACATTTATATATGTAGATAATAGTGCTCTGAATTTTCAGGTATGACATCATCAAGAAGAAATCCCGCCAGCTCCTCCCCAATTGCTCTTATACGGTCATCTGGTAGGAGGCCGGCCCGCTTCCTTACAATCTTTAAAAGAAGGAGAAAATTAAACAATTATGAATGAAACTCCACACAATTGATATGCATATTATTTTGTCAAAAAAAACTTGTGAACAATGTATAATTACGTACCTCTGCGTTTCTTCGATTTTCAAATTTTTCATAAGTCATCCTATGAATGTACTCGCAAACGTAGTACCCACATAAGAGGGTCCCTTTTGGCTGTTCCAGACACCACTGTTCGAGAATAGAATTCAACACATTAAGTTTGGTAATGGTATTGCAAACTACATTAATTCATGGATATAGGTATAGTACTACTTACTTGGTTCAGAGTCCATACCAGCTTCTCGTGCCATTTACCGGGTACTTCCTTGACGAATGTCTGCCATGCTCTACTCAACAAAGAAAGAACAAAACATCTGTTATTAATTAATTACTTGATATCACGAAATGAATGAAAGAGAGGTCGGTATAGTAATGTGATAAGAATTTAAATTACTCTTTCATGACATCAAACAAGCTCTTGTACTCTTTAGGGTCTCTCCTTAATGAGTCGTAGACTTCAATTATTCCCTGGTGATATCTAATGACCACGAGAATAAAGTGGTAGCTGCAAATTTACATACAGAGGCATGCGCATATAACTCATCAATTAGACTTAAGATACCGGGTGAGCAAAAATAGAATGTGTACAACCAATTAGTAACACTTACCTGAAGTTGTAAGGAAGAAATATTTCTTTTTTGTCTTGGTGTCGCTTAAAAGCCTCTATCATTACTCCCTTTACAACTTGTGGTTTCTCCCTTATGCTCACTTCATGAATAACATTAGGGTCCATGAAACCAATCTCCACCGGTTTTATTATTTCCCTTTTGTAGTCGATCATCTTCTTTCTGCACAAATAGCGTACCAAAATTAGAATGTGCTGTGAGCTATATATATATATAAAGACTTAATTAAATTACAAAAATAAATAACTTACAGACAAAAGATACTGATGATTGCTTTATCGAGGGGTAAACCATTGTATAATTGGAAAAGTTCGGAGAAATCAATTTGCACACCGTAGTCATCGTAGAAGTGTTCCTCCTTTCTAACTTTTGCCATGATACCTATTATACCTTTCTTTGCGACTTTCATGTACCATGAATTCAACTGACGCATCCTTGTTGGTAGTAACTTGACCACCTCAGTTGTGACCAAAGACTTGCCTTGAACATATTGATAAGGCACCCTATAAGGTTCCTCAGGGAAGTGGCGGACACTTCCCTGAGGTACCATACGGTGGGCGTCTTTGTCGGTAAGTACCTTAAGCGGAGGGAGCGATTGCGTAGGTTGTTGTCCCAGCTGGGCTATCTGTTTCCCACATTTCCGGTTCTCCAACACCGAGTCGTATGACTTTTCAATAGAGCGCTCATAGTCTGATGACGGCCTTGGTGGAGGGTTGTATAAGCACCTAATAGTGTGATGTAGTTTGTCACGAGGAAGCCCTTTGATGCTGGGTAGTTCTTCCGGGGGCGGTTTCTTTGTAAAATGGGCTGTAACCTCGGCCCTCCTGATGGCTTCGGATTCCTCGACAGTCCTCTCGTAAGGTAACTTCTCAGGAGTCTTCACTTTTCGCGGCTTTTTCTGTCTCTTCTTAGGAGGCGAACCATTAACGGCCCTCTTCGCATCAAACCACTTATAAGGCGGAGACCGCTGGACTGGCTCTGGAGATGGAGACCGTGCTGGTGTAGCTGGAGATGGAGACCGTACTGGTGTAGCTGGAGATGGAGACGGACTCGCGCTGGGGTCCCTCTGGGGTAGGAAGGGTGGACTTGTAGGTGGTGGACTTCTACTTGGAGGAGTCGGTGGCCTTGGTGCTGAGCCTAGAAGCACGATGTATTTCTTGTTCCATAGAACGAAACCGTGCTTGACTTGTCCCAGTGTCGTCTCATCGTCACCTCCAGGATAGTCAAGCTCAAGTGCCTCAAATCCCGGTATAATAGCATCCACCCCGACACGAGCATAGCCAGCTGGAATCTGACCAAGATGGTAGCTTGCTCCAGGTTCGTTTGGTAACGCATAGCCGACCGCCACCTTGAAGGATATGTTCTTCATTAACATATGAAGCTCACACTCCGTCTTCTCCGTGATATCATCCACGGGGTAGTGAGCCGCCGGCTGTTCTATTATTGCGGCAGATACTTGTAGCGGCGTGGAACCCACGCTGCTTCTTCGCGGTTCTTGGACGACGACGTCGACTTGTTGCTGCTGTTGATCAGGTGCCCGGTGCTGGCTGATTGAGTCAATCTGACAGCGCAGTCCGGAAACCATGCGCTCCAATTCTGATAAACGGTCTAACTCCTTCTGCTTCTTTCTCCCACGGCTTTTATAACTGTCAGCACAGTCCGGAAACCCTTCCTTCAAGTTGGTACCGCCGGGAAAGCCTCGTAATCGTCCGTTGTGTTCGGGATTCCCCAGTGCGAGTGTCAGCTCGTCGTTCTCTCTCTCGGGATGGTACTCTCCCTTTCGAACTTTATCTATTGCGTCAATAAGCAACGGAACGATTGTTTCAACCTTTTTCTTCCATTTTCCCTTTGCAACAATCAACCCCGTCTCTGAGTCCAACACTGCGCCATGCGCGAACAACCAAAACTTGGCCCTCTCGGGCCAGTTCAAAGTCTGTGGAGTGATCCCTTTAGCAACCAGTTCCGCTTCAAAGGCTAACCATTTGGGAATGGCAGACTTGTAGCCACCTGTACCCAACCTATGGTGGTATTCCTTCTTCCCAGCATTTCTCTTATTTACGACCGATCGAGCCACGGCAATAGAGGAATTCTTGTACGCCTTGAATGCGGGCCAGGAATGTTTTATCTTCTCGAGTGCTCCGGTGAAATTAGCTGGATCTTCATCTTCATACTTTCTCCATAGTGTTTTCTTCCAGCTCTGGAATTGTGTGGCCATCTTCTTAAGAGTCCACTCCTTCACTTTCTCCGTCTTGCCTTCTGGTATGTTGAAATGTATCATGAGCGTATCGAAAAGCAATTCTTTCGTATGATCAGGGACATAAGAAGCATCATCCTCATCCACACCCTTCGGCTTATGCCATTCTGCAATGGTGATCGGGAGAATGTCCCTAACAATGACTCCAGCTTGATTTACAAATTTACGACAGGTCGCTATGGGTGCCAGCGGTTCGCCACTCTGAGAAACTTCCTCTATCGTTAGCCTCGGAGCATCGCTGGCCATCCTCTTCGTCAGGCCTCGAGGAGGAACATTATTTACAGATTTGCTCGATCCAGAGGGCTGGAAAATGAATCGTTAATTAACACGTGCAATTAACAAATGCATATATATACATGATCGATCGATCAATTGTCAGCCTATATAATATATGTATATACCTCGCCGGAGTTTGTCGTTAAGGGCGCTTCATCGTGAAACTGGAGTCCCTCACCGCAGTCGTTCAGAAATTGTGAGCTGAAATCATCATCTTCATCGCCTTGTCGTCCATCATCTTCTCCACCGCCTTGTTGTCCATCATCATCTCCACCGCCTTCTTCACGGGCACTCGCATAGATTATTCGTTGCATTTTATCTTCATGCTCCTCGTCTCTAATTAAGGGAATGTCCGCCATAGCTCAATGTACCTGCAATCAATTATATGTGTTTGTAATTTTTTTGACATAGAATTACACATAAATGACACCCCAAAATAATTAGGGGTGGCATTGTGCAACTTGTCACATAAAATGACAGCCCTTGGTCCTGAAAAAAAAATAGGGCCAGGCACCTGGCTAGCGGCTGGTCCTTTAGAAAAATCAGCACCCTGCCCGGCACCTGGCCAGTAGCGGCTGGTCCCTTAGAAAAATTCAGCCCCCGCGTCCACCCACTGGCCAGTAGCGCGTGGTCAAGGCTGGCCCACCAGCCAGCGACCCGGCCACCCCGCCACCCAACCGCCGCGCGGTCAGCCCACTCGGCCACGTCGCGCGTGGGAACCGGCACCCGACCGCCACGTTCCCTCGTCTCCCCCGCTACCCAACCGTCCGAGCCCCGCAGTCAATGCTCCTGGCCCACCTGCCAGCGACTGGACGGCCTCCTCGGCTTCCCGTCCCGCAGTCAATGCTGGCCACGGTGGACGCGGCCCCCGTCCTTTTTAAACCCCGGCCGTACGCGATGGAGACCTCACACAGCTAGCCCCGCCGCCCTCCCCACACTCCATCGAACGTGCCCTAGTCCTAGTCCTAGTCCTAGCCCTAGCCCTCGCCCTCGCCGGAGCCGGAGCAATGTCGAAGCGGTGGTGGCCAGGCGGCAAGCACCAGTCCGAGTCCGGCGGCTCGGGCTCTGGCCGCTCCGGCCGCCGCCGGGGCGCTGGACTGCCTCCCCTTGCTCCTCCTCCACCACCACCACCGTCGGCGCCGCGCGGAGTAGGCGCAGTGGCACTGGGAGAACGCCGTCCCGGTGCGCTGGTCGGACGTCCACCTCCCGGACAACTGGCACCTGAATCCGCAACGGATTCCGGTGCCGCCGATCCCGACCGACCCCACGGCCAGGGCGGTGGAGATCGCACGCCGGCGCAGCCTCCTCCCCAATCACCTCCTCGACGACCCGGCGTACGCGCCGGGCTCCCCCTACTGGGACCAATGGTTCCGGGAGGAGCACGACGAGCGCCGCCGGAGCTACTTCGCGCCGGCCCCGGTGCCGCCGGTGGAGCGCACGGAGTACCCGGTGCTCCCGGAGGGGATGGACGACCTCGACCAATGGTTGGAGGTCGACTCCGACGGCGAGGCCGCCCCCATGGAGGAGGACGACGACATCGACGACGCCTTGAAGGCAGCCATGGCGGCGTCCCGGCAGGCCTTCGTCGACGACGAGCGCCGCCGCTGGGAGATGGTGGTGCAGGACGCACTGCCGCCGCCGCCGCCGCACGGTCTGCCGCCGCAGGGACCGCCTCCACCCCCGCCTCCGCCACAGGGACAGCCGGGGCTGGACTGGGTGCAGGCCCTCGTCCAGGAGGAGGAGGCCTACGACCCGCCGGAGGAGGAGTACCAGGAGCCGGTGGGATTCCCACCGGAGCTGTTCGGGCAGTCGTGGGTATTCACGACTGTGCCCCAGCTGCCGCTGCCGCCGCCGCCGCCGCCCCAGGACGCCATCCTGGAGGAGCCAGGGACGCCGCCGCGGGACGTCCCCATGGAGCAGCAGCAGCAGCCGCCGGCGCATCTGTGGGAGGCGCCACCGTACGTCGTCCTCTCCGACGAGGAGGGCGACGAGGACTAGCTAGGACCTCCCTCTCCCCCCCCCCCCCCCCAATGTAATGAACTAAGTAATGTAATGTCCTTTCCGATCTATGAACTGTCCCCGCCGCCGATTTAAGGTCACCGGACCACCGCCGCCGCCGATTCTAGCTAGGGTTCGTGCCATCGGACCACCGCCGCCGCCGATTCTAGCTAGGGTTCGGGCCATCGGACCACCGCCGCGCCGATCTAGAGTTTGAGAGGGCCGTACCTTAGGCGGAGCGCGCGGGGACGGCGGCGAGGAAGAGGGACGCGAGCGACGGCGGCGGCGGCGGCGGCGGCGGCCAGATTTTGGCAGCCTGGCGGCGTCGTCGCGTGAGAGGAGCCCGGAGGCGTCTGCGTCTTGGGCCTGGCGGCAAAAATGGGGAAGAAATCCGCGGAGAGGGACCAAGTAGGCTCAAATCGGCCTTTAGTCCCGGTCCGTGACACCAACCGGGACTAAAGACCCCTATAGTCCCGGTTGGTGTCACGGACCGGGACTAAAGGTGGGCTTTTTGGCGCGCTAAGTTTCGCAGCGGCCCGAAAATGGCCTTTAGTCCCGGTTGTAGCCACGGACCGGGACTAAACGGCCGTTTGTATTTTTTTCTTCATTTTCAAATGTTCATATTTTATAAACTTTACATGTTTTCAAATGTAAATATGAATATGTTATATATATTGAACATTTAAATAGATGAGTTGAGTAAAACCGTTGTAATAATAAAATCCGAGGTTAGGATAAATATATTTAACATTTTAAATATTTAATGAAAAACCCTCAACTTTTTAACAGTCAAAACAAAATTCTACCAATTATTACAAATGACCACAATACATCAACATCATTCAACACTTCTTCGTGTCTGTCATTTTTTCTTCTTATCGCGTCGTATCCATGGACAATCTTCATCATTCAACGCGATGGTTGGGTCAATTTTCACTGTGAAGGGGGGAATTTCATCAAACTTATTGTAATCTTCTGACATGTCTGTCTTGTCCTCCACTCCCACGATGTTTCTTTTCCCTGAAAGAACTATGTGGCGCTTTGGCTCGACGTCGTACGATTCATTCACTGCTTGCTTATCTTTTCTTTTCTTCGGTCTGCTAGACATGTCCTTCACATAGAAAACCTGAGCCACTTCACTGGCTAGGACGAATGGTTCGGTGTCGTATCCAAGATTCTGCATATCCACTGTAGTTATTCCGTACTTCGGGTCTACATGTACCCCGCCTGTCAGGTTGAACCATTTGCACTTGAACAATGGGACTTTAAAAAATGGTCCATATTCAAGTTCCCATATCTCCTCTATGTAACCATAATATGTGTCCTTTTGCCCATTGCTGTTTGTTGCATCAAAGCGGATACCACTGTTTTGGTTGGTGCTCTTTTTATCTTGATTGGCCGTGTAAAATGTATTTCCATTTATCTCATACCCTTGATAAGTCAATATAGTCGAAGATGGTGCATTGGCCAACAAGTATAGCTGTTCTCCAACAGTGCTGTCATTAAAGAGACGTGTTCGCAACCAACCTCCGAAATTCTTCACGTGTTCTTCATCAATCCAATATTTAGATTGCTCTGGGAAGTTCAAACGTAGAATATTCTTATGTTCCTCGATATACGGAGCCACCAAGCTGGAATTATGTAGAACCGTGTAGTGTGCTTGACTATAAGAATGCCCGTCCATACATATTATTGCTTTCTTTCCCAGCGTGCCTTTTCCCCGCAGTCTCCCCTCATAGCGTGATTGAGGAACCCCGATTGCCTTGAGGTCAGGAATAAAATCAACACAAAACTCAATGACCTCCTCTGTTCCATAGCCCTTGGATATGCTTCCTTCTGGCCTAGCACGGTTATGAACGTACTTCTTTAGGACTCCCATGAACCTCTCAAAGGGGAACATGTTGTGTAGAAATACGGGACCGAGAACGAAAATCTCTTCGACTAGATGAACTATGAGGTGCGTCATAATATTGAAGAAGGAGGGTGGGAACACCAACTCGAAGCTGACAAGACATAGGACCACTTCCTTCTGTAAATCCGGCAGAGTTACTGGATTGATGACCTTCTGAGAAATTGCATTGAGGAATGCACATAGCTTAACAATGGGTACTCGAACATTTTCCGGCAGGAGCCCCCTCAGTGCAATCGGAAGTAATTGTGTCATAATCACGTGGCAGTCATGAGACTTTAGGTTCTGAAACTTCAACTCTGTCATGTTAATTATTCCCTTTATATTCGACGAGAAGCCTGATGGGACCTTGATACTGTTTAGTACTTCAAAAAAGATCTTCTTCTCTTCTTTGGTAAGAGCGTAGCTGGCAGGACCTTGATACTTCTCTGCATTCAGGTTGTCTCGTTCGTGCATATGTTGCTGGTCCAGCCGTGATTCCGGTGTATTTTTCGTCTTCCCATACACGCCCAAGAAGTTTAGTAGGTTCACGCAGAGATTTTTCGTCACGTGCATCACGTCGATTGCAGACTGAACCTCTAGGATTTTCCAATAGGGTAACTCCCAGAATATAGATTTCTTCTTCCACATCGGCACGTGTCCGTCAGCATCATTTGGAACAGATTGTCCGCCAAGACCCTTTCCAAAGATTACTTTTAAATCCTTTACCATATCATATATAACATCCCCAGTAGGCCGTCTAGGCTTTGGCCGGTGATCTGGCAAACCTTTGAAATGCTTGCCTTTCCTTCTTACGTTGTGCCTTTCCGGAAGAAACCGACGATGCCCCAGGTACACATTCTTGTTTCCCAGATATATACTTTCAGTATCACCTAAACAGTGTGTGCATGCATTGTATCCCTTGTTTGACTGTCCTGATATGTTACTAAGAGCTGGCCAATCATTGATGGTCACGAACAGCAATGCTCGTAGGTCAAATTCATCTTGTTTGTGCTCATCCCAAACACGTATACCTTCTTCGCGCCACAATTGTAAAAGTTCTTCAACTAATGGCCTCAGGTACACATCAATGTCGTTGCCGGGTTGCTTCGGGCCTTGGATGAGTAGTGGCATCATAATGAACTTCCGCTTCATGCACAACCAAGGAGGAAGGTTATAGATGCATAGAGTCACAGGCCAGGTGCTATGACTGGAGCTCTGCTCTCCAAAGGGATTAAAGCCATCTGTACTTAGACCAAATCTTAAGTTTCTTGCGTCATCTGCAAATGTCGGAAACTCTCTGTCAATTTTTCTCCACTGCGACCCATCAGCAGGGTGTCTGAGCATCACGTCTTTCTTACGGTCTTCCTTGTGCCATCGCAACAACTTGGCATGCTCTTTGTTTTGGAACAAACGTTTCAACCGTGGTATTATAGGAGCATACCACATCACCTTCGCAGGAACTCTCTTCCTGGGGCGCGCCTCGTCCTCAACTTCACCAGGGTCATCTCGCCTGATCTTATACCTCAATGCACCGCATACCGGACATGCATTCAAATTCTCGTACTCCTCGCCGCGGTAGAGGATACAGTCATTGATGCACGCATGTATCTTCTGCACCTCTAATCCTAGTGGGCAGACAACCTTCTTTGCTTCGTACGTACTGGGGGGCAATACGTTATCTTTTGGAAGTATCTTCTTTATTATTTTCAGCAATTTTTCAAATCCCTTGTCAGAAGTACCTTCCTCTGCCTTCCATTGCAGCAATTCCAGTGTGGTGCCCAGCTTTTTCTGCCCATCTTCACAATTTGGGTACAACAATTTGTTGTGATCCTCTAACATTCTCTCCAACTTCAACCTCTCGTTTTGACTTCCGCAGTTTATCTTCGCATCAAGAATGGCCCGACGAAGATCGTCATCGGGCTCATCAACAATGGGCTCTTTTTCAGCTTCATCTTCCCCCATTGATGTACCACCGTGATCAGTGAACATAGGATAGTTGTCATTATCCTCTTCTTCCTCATTGTCTTCCATTATAACTCCTCTTTCTCCATGCTTGGTCCAACAATTATAACCGGTCATGAAACCGGACTTCAACAGGTGGACGTGAATGGTTTGTGAGGTAGAGTAGTCCTGAGTATTCTTGCAGACACTACATGGACATGAAATAAAACCATTTGGCGGCTTGTTTTTCTCAGCCACTTGGAGAAAATAATGCATGCCATTAATAAAGTCGGGATAACGTCGGTCACTGTACATCCATTGCCGACTCATCTGACTCATCTGCATTATATAAATAAAATATAAAAAACCATTAACACTATTTCTTCAATATATAACAGTGATAAAGTGAATTAATATATAAGTTCATCACATTCAAACCAAAGTAGAGCAAATAACCAAATGTAATACATATAGTCTCACAAACATACATTGGTTCAAACTAACATACAACTATCTAAAGAATTTAAGCCCAACAACAAATGCGATAAAAATCACAACTATGGTAACTATCGAACCAACACCATAATGATACCAAGCCTCTTTATGAATGGCATAATTTCTAATTTTTCTAATCTTCAAGCGCATTGCATCCATCTTGATCTTGTGCTCATCGACGATGTCGGCAATATGGAGCTCCAATTTCATCTTCTCTTCTAGGGTTTGGAGACGGAGATTTTCACTTCTTTCCAGTTTTGCTTTCAAATCATTAATTTCATTTTCAAAAAACTCGATGATAGGGTCGGTTGGAATTTCCGGTTCAACAACGACATCCGGATCATTATAGACCGGACGAGGACCGACGGGGACGGATATCAAAACCATGACACACTATACATATAAAAAAAGTAAGATAATATACATGCATCTAAAGTATATCAATAAGTTAAAAAGGGATAAAAACAAGACTCACCGAGGAGGTGCCGGCGACGGGATGGCGCGGGCGATCGACGATGGTAAAGATGGTCACCGGACAACTGTAAACCCAATACATTATACTTTAATTTGAGCTAAAATTGCATGTAAAAAAAATGAAATCTCTTACTTAGGCATTTCATCAAACACCTTGCTAGCACTAGAAAAATAAAATTTTCTAAATAACACCAAAATGAGCTAAAAAAGGAACACCGGAGTGCTAACCGTCGGGTAGATGAGGTGCCGCCAAACTTGACAAATGGTGGAGAAAATAGGGGCCGAACTCGTGGTTGGGAGGAGCAAGGGTTAAGAAAATGGAGATGAACCCGGAGCTAAAAAATGGCCACGGCCTGGCCACGGCCGGGTCGGGGGGTGGAAGATGATATAGAATATATTTAGTCCCGGTCCGTAACAAGGACCGGTACTAAAGTCCCTCCATTAGTCCCGGTCTGTAAATAGAACCGGGACAGTGCATTGTCCGGGCTGGTCCCACCTCTGTCGCCTCCTCCCGCATCCCTTTGTCACCGGTTCGTAACACGAACCGGGACGGTAGGTCCCCTACGAACCGGGACTGGTCCTGGCGGGCGCCCTGGGACCAATGACCGGGACTAGTGCCACGATTGGTACCGGTCCGTAAGGGAACCGGGACGGAAGGGCCAAACCGAAGCCCCTGTTTCCACTAGTGGTTAATGTGTTAGATCGGAAAAATGCTATGCATGTGGCAGTGGTATGAAGTAGAAAAACCTGCATAGTCTTGTAGATCACTTTGTGGATAATTTGATACCCTTCAATAGTTTTGAGGCACTAAAATAACTAATGGTTAAAATGTGTTGGTTAATGGTGTTAGAGCTGATTAGTGGAGAAGTGTTATTAAAGCGTGGAGCCGTACTTTTCTAAAATAAACAACCTAAGTCAACAATGCCAATGTGTCATGAATTCTACTAAGTTGAAAATAAGTTCCTAGTGGGTAGTTACTGCAACGGTCGGGGAAGCCAACGGGGCACTTGTGTCGCCGCCACGATCCCTCTCAGGGTGTCTCTAACCATTTGTGGAACATTGAAACTGCTAGTTGTTTGCAATATACGAAATGCATTGTTGAGTTTTGGTTTTTGGCACTTCCACTTCCATATTTTGCTAGCCTCTTTGGTGCTGCACAATGCCCTCTCTCACATTGAGATTGATGCATACTTCACGAGCACATCCAACTCTGTGGGAGAACTTCATCCTGTCCTCCTACACATAAGCCAACTATCTTCCTCAAAACAGTCACCATACCTACCTATCACGACATTTCCATAGCCGTTCCGAGATACATTGCCATGCAACATCCATCATTACATTACATGACTTGATGTCGTTCTTCATTATCATATAGTTTGCTTGATCATTGAGTTAGTGTGCAGCGTGGCTTGCCACATGTTCTACATTTTTTCCACACTACGCTCGATCATGCATATCTTATTTTATACATCATGTATTAGTCTCATGAGTTATGAGTACCAAAAGTGTGATGACCATCTTGTAAAAATAGAGTGTTGCCCCTACCTGTGAGCATATTGAAAAGAGTCCAAAGTGGCCACATAAAAGAGTACAAAAGAGACCAATGAGAGAAAATTTAAAAGTGCCACGGAGGCCACAATTAAAAAAAAGAAGAGAAATATAAAATAGAGAGGGGGCAGCACTACTATCCTTTATTCCACACTTGTGCTAGTTAGCACCTACACGTTATTATAGAGAGTTTTCATGTTTTATTTGTATAACTATGTGGGGAATTAACGTTATAGAACTTGGCTTGTATATTCCAAGGATGAGCTTCCTCAAGTGAGCTCTAGGTCTTCATGAGCAAGCAAGTTGGATGCACCCCCACTAGTTCCATTGGAGAGCTTTCACACACTTATAACTTTATGTGCATCCATTGCATGGCAATCACTACTCCTCATGCAGTGTCAACTATGGGACTTCCTTCTGTCTTGTGGTTACTTTCTCCACTGTTTGAGCCTTTCTTTTTGACCTTCCAAACCTCCATAATTGTTTTCTTTGCCATAACATCATGGTGCCAAAGCCACTTCTTACTTGCACTAGTTGAGTAGACTTCGAAACAGTTGATTTGTGAAGTAGATGGATTAGGACACCTGACTTGAGCTTGGCTATTTTCATGAATGACTAATTAGATGCTTTGAAGAATGATTGGTACTTTACATTAGAGACATAATTCACAATTCTTCTTTCTAAACCTTATGTATGGTTCCATGTCTCCAACACACTTATTCATAAAAAGTTTCTAGCATTTGTTAGCTAGCGTTTGTTAATCATTGTTTGCTTAATGTCAACTATAGACAATTGTTTTGGATCACCTTATTCACTTCTTGTGCTTTGTATTACTATCTTGATCAAGATTGTGTTGGTTGCATGTCTCATAAAAAATTATTTGTTATCATTTACCTACTCGAGGACGAGTAGGAGTTAAGCTTGGGGATGCTGATACGTCTCAAACGTATCTATAATTTTTGAGTGATACATGCTAGTTTTGTGATATTGTCACATGTTTTTACTGTCATTTATATCATTTTTATGCATTTTGTCGGACTAACCTATTGACAAGATGCCAAGTGCCAGTTCCCTGTTTCTGCTGTCTTTTTGTTTCAGAAATTTACTTCTGGAAATATTCTCGGAATTGGACGAAAATTTACGGGGAATTTTTACTCGACGGAAGGCACCAGGACACCAAAGGGCAGCCCTGGGGGCCACCCACAGGCCAGGGGCGGCCTGCTGCCGTGGCCTGGGGGCCACCCGTGGGTGGGGCCCGCCCCTGCCCGTGGGGCACCTCCTCGGCCCCCTCCGACGCCTATAAATTCACATTAAACCTAAAAACGTCGGGGCGGCCATTATTTTCTAGAAACTCGACCCCGACGCGCCGTCACCGAAAACCCTAGTTCGGGGTCCAATCTGAAGCTGATCCCAGCACTCTGCCGGAGGGGAGATCGATCCCGGAGGGCTCTTCATCGTCATGCCTTCCTCCGGGATGATTTGTGAGTAGTCTCACCTTGGACTACGGGTCCATGGCAGTAGCTAGTTGGTAGTCTCTCTCTCTTCTGCTTCATGTCTTATGATCTTGTGAGCTACCTAACATGATCAAGATCGATTATTGTAATGCTATGTGATGTGTTTGCTGGAATCCGATGGACTATGAAGTTATGTTCAGATTGTGCATGATTCTTATATAAGTAATTTATATTCTTACATGCTCTCCGATGTGTATAGTTACTTTGGCCAAGTGATTGTGTGTATCTCAAGAGAGGGTATTTATGCTAGATAGTGGGTTCATGCCCGCTTTTGTTCCTGGGCACGAGTGACAGAAACGTCTAAGGGCGAGGGTGTGTTGTTGCTACTAAGGGTAAAACAGCGGTGTTAATGTCTATTTTGATATTAGTATTGCTTACTTCATGCACTTTACTTAATGCAATTGTCGTTACTTGCAACTTAATACCGTTGGGTGACAGGCTGGATAGCGATACCACGGTGGACTTTTAGACAAAGACGCAGTTGGACTCAATGGTCTTTGTTCCTTGTCGTGATGCCTCCATAATTATTATCATGTCCTTTTTGTCATAGCTAAATTGGGTTTGTGTCATGATCTTGTCAATTGCCTAGATGTAATTCGTTCACCCATCACATGCATATTTTATTTACTTGAGAGACTCCACTAGTGAACCCATGGCCCCCAGTCCATCTTTTTACATCGTTTACAACTTCATTTACTTGCTTTTAATTATCATTATTCCTCTGATCACTTTTCATATTTTATCTATTTCATCATACAATTAACCGCTTTGTGTTCTACGAGACCGGAAAGATTGACAACCTTTCCGCCGTTGGGGGCAAAGTATTTTGGTTGAGTGTGTGCAGGTCCACGTCTGTTGAAGGTCAAGCGCCAGAGATCTTCAACATTCACCTCGTTGTTGATTTCAAAGTCCTACTGGTTCGATAAACCTCGGTTCGTTAAACGAGGGAAAACTGCTACTAGCTGCAATTCCGCCTTCGCTTGGGGCACCACCCAACTTATTTTAATACAGCAGCAGCGCTTCAGGATGCAGAGAGGTTTGTTCATGAACATTGTGCTTGGTGTACGACAATATGATGAGTACTTTGAGCTAAAGAGAGACTGCACCGTACTTCTTGGGATTCTCATCTATTCAGAAATGCTCTGTTGCTTTACGGTCTCTTGCATATGGGGCTCCCATAGATTCTGTGGTCGACTACTTCCGTATGTCTGAGTCGACAACCACTAAAGCCACTTACAGGTTTTGCAAGGCGGTGAATATGGTGTTTGGACCTACCTACCCGAGAGAACCATATGCTCAAGACGCTGCTCGGATCATGGCAGTAGCTGAAGCGAGAGGTTTTCCAGGGATGCTTGGGAGCATCGATTGCATGCATTGCAAGTGAAAGAATTGTCTATACGGTTGGCCGTGTATGTATAAAGGAGGACATTTTGGAGCATGCAGCGTAGTACTTGAAGCGGTGGCCGACTATGATACGTGGATTTGGCATGCTTTCTTTGGTATGGCCGGTGCTCATAATGATATCAATGTGTTGCAACGTTCTCCAGTATTTTCCAGACTTGTGAATGGTCAAGCTCCAGAGTGTAACTTTGAGATCAACGATCATCACTCTAACAAGGGATACTACCTAGCGGATGACATCTATCCAACATATTCTACATTTATGAAGACCATTCGCAACCCTGTTCCTCCGGCAAAGAAATATTTTTCAAAGAGACAAGAGAGGGCTCGGAAAGATGCAGAGCGAGCATTCGGTGTGCTTCAAGCCCAGTTTGCGGTCATTAGGTATCCTTCTATATCATGGACGGTAGAACAAATGTGGGAGATCATGAATGGTTGTATTATTATGCGCAATATGATCATCAAGAGTGAACGCGGCCCTGCCGTTATTTTGCCGGAGCAGCTTTGACGAGTAGTGGACTCGGCAAATCCCAAGGTTGTGTACCCCGGGTTGATTGAGGGGGAGAGAGTATGAACGTTGGTGGCTAAGAGGGCTAACAGGGGGCGAGTTTACCCAGGTTCGGCCCCTCGAGGTGAGGTAAAGACCTACTCCTGCTTGTATGGAATTATCAAGGTGGCTACAATGGCGAGATGCAATCCCGCTAGGGTTTGTATGCTGCTTGCTTGACCTAGACGACGCACCCTCCTGGCCTTTATATCACAGGCCAGATCTCGGGTGGACGGTGCGGATTGCACGTTACAGAATAAGGAAGATCATCACCGGCTTCACCAGCTACTTGGGCCACATGGTACACTTCATGGGCCTCTCTTGGCGTGACCCAGGTACTACCACCGTGGGGTACCCGAAAGGTAGCCCCACGACAGTAGCCCCCGAGTGCTTAGTCGAATCGCAGAGTCGAGTAAAGGACTCCTTCCTCCGGGCACGCCACCTGACTCCTTCACGAGCCAATCTTCGGCTGCTACTGTCTTGAATAATCGAGTGCGCTTCATGATCTTCTTGACTCGCCAGCTTTCGACTGTCGTTGTCCTTAGTCATCGGGTGCGCGAACAGCGCTCCCGATGGGAGTAGCCCCCGAGATTAAGCTGAATTGCTTGCAATTGAGGTTAAACTCAATTTTTCTTCAGTCGAAAAGCCCGCTCCCGATGGGAGTAAAAAGATGACTCGAAATGCCCAAGTCAAAACTGGCCTTGCTCGACTTACTTTGTACTCAGCCTTGATGGCCTACGGAATCGACTTAAACTCAGCTCTGAAAGCTTACTGGTTGGAGTCCACTCGAATGATGAATTCGGGTGTCATCAGCTTTGTAAAGCTTACTATGTACTTGTCTCACTCGAATGGATTATCGAGTCGACTCAGCTCTCAGAGCTTACTGTTCCTTGTTGCACTCGAAAAACTGTCCGGGTGCTCCATCAGCCCGTTAGCTTACTTGACACGCCTCCGCTGATGACGTCAGGGCTGACGTTTTCGGCGTGCTCTGCATCCGATGGGACGTAACAGAGTGGTCCCGGTGTCAGTATTGACTGTTCTGACCGTTGGGCGCGAAATTTTCGTGGTATGATGATGGCGCCTTGATTCCCGCGCGTAGTGGGAGGCGTGGCCGGCGACGGTTGCTATCTCCGCGCGACACGTGGACGGCCGGATGTTGCCTCGAACTTGCCGCGTCGTGGAGGACGGCCAGGATGAACTGACCCCATGGTACATAATTTTCACCGCGGTGGGGAATAGTTCACGCCTTCCTCATTTCGCCGCCATCTCCTCTGCTTTCTCCTCCAGTGCTGCTTCTCCATTGCTGCCCTTGCGCCTAGTTCACCAGAAACTCTCTCCTCCCCCGCTAGCACCATGGGCCAGAAGAGGGTGAAGGGAGCGGAAGGCTCCGCCGCCGGCGATGACGCCGGCATGAAGAAGTTGGAGGGCGACTGGGGGAAATCGTCCGTGAAGGCGGCGGAGCTGGACACCCTCCGCGAACAAGGATTGCTGCCGCCGACGAGCACGGCGACGACGCGCGCCCCCGGTAAGGATGTGATCCCCTCTCCTCGCGATGGGGAGCGCGTGTGCTTCGTGGAATTCCTTCCACGGGGCTTCGGGTTCCCCATCCACGATTTTGTTCGTGGTCTTCTTTACGCCTATGGGATTCAGATCCATGATCTGAATCCCAACAGCGTGTTGAACATCGCGAGTTTTATTGTGTTATGCGAGTGCTTTTTGGGGATCGCACCCAACTGGAACTTGTGGAAGTCGCTCTTCATGGTGCGACGGATGGTGGGGCGGTCGAAGCAGACGTTCCCCGTGGGCGGCTTCGGAATCCAGCTGCGCGGCGACACGTGCTTCTTCCAGCTGAAGAAGTCTGACTCCGTCCAGAACTGGCGGAAGAAATGGTTCTACATCAAGTGGGACCAAGAAGGCCTTCCCGAGTTCGCCGCTGATCGACCTCTGCGAAGGACCAAGGCCTGGTCGCACCCTCTGTCAAAGGAGGACAAGGAGTCGACCAAGCCACTGCTGGCGCTGCTCCGCGGGTTGCTGACGACGCTCGGACGCGAGACAGGTGGCATTCACCTTATCGCGACTTTCCACAAGCTGAAGGTGCAGCCGCTGAGTCGACGCGAGCCAATGTGGGAGCTTGCAGTCGACACCTCGATTGATGACGCACAGATCGCGACTAAGGTGAAGAACATCACCAGCCTTCGGGCCGCCGATCCGTGCAACGTTAGCTGCCCGGTCGAACCATATGGGCCAAACAATCCCGTGCCAGATGACCATTATGTTAGGAACCCATTTGTTGGCCAGGGCAACTTGAACCGGTGGTGCCCGGCGTGCCGCAAGATTTATCAGAATTTCTTACGATGCATCACGAAATTCATGATGGAGTTGAGCATCAACAACTGCAGAATGATTTAGTGGCGCAACCTGTGGGAGCGCCATGGTGGAGAGGGCGATGGCCTTGTTAGCATAATTTATAGTATAGAATTTAAACTTCATTGTTGTAGTAAATAGATTTTTACCCGTACCAACTATGCAGTTATTTTCATATGTTTGGATCAAAATTTTGTTTTGGGGATCTCGTTTGTGGGGTGCCGGTGTATGAGGCAAAAAAAAAAAAAAGCGCCGGACAAGTGTCCGGCACCCCAAAATGGGACTCCAATTGGGGGGGTGCCGGACACAATTTAGGCGTCCCAGGTGGAGATGCTCTAACTGTAATGACGGTGACTGACTGATGCATGACTGGTGGTTTAGCAGAACTTGCGGTCGATACTACTTGTAGCTGAACAAGTGTAGATTGTATTCATGTAGCTTGGAGCTGAACTTGACACGCCGGATGCCACCTTGTCTCGCCGGGCAGTGTGCGCTGAATCAGGAGGTCAAAACCGGAGAGGATGGAGCGAACTCAAAAGTTCGTTTCCAGGCTGTATGAAAACGACTCTGGGACCAGATTTTTAATCTAGCGAGTCAGGACAAACCGCAAAAGAAGAATGAAATCACATGAGAAGATGAGCTGCCCAGCTGGGAGGACACAATCAAGAGCCAACTTGCTAGTCACGGGATGAATTAAGCGGAACCTAATCTTGGATTCATTTGAAGATGTCGCGTGCGGTTTATGTTAAGCTGCCACAGCCTCATACTACTATATAATAATTTCTTCCTCAGCATATAAAAGACAGTTACCAAACCAAAATGCGCCATTGTATCTATGCATGGACGGTCGTACGAATTGGCCATAGCTTTACAACGAATAATTAGTTACGTCCAATCGAGCGACCAAGAGAGGTCGTGCTGTGTGTGTGTACAGCTCCAGCTAGCAGCATATATACGAACAGCACCAACAACTTGGTGCAAGGATATTGGGTCCTCTCCTCTCCCTCTCTGATTTGATGTGTCGTCTGTCGATCGATGCGTTGCGCACATTCCTATCGACTGTACCGTGTCGAGGAAAAAAATGACCCACCTCAATTTTTTTACTTGTTTTGAATAAACTTGCTTCACAAAATGTCCTTTCATGTATGAACATCAATGGCTATCAAATCAAATGACCAAGTGACTCTAACCATGATAAGAGATGATAAAAGATGCATTTCTCCATAAAAGATGCAACAAACCACGATAAATTAAAGAACTTATTTGATGCAATAGGCCAGACGCCGTAGGCATACCACCCTTTTTTGCTAAACCTTTTTCCATAATATTAAATTTTGCTAGGACATGGGGGTGTAATAGTGTAACATTTGGTGATCAAAGTATCTCTAGAAGGCTTATAGAAATGAGGGCGGCGTTTCTGCACCCGGGTGCACCAGCTCCCCTTATTTTCGAGCAATTTTTAAAAATAGTAAAACATTATAAAAAAATCTGACAAAAATTGGTGACATACATATATGAGTTTACCACTCGTGCAAAATTTCGGAATTTTTGTCTTTTTTGTACAGGGCACAGAAATTGTCATTTCATTCCGAAATTTTGCACGAGTGTGGGAAACCAATATGTGTGTGTCACCAATTTTGTTCAGATTTTTTCATAATGTTTTACTATTTTTTAAAATTGCTCGAAGAAAACAGGTGCATGTGAGCTCGGGTGCATAGATGAATTTCCGTATAGAAATATAAAAACAAACGCGTCAAGTGAAGAAAAACTGAGTGGTATCAATTAGATCCTCTCCCAGCATACGTTGAAGATTGGATGGCTCAGAGCAAAAATAAGTGTACCAACAGTAAGATGAGACGTGGCCGACGGAGGTGGGTTTGTCTCGGGATCGACATAGATGCATGAATATACACTGCACTAGTTGTTAATTAGGTCAAACATAGCGTCTCTCAAGCTGTGGCTAACGGCCGGAGACCTTCAATTCTTCGTTTCATACCATCGATAGCGAGCCAAGATCTACGTACGTACGGGTACTGATTCTCTGGATGAATTTGCTGCCCATTTCCCGTCCCGGTCGATCGTTATCAGGTGGACAGCTAGCTAGCTTAACGTTTACCAACAGTCCATGCAACAAGTAAACGGTCCATGGAAGTCTTCAAGTACGTGTTGGTGGTATATTCTCATATATATTATTGTTTAGATATGATAATTTTCCTTGTTACTAGTTTATTTGTTTGGTTGGGCAAGTGTGCTCACCTATGTATGTTGGACCTCGATCTCCATCCATAGGGTCGAGCGATGTACCTACGTGCATGCTACGATATATAGTATGTGAATGCATCCAAAACTCGCTCTCTCTGACTTGTTGAATTTCCCGTATGTGTACAAACAGTGAGTCAAATCAACTGCAAGAACTTCGCCAACTTCAAGAAGTTTTAGAAAATTCCAAGGGTTTGACCCTAGCTAGATAGAGATAGATTACAACTTGGGACCCCAAAAGGGAGAGTGTATCCGATCAATACTTTAGTGATCAAAGGACTGGCAACAAATGAGATCCTATTACAAGATTTGATATTTTATAGGATCAACAGCTAGGCCGATCGATGGCTTGCCGTCCTCATCCCCATTTACCTATGCGCTTGTTTTGCTGTTTTGCCATATATCCAATCCACAAACCGAGGATTTCCTCAATAAATGGACTAGATTAAGTATAAAATATATTTACTTATTAGGATAATTTTATTGTACTATCGCATTACTGATGATAAGTGAAGGAAATCGGTTCTATTCTCTCGGGAATGTCATCCGAATTTCAAAAAATGATAATTTTATTGTACTATCGCATTACTGATGATTAGTCCCAAGAAACAAAATACGACCTGGAAGAAAAGGTTCTTAGTATGCTTGCCATGAATTCTATAGGAATTTGAATGACAGAGAGCAAACCCATGGATGCAAAAATATTTACAAGCTAAATAATCTGTTCTTCCAAAATCTAGTAGGAAAAATTAATGCTGTGTTTTTCTAGATAAATTTGAATCGTCAAAATTCTAAGGAAGTACCGTGTACAAATAGCCATTATTTTCCAATAAAAAATAAAACCTGTAACGTTTGAGATAAATTTCAGATGTTCTATACGTACATTCAGATATACCAATTCATAAATGAGTAAAGAGACATAATTTTAGATACACCCTCCAATCCAAAATAAGTGACGCTGTTTTGAACTGTGGTTTGTTCAAAACCGCGACACTTATTATGGATCGGAGGTAGTACATTGCTACCTCACTACAACATGGCTGATATATAGAGACACTTCAAAGTGCCACTAAATGGGGTCTAAGTGCCACTAATAACCTATTGTGGCACTTTGGAGAAGTGCCACCTTTGCTTGTGCCACTAAAAGCTTTTGTGGCACTTCTCCAAAGTGCCCCAATAGGTCATTACCTATTGAGGCACTTTGTCAAAGTGCCCCCAAAACCAAATAGTGGCACTTTGAGAAAGTACCCCAATAGGTCATTACCTATTGAGGCACTTTGTGAAAGTGCACAAAGTGCCACAAAACCAATTAGTGGCACTTCTCCAAAGTGCCCCAATAGGTCATTACCTATTGAGGCACTTTGTGAAAGTGCCACAAAACACATAATCAGCTATTCATGCGTACAAATTGCTTGCACACACAGAATTCTCATACATTTGCAGTTATATCACAATGTCAACATATGTAATTGAACAACATCAAATGTGATTTCAAAGAATACATTTTCAGTTATATCACAATGTCAACAAATGTAATTGAACAACAACATCGAATGTGATTTCAAAGAAGCAACTAGAAGCAGCAAGAGCACCGGCTGAACATACAAGGACGACTAGGAAGTGGAAACATGTCCGAAGACAGGTGGTGAAGCAAATGCAGGTGGATCCCAAGGGCAAAGCGTCGATGCAACAACACATGGCGCCCATGGTTTCACCTGCAGAGTCGCCATGGCTTCCCTTTCCCATCGTCCTCTGCAGGCTCGTGCTTCCCTGAGAGCCAAGTTGTCTCGAGCACTGACAACACATCAAATATCAGTCAAGTGCAGCAAGAAAATGTATCCAGGTTGAACCTATGGCTTCACTAAGATGAGAAGTAGGTATTTGTGATTTCAGGTGCACTAGTACTTGTATGACAGGAAGGGTCTTCACTGGATTTTAATTCAGATGTGAGTCAGTGTAATGTAGGTATGTAATCATGAAGTTAAACAAATTGAACAAGTACACATAATAAGATAATAACGTCTAAGTCTGTGTGCCATCATTACTCTCTATATCACGAGAGAGACTAAAGTTAAGAGACCAGAGGGAAACTACATGAAAATAACTTACAATATCTCCTACTCATGAATGCATAATGAAAGGAGGGAAGTACATATCCATATGTCCATATCCATAAGCAAAATAAGAAATTATCTCCTCTTCAATCACTATGGATTGCAAACTATTGCTGGATGAGCTACAACGTTTGTTCTTTGTAGTGCTACTAGAATACTGTCTCTATGGATCACAATGTATGTGTGAGTAACAAATACGCGAGCTCAGTTTCGTGGAAATGATTGCTAGTTAACAGGAACCACCTTATCTAACATCAGTATCAAAGAATGTTTTTCTTCAGCCCATGCCGATGAAGTGGGTACGCGATCAGTTTATAATGACTTAGGTTATCAAATGGAATAAATATGACTATAATATTATGTACCTCCTGGAGTTCATTATAACGAGGATGATCAAAATTTTCCTTTCTTGCATCTTTCAAGAAAAGACCAAATATAAATGAAAAAATTTAGTAGGTATGGAGGTAAGTAAACTATGGAACTGCCGCAAGAGCAATCTAACTATTGAGCAAACAACAATCAGGAATAGAGAACTACGATAGAAGGAGTGGATTGTTCAGTTAACGAAAAGTTTGCCACCTCACAGAAAAAATACGAACGGTTAACCAAATTCTCTAGCAACGGTTAACCAAAATCAACATAAACATAAAGCAATACAAATCAACATTCTCGGTTAACCAAAATGATAACATAAACATAATTATAGCATTCTTTGTTGGTGTGCAGTTCACATCAGCATAGTATTCCTTGGTGAAGAATATATGTGGTATGTTCCTTGTATCCTAAACACGGTGGACGGAAACAGATGGCGTAACGTAATTTCTATCTTTAAAAAATCCACTTCTCCCGTGCAAAAGTCCTTTCCATATTAAGTTTAGGATTTAAACATTTCCCTAGCGCACGATAACTTAGTCGGACAAGATCTCTGCAAACGTCTGAATATAGAAGTAGAGAGATTTATTATTTAATGCAGACGGGACTACCAACAAGAAAATGCAGAGCTTCAGTTCAAATCTAGTTCATTGTTGTAATATCAAGTTGTTTATCTGGATATCGTCATCCTAATCAGTCACACTTCAGTTGAATATCCATCAGAGGGCCTCCCCTGAAGCAACAAAAGCATAAATTGTATTCGCACAAAATCAAACTGTTTTATATCTGGCCATCCAAACGTCTACATGCTGTCAGATGCATTCACCAAAGAGCCAAGGCGATGAGCATCTCAAGCATTGGTCCTCTGAAATCCTACCGCCATGGTCACATGAGACTGGTAGTAGGATTCAAATTGGAACGTTATATATTTACCTATGTAGACGTCCTTCCCTCGTATGTAGATCTGGTTGGCCTTGCTGCAGCCGCACTCGTAGTGCAGGGGCAGTCAGGGCAGGTGAACGCCAGCTTCTCCTTGAACCTCTGGTTCGTAGCAGTACAATGGAGGTACAGATCAATATATATGTTGGGGAAGTTCGTCTAGATTTAGCAGTATACTGTGTAAACATTAGGAGGAAGCACGAAATTACCGGGCTGATGAAGTTGAAGATGGCGCCGTTGGCCTCCCCGTCCCTGGCAGGCGCGTCGATCTGCACCCCGATGGCCTCCTCTCCGATCTCTGCGAATTACTTCATCAGCCCGATCTCTGCTGAAGAAGATCGACCGGCTGCCACAGATGCGGTGGATCTGGGCCTCAACTCCCCATCCTTGCCTGAGCAACATGTCCGTGTGCAGCAAGGGAGAGGTCAGATGTCCCTGGAGGCTGGAGCACGCGTAATGCAGGGAAGGCCGCGGCCGGGGCACCATACACACGGGATATTTTGCTCGGGAGTTAATGGAGAAACGGGGATTGCGGGATTGCATCCTGATTTTTCTCGAGTGTGCGGTAGGGTGGGGCGCGACGAAGAGGGAGGAAACAAGCTGGACGATCCTGCCGTACTTGGGAGGGTGACTCGGCGAGGAAGGGAGCACCCACGGTCTGCTACTGCATCCCCCCGCGCTCCGGGTGATTGCGGCGCGCGGCTGAGGGTGGATCTGGGAAGGAAGATGCAGCGAGATTCGGCCGGATCTGGCCCACGCGCGGTAGTCATCGCGGCGGCGCTTGCGGGGAGCAGGCCCTATGCCGGCACAAGGCCCGATCTGCCTGCGCGGAGCTAGCTAGGGGTAGCAGAGGCGGCGGCGCTGGGGACCGGGCCGAGCAGATCGAGCAGGGTGGCTCGAGCTAGGGTTAGGGTTCGTGGACGAACAAGCTCGACTGGAAGCACACGGGGGTGAAACCGGCAGAGGAACGACGGGGAATCGAGGAAGAGAGGCATGGCGGAGCAGTGCCGGAGAGAGGCGGCGACGGACGCGGCCGGCGATGGCCGAAGCGGCAGCAGGGCGGCGGCGATCGAGTCGCCAGGGAGAGGAGAAGCAGGGGAACACGAGAGAGGATCGGGAGAGAGAGAGAGTTGGGAGGTGGGCCGGGTTGACCCAACCGTCCACCTGAAACAAATCGGTCCAGTAAATAATTACTAGCTAAAAGAAACCACAAATAATTAGTTAGGAGGGGAACATGTATAAGAAAAGAATGTGTTATTTACATCGCAAAGCATTTGTGCCGCAGTGGCATGTGCGGTTAGACTACATATCGCTGTGAGGTCGCGAGTTCGAGCTTCTCCAACGCGCAACTGTGTTTACAATTTTAGAATTTATTTGCAACCTGACAGGTGGGACCCACACGTAAGAAATCTCCCAAGGCCACATATGTTAAGGAAAAATATGTAGGGGTCTTTTCGAAAATTTTGTTAGCGAAGTGATCTATTGGGGCACTTTAGAGAAGTGCCTCTATAGGCACTGACCTATTGGGGCATTTCTTTAAAGTGCCACTATATGTAATAACCTATTGGGGCACTTTAGAGAAGTGCCTCTATAGACAATGACCTATTGGGGCACTTCTCCAAAGTGCCACTATAGATTATACCTATAGAGGCATTTTATTCAAAGTGCCACTATAGCTTATACCTATAGAGGCAGTTTGGTAAAGTGCCTCAAATTCTATATGAATTTGGGGCATTTCAAAAGTGCCCCAACGAAAATGCCCTAATATTCCGACCGTGGCCTAGTGCCTCAAGCAATTATGTGCTTCCTTCGTTGATTTATCTTACTCCGGGTTGTGAATGATCTATAACTATACCACTTCCACATGTGAATGATACATAACTATTCACTTTGAATCTGATATTTGTGGCGTTTATAAAACTAGATGGATTTTCCGAACGAACTCTTAAAGTCTAGTTCAATGTGAAATTATGAAAGTAAAATCTGATTCGAAGTATCCAAAAAAGTATAGTCAAGCTCTAAGCGTCACCATTCCGTAATTTCTTTGGTTGTTTAGAAATGGAAACTCTTTTATTAACCCGACTTACAACATAATAGATGCATACAACTATAACCTTATTACATAGTTTGCAAGTCAAAATAAGCATAGCCTAATCAATAAAGTGTGAGATGGCACGTATAAAATGAGCACAAACACTAGATGCCAATGTGACGCACGCTGCCCGAACTGTAACATAAACATCCGTATAAGCTACTCCAATTTCTTGGCACCAAGATCCATTTAGTCTTGTGTTGTAATTGTTGTGAGACAGCCCGCAACCACACCATTTGGTGCGAAAGAACAACACTTTTCGATTGTGTTTCTTCTTGTCAACAACGAGATCACTCTGACATAACCAACTAGACCATATGCGATTTACAATTTCATCATGCATACATGTTTTTCGATTTGTTATTTATTTTGGGTTTGGATTGTTTACGGATGTGCATCTTAGTTATGTACGTAGAGGCAAAGTGTAATGCTTAAAACTATTGACTAATAATCCATTCTTTATAAAAGACAATTAGACTAAAACATGGGACATACTAGGTGAAATGATGTTAACGCATACAAAAAAGCACGCCACACATCCCGAGTCACGTGTCAATCCCAAAACAAATGTTGAGTTTTCACCAATGTGTATTCAAAGTAGATTCTAGTCGCATACATATGCACACACATAACCTTCAGAAATATGAAATTTTGGTGTTCTGGCGATTGCCTAATGTACGTGTTAACTACCTAATATAAAAATGTGCACTAATAGTCTAATACGTACGTCGTGATGAAGGAAAGAAGGGAGGACGAAAATGATCTAGCCAGTGCATGCAGAAATACGTGGATATTTTCATGTTTCATACCTGTTGCCTGTGTACATAAATACACAATAAAAGCTGCCATATGTATCACGAGTAGAAATCTACTGAGAAGATCACACTTTATTGAACGTATAGACGTACATATATGTATATGCTTTTACAAACAGGAGAATCATTTAAAGACCACAACGAGATACAATTGTGACTCACTCCACGTCAGGGAAATAATTACTTGAGCATGCATGCATGGCTTGTGATGGATATGGATAGATCAGATGGGGCAGGTGAAGATGTCCTACGTCGTGATCATGGTTTGGGTAACCGGGCGGGATTTCCGGTTACCGGTCGGTAACCGCAAATCCCGAGCACCCCCGGGAAATGGTCATACCGGACAAAAAATCCCGAAATTTTTGAAAATTTTGAATTTTAACGTATTTTGACAAAACAATTATCAAAATTTAACCATTTTTTTTGAATTTCTGAATTTTGGTTTTCAAATTCGTCCGGTAACCGGTCGGGATTTTCCGGTAACCGGAAATCCCGACCCCCCTCGGGATTTTTTTTACATCTGGTATCCAAAACCTTGGTCGTGATAAAGGAAAGAAGCGGGGACGAAAATGATGTAGCCAATCTGCCAATGTATGCAGAAAGACGTGGATATTATCATGATTCATACCTGTTGCCTGTGTAAATAAATACATATGAATTCTAATTCGTTCAAAATAAAGGGTTCCATGTAGGTCGGACTCCATTTATCCACTCTTAATACAAGCTGGCATATATATCACGAGTAGAAATCTACTGAGAAGATCAGACTTTATTCCATGTATAGACGTACATATATGTGTATATCCTTTTACAAGCAGGAAAATCATTTAAAGACTACAACGAGATACAATTGTGACTTATACTTAGTCACTCCACGACAGTGAAATAATGACTTGAGCATGCATGCATGCACGAGCGAGGGGCGGAGCCCCATGCATTCATGGCTTGTGATGGACATCGATAGATCAGATGGGGCAGGTGAAGTCGGCGGGGCATGTCTTGCCGCACTGGTTGAGGAGGACGACGAGGTCGACGGGCACGTTGAGGCTGATGCCCAGGACGTTGGCCTTGATGGCGGTGCAGAGGCAGATGGCGGCGTCGAGGTTGGCGAGCCCGGACAGCAGCGGGCAGCACTGTTCGGTGGACGGCACGCCGAGGTTGAGCTTGAGCAGGTTCAGCACATTGGCGCACACGCTCAGCTTCAGCGTGTCGATCGAGCAGACACCGCTGCCGCCGGTCGACGGCGTCGGAGGCACGGGTGTCGGGGTCACGTGAGCAGGCGGTGGGACGGCGATCGGCGGGGTCGGAATCGGAACTGGGGTGGGGTTGGTGCAGTATGAACCGCAGCCGTGGGCAGTGGCAGCGAGGAAGGCCAGGTTCACGGCGAGGAAGAAGGCGAGCTTGGAGGGCGCCATTGCTATGCTTGAAGCTAGTAGCTAGCTCGTGTGCTGGATCTAGAAGCTAGCTAGGTAGGGTTTGCTAGCTTGGGATGGTTTTCTTGGGTTGTTTGTGGTGGTATTTATAGGCCCAGGTGCAGTGTGCAAGTGCAAAGTGTGCGCTGTGCATGTCATGATCAATCGAGTCTGACTCTCTGCACATATACTCGTGTTAGCGTAGTTCATTTGCCGAAATTGTGTGCGTGTAAAAACCAGTACCAAATTCGTAGCTTTGCTAATTTGCACGCTAGCAAACGAAACCTGAAAGCTGCGCCCGACGACTTTTTTTTTCCTAAGCTGCATAGAAGGGTTCAGTTGACCAAAAATAATCTGGCTACTAGTAACTAGAATGAAAGTAAAAATTATGCTTGTCTGATGAGTAGGAAGTTTTTTGGCATTTTTCTTGGCTCTTATTTATGGATGATAGTTTTATGTGAAATTTAATTCACCACCTCCAACTACCATGACGAATATGTTCAGGGCGGGTTGAAGGGTTAGTACGAAATTTAAGGCTCAAATCCGAGTGAAAGTTTATGTTTTATGATAGGGCCGTATGAAATTGTCGCAAGATCAAAGTTTCTAATGGTTTGCAGATTTCTAATGGCTTGGGCCTATCCACAAGGTTACACATTGTATTTACATACGGTCGTTTCTGCACGTTGTGGAGGTGCGGAGATCTCGGTACTATGGGTGCAACCACCTGGAGAAGATCACTCGGCATATCAACCAACATGGTTGGCTGTCTAGTAATACAATTTGTGCGCCATAGGTTCTTATTTAATGTTTTTATGTTGCTTTGATTAAGCCTTGTAGCCTTACTTTTTTCATTACCATGTAAGACTTTGGATCTAAGATTTCATAGTAAGAAAGAACCAGTCGTCAAAAAAATGTTTCGGGCTCTCGCGTTGCTCTCTCCTGAGGACGACTCGAGGGCGACCCAAACCCTAGTCTCCGCCACTCCTCCTCCCCTCCCTTCCCATCGTCGTCGCCTGAGAAGGTAGGCGGCAAGCCGCGCGTCCAACCATGACGGTGGTGGTGAGGCTTTTGACCGAAAAACTTCTAGCTAGGGGCTTGGACGCCGGGTCAGCGGGCTACATGGCGGTAGTCTTGGCTGTATCCCTCGGTCGTGTGGGTGGTGGGGATTGCAGAGGAGGGAGGTCCTGGCGAGAAGTTTGTCCTCGGCGTCCTCTCGGTCCAGATCCAGATCTGGAGGCCCATCTCCGGGCACGGCGGCGATGTCCTGAGGACTTGGCGTGGTGGATATGGCGACGAGCGGAAGCTCAGCCCAACCTGTGTCGGTGCCGATGAAGGTGACGCCCACAGGTGCCATTTCCCCCTCGGGGGCGTCGTCATAGTGCTGGATCCTTCCACGGCCAGGCTCCAGGTGAAAACTATAGTTCAGCTTGCTGGATCCGGTGGTGGCGGCGCACCCGTCGCTCCTTCGCTGGGGGCACCACCGTGGAGTCCTGGCTCCTCTTGGCTTGCGCGCGTCTGGTTCGTTGGGCGGTAGGGATGGGGATTCGTTGCGGCATTGGACCTTCTTTGGCAGTTGCTCGGTGCGAATGCTATCGTCGGTAGTTATTGGTGCGTGCTCGGAGGACTAGTTAACTGCAGGAGCGTCGCTCCATGATCTGGAGCGAGAGAGCAGGATGCTCTCTCTGACCGCGGTCCTATGTGTGTAGGAGATAAGCCCTAGACGCAAATAAATAAAGTGTTTATTATGATATCTCATTAAAGTTTATAGTAAGTTTTATACCATGTTATAACTGTATTTAAAGGAAACATTAATACACATCTGGTATGTAAACAAATCAGTGTCCCTAGTAAGTATATGGATACGCTAGTTCATTGGTCAACTGATGATTGAGGTTTCCCAATCATATGGGCATTTATGTCAATTGACGATGAGGTCATTTCATTAGATGAATGAACCGATGGACATTACCCAAATAAGATTATTACAACACGATCAAGTCACGAAGTTCACGATACGTGTCAAACGTATCTATAATTTTTGATTGATCCATGCTTGTTTTATGTCATTGTCACATGTTTTTGCCATCTTATTATATTATTTTAAGGTATTTTATTGGACTAACCTATTGACAAGATGCCTAGTGCCAGTTCCCTGTTTTTGTCATATTTTTTTCCTAAGCTGCATAGAAGGGTTCAATTGACCAAAAATAATCTGGCTACTAGTAACTAGAATGAAAGTAAAAATTTACATGATAGTTTTTTGTCTGGTGAGTAGGAATTTTTTTGGCATTTCTCTTGGCTCTTATTTACATGATAGTTTTATGTGAAATTTAATTCACCACCTCCAACTACCATGACGAATATGTTCAGGGCGGGTTGAAGGGTTAGTAGGAAATTTAAGGCTCAAATCAGAGTGAAAGTTTATGCTTTATGATAGTGATAGGCCTTATGAAATTGTAGCAAGATCAAAGTTTCTAATGGTTTGCAAATTTCTAATGGCTTGTGCCTATCCAGAAGGTTACACATTGTATTTACATATGGTCGTTTCGGCACGCTGTGGAGGCGCGGAGATCTCGGTACTATGGGTGCAACCGCTTGGAGAAGATCGCTCGGCATATCAACCAACATGGTTGGCCGTGTAGTAATACAATTTGTGCGCCATAGGTTCTTATTTAATGTTTTTATGTTGCTTTGATTAAGCCTTGTAGCCTTACTTTTTTCATTACCATGTCAGACTTTGGATCTAAGATTTCATAGTAAGAAAGAACCAGTCGTAAAAAAAATGTTTCGGGCTCTCGTGTTGCTCTCTCCTGAGGACGACTGGAGGGCAACCCAAACCCTAGCCTCCGCCACTCCTCATCCCTCCCTTCCCCTCGTCGTCGCCTGAGAAGGTAGGCGGCAAGACGCGCGTCCAACCATGACGGTGGTGGTGAGGCTTTTGAACGGAAAAGCTTCTGGCTAGGGGCTTGGACGCCGGGTCAGCGGGCTACGTGGCGGCGGTCTTGGCTGTATCCCTCGAACGTGTGGGTGGTGGGGATTGCAGAGGAGGGAGGTCCTGGCGAGAAGTTTGTCCTCGGCGTCCTCTCGGTCCAGATCCAGATCTGGAGGCCCATCTCCGGGCGCGGTGGTGATGTCCTGAGGACTTGGCGTGGTGGAGATAGACGGGCGTTGCATGAATAAGATAGCTCATGAAATGAACATAACTAGGCACGAAGCAAATAAATATATAAATAGCATCCAAGTATCAAACAGTCATAGGCATGTATTCCTAATTTAGCCGTACGTGCTTGCAACAAGAACTTGTACGGCATCTTTTGTCCTGCCATCCGGTTTCAGCCGGGCCAATTAAGGAACAAATGGCAATTAAGGTGTTCCTTTTAATAGAACACCGGATCAAAGCATTAATACAGAATGAATAAATGTAACCCTCGAGTTGCCAACTATTCCCATCGATGTCCCCGTTTCTGTCACTCGGGGTCTCCGGTTCCGGTCGACAACAAGTGCATACAACTAGTAGATAGGATCCAAACAACAATTATACTCATGCAAACATAAGACGGTCGACAACAAGTGCATACAACTAGTAGATAGGATCCAAACAACAATTATACTCATACAAACATAAGTGTTCAGATCTGAAAACATGGCACCCGGGCTCAAAGTGACAAGCATTAAGAATAACTAGTTGCACCAACGATGATTAACACAAATAGAGGATACTAGGCATCGTGCCCTAACAATTTGGCATCGAATTACATCAGCAATCTTATTCAATCCCTTCCATCCCCTTGCCTACAGCAGGGAACTACTCACACATGGAGGGGGACGACATGGATGGTTGATGGAGAGGCGTTGGCGGTGACGATGGCGGCGATCTCCACTCCGGCAGGGTGCCGGAACAGTGATCCTGGACCCCGAATTTAGGGTTCGTGATGGCGGCAGAGCTCCGTAAGGTTTCTGGAAAAAGTGTTCGGGGGCTCGCGTTTTTAGGTCGAAAGGGGCTTATAAGCGAAGGGGGGCCGAGAGGCGAGGTCCCAGGGGCAGGGGCGGCCTCCTGCCGCGGCCTGGACCCCACCTGCGGGTGGGACCCGCCCCTGCTCCTGGGGTGGCCCCCCTCGCGGTCTTCTGGCTCCGTGGCTCTTTTCCCTCAAAAACACTTTTTATAATTTGTCTGGAATTTTTTGCGAACTTCTGAACCCTGCACAAAAGAAAGACACCAAATGCAATTCTGCTGAAAACATCGTCAGTTCGGGTTAGTTCCAAACAAATTCATTAATAATCAGAGGCAAAACAATAGCAAAGTGTTTGGAAAAGTAGATACGTTTGCGACGTATCACGTATCCGCAGGGTTTCTCCGGGGCTGCTTTGTTCACCTCAGGTGGTGCATCCTGGGAAGAGTTACGAGCCACGGTGATGGCAGCGGGGTCGTCGGAGGCTGCATCACAGGTGTTTCAGGCAGGGAATGGAAACATGCTGGCTGCGCTTTTCGCAGCCCAGCCGGGTGTTTCTTTAGAGCTGGGCCGAGGGGGGGTGTCTACCCCAACAACGCCTCCCCGTGGCACTGGCTCTGTCTCCGCCGATGGGTTGTAGCCGAAGGGGAGGGGGGTCTCCACCACGACAATGACCCCCTCACCTACGGTTGGCGCCTTGGAGGGCCTGCCGACGTCCGGGTCGGCCGTTGCTTCGTCGTCAGTTTCCTCCGATGGGTTGCAGCCGAAGGGGAAGGGGGTCTCCGACGATGACACCGACCCCCTCACCTACAGTTGGCGCCAAGGAGGGCATGCCGACGTCCGGGTCGGCCGTTGCTTCACCGTCGGTCTCCTCCGATGGGTTGCAGCTGAAGGGCAAGGGGGCCTCCACGACTTTGACTCCCTCACCTACGATGGGCGCCATGGAGGGCATGGCGACGTCCGGGTCGGCAGTTGCTTTGCTGAGGTCTCCTCGGCCGACCCCGAACAAGACTCTACACAGGTGGGACCTACTACAACGCATACTCCTTCGGCCATCGCATGCACTCTAGCACTGGGGTAACCCCGACACGCCGTAGTGGGAGGTTTGCGATGGCGGACGATGGGGCTGCTGCCTCCGATGAGGACTCCATGGCGAAGGCAATGCGTCAGAAGGCGGAGATGAATGCGTTGGGTATGAACTCTTCATCCAGGTCTTTTTTGTCCTTTTCACCTTCCTCTATTTGCTCTAAACTGAATAGTGTAGGTCTTAATTTGGGTAGTAATGAAAAACAAGTTGAGGTTTCGACTAGGGTCTTGAGACATATGGAATTTTACCGACTCACGGTTATTCCTAAAGTTTCGACCAAGTCGGATGTCTCCTATTTAGATGATGAAGAAGCAAATGCCACAGTAGATGGTCAGCTTCTTTCTCACCTAATTGGGGAAGTGTTGGATGTTGGTTTAGATGAGGACATGTTGAGCACCTTGTGTGAGCTTAAAGCATCAAGCCGGAAATCTAAGTCTTCCTCTAACAAAAAACCTCGGAAACGGTCAAAAATATCCAAATCCCCCACAGTTTCCCGATGAATGGCATGTTCACAAATAGTAGAGGTCTTGGTGACTTAGCTAAACACTTGCACTTCGCGGATTGTGTGCGGGATCATCATTTGGATTTTTTGGCTATTTCTGAGACGGGTAGGCGTGATTTCTCGCAGAGTCTTTTAAACCGGCTTTCGGGCGGTGTAGACTTCGCGTGGTACTCTCGCCCACCGCGTGGACACTCGGGAGGTATCTTACTTGGCGTAAGGATTAATACTGTGGAAGTGTTGGCTGTTTCAGAAGGAGATTTTCATGTCAAACTCCATATCCGTAACAAAGCTAACAACTTCATTTGGAGCCTAGTCGCTGTGTATGGACCCTCCCAGGCTGACCACAAGGCTGTTTTTCTTCGTGAGTTGGTTAACCTAGCAAAGGATAATCCGCACCCTATCATCATTGGAGGGGATTTCAATTTGCTTAGGTTCCCATTCGAAAGTAAGGGCCGGTTTGACAATCATTGGCCTTTCTTATTCAATGCGGTCATCGACAACTTGAATTTAAGAGAGGTTGTAATGACAGGTAGACAATTCACTTGGGCTAACTCTCTACTTGAGCCCCATACGAGAAATTAGACCTTGTACTGATGGATAGTGATTGGGAATCTCATTTCCCGTTAGTATCGGTACGGGCTCTTGAACGTATTGAGGCTTTGTCAGACCATGCTCCCATCCTCCTGACCACTGGGTTGTCCAGGCCACCGTGTACTCGTCAATTCAAGTTTGAGCTTGGTTGGCTACATCGGGAAGGCTTCTACGACATAGTTAAGAAGGTTTGGGAAAGACCTGTTGCGGGCAATTGTCGAGGTTGGGGCTCGGCAAATCCCTGGGTCGTGTACCCCGGGTTGATTGAGGGGGAGAGAGGTGCGCGCTGGTAGTTCCGTCGGCTGACAAGCAAGGATTTACCCAGGTTCGGCCCCTCGTGGTGAGGTAAAGACCTACATCCTGCTTGTCTGATATTATTGAGGTGGCTACAATGGCGAGATGCAATCTCGCTAGGGTTTGCTTGCTGGTTGCTTGACCTAGACGACGCACCCTCCTGGCCTTTATATCACAGGCCAGGTCTCGGGTGGACGGTGCAGATCGCACGTTACAAGATAAGGGGAACTCTCATCGGCCTAACCGACTACTTGGGCCACCCGGTATGCTTCATGGGCTTCAATGGGCTTCACTTGGCGTGACCCAGGTATCACCACCGTGAGGCACCTGAAAGGTAGCCCCACGACAGTAGCCCCCGAGTGCTTAGTCGAATCGCAGAGTCGAGTAAAGGACTCCTTCCTCCGGGCACGCCACCTGACTTCTTCGCGAGCCAATCTTCGGCTGCTACTGTCTTGAATGATCGAGTGCGCTTCATGATTTTTCTTGACCCGCCAGCTTTCGACTGTCGTTGTCCTTAATCATCGGGTGCGCGAACAGCGCTCCCGATGGGAGTAGCCCCCGAGATTAAGCTGAATTGCTTGCAATTGAGGTTAAACTCAATTTTCTTCAGTCGAAAAGCCTGCTCCCGATGGGAGTAAAGAAGAGACTCGACTTGTTGGAGTCGCGACTGGCTTTGTGTGACTTACTTTGTGTATTCGGCCGGTTTGTACGAGTTTCTTCAGCTCGTGGAGCTTACTGAATCTTGGTGCACTCGAATGATCTGTTCGAGTTCTCATTCAGCCCGTGGGCTTACTTAAGGAACTTAAGGAATCACTGATAAAACAGAGTCCTATTCTCAGCCTGTGGGCTTACTATATGTTGCAGTTTTCAGCCCGATGGCTTACTTGCGGAACTCGAATGAGTTTAGAGTGTTCGCTCAGCCTGACGGCCTACTTGTGAAACTCGAATGAGATTCGAGTGTTCATTCAGCCTGACAGCCTACTTGGTGGACTCGACAGACATATCGAGTATTTGCTCAGCCGAACGGCCTACTGTGTTGTTGGACCTGTATGGCGCGAGCCCCCGAGTGGATTCGAGTGGCGGCCTAGGATTTTCGAGTTATGCCTGTGTGGCGCAGCCCCCGAGTGATTCGGGTGGCGGCCAAGGCTGTACTTAGACCTGTATGGCGCGAGCCCCCGAGTGGTTTCGAGTGGCGGCCTAGGATTTTCGGGTTATGCCTGTGTGGCGCAGCCCCCGAGTGATTCGGGTGGCGGCCAAGGTTGTACTTAGACCTGTATGGCGCGAGCCCCCGAGTGGTTTCGAGTGGCGGCCTAGGATTTTCGGGTTATGCCTGTGTGGCGCAGCCCCCGAGTGATTCGGGTGGCGGCCAAGGCTGTACTTAGACCTGTATGGCGCGAGCCCCCGAGTGGTTTCGAGTGGCGGCCTAGGATTTTCGGGTTATGCCTGTGTGGCGCAGCCCCCGAGTGATTCGGGTGGCGGCCAAGGCTGTACTTAGACCTGTATGGCGCGAGCCCCCGAGTGTTTCGAGTGGCGGCCTAGGATTTTTGAGTTATGCCTGTGTGGCGCAGCCCCCGAGTGATTCGGGTGGCGGCCAAGGCTGTACTTAGACCTGTATGGCGCGAGCCCCCGAGTGGTTTCGAGTGGCGGCCTAGGCTTTTCGGGTTATGCCTGTGTGGCGCAGCCCCCGAGTGATTCGGGTGGCGGCCAAGGCTGTACTTAGACCTGTATGGCGCGAGCCCCCGAGTGGTTTCGAGTGGCGGCCTAGGATTTTCGGGTTATGCCTGTGTGGCGCAGCCCCCGAGTGATTCGGGTGGCGGCCAAGGCTGTACTTAGACCTGTATGGCGCGAGCCCCCGAGTGGTTTCGAGTGGCGGCCTAGGATTTTCGGGTTATGCCTGTGTGGCGCAGCCCCCGAGTGATTCGGGTGGCGGCCAAGGCTGTACTTAGACCTGTATGGCGCGAGCCCCCGAGTGGTTTCGAGTGGCGGCCTAGGATTTTCGAGTTATGCCTGTGTGGCGCAGCCCCCGAGTGATTCGGGTGGCGGCCAAGGCTGTACTTAGACCTGTATGGCGCGAGCCCCCGAGTGGTTTCGAGTGGCGGCCTAGGATTTTCGGGTTATGCCTGTGTGGCGCAGCCCCCGAGTGATTCGGGTGGCGGCCAAGGCTGTACTTAGACCTGTATGGCGCGAGCCCCCGAGTGGTTTCGAGTGGCGGCCTAGGCGAATTTGTTTGTGGCCTGTGCGGCGCAACACCCGGGAGAGCATCGGATGCGGCCAAGGCGAGTATGCTGTGGCCTGTGTGGCGCAGCACCCGGGAGAGCATCGGGTGCGGCCAAGGCGATTTTGTTGTCGCGGCGGACCGGAGTCAACGCGTGGAGGTAGTCGACGCAGCGAACCGGAGTCGGCGCGGCGGAAGTAGTAACGCGGCGGACCGGAGTCGACGCGGCGGAGGTAGTAACGCGGCGGACCGGAGTCGACGCGGCGGAGGTAGTCAACGCGGCGGACCGGAGTCGACGCAGCGGAAGTAGTCAACGCGGCGGACCGGAGTCGACGCGGCGGAGGTAGTAACGCGGCGGACCGGAGTCGACGCGGCGGAGGTAGTCAACGCGGCGGACCGGAGTCGACGCGGCGGAAGTAGTCAACGCGGCGGACCGGAGTCGACGCGGCGGAGGTAGTCAACGCGGCGGACCGGAGTCGACGCGGCGGAGGTAGTCAACGCGGCGGACCGGAGTCGACGCGGCGGAGGTAGTCAACGCGGCGGACCGGAGTCGACGCGGCGGAAGTAGTCAACGCGGCGGACCGGAGTCGACGCGGCGGAGGTAGTAACGCGGCGGACCGGAGTCGACGCGGCGGAAGTAGTGAAGGTGAAGCGCCAGCCTCCGAGTGTCGGAGACGGAGCCGATGAAGGCGAAGTCGACGAAGGCGAGGCCGCCAGCCCCCGAGTGTCGGAGGCGGAGCCGATGGAGGCGAAGTCGACGAAGGCGAGGCCGCCAGCCCCCGAGTGTCGGAGGCGGAGCCGATGGAGGCGAAGTTGACGAAGGCGAGGCCGCCAGCCCCCGAGTGTCGGAGGCGGAGCCGATGGAGGCGAAGTCGACGAAGGCGAGGCCGCCAGCCCCCGCTGATCGCTTGCTATCCATATTGTAGTTGGGGCCGAACTCTTTGTTTTGGCAGGAAGTCGAATTGCTCGGAAGTCGAATTCGCGACCTGCACTCGCGGATTTGTCTAGATCCGAAATCCGTTGCAGTCCTCGGGGCGCCGACGGAGATCTAACCGTTGGAATAGTCTCCAATTTTTTGCAGTGGTGCGGGATTGTATTCCGCATGTTTTCACCGGAGGGATCTTCAAAGTGATATACGAGTCAACCTAGATAATTATTTTCCCGAAGCCGCACGAAGTTTCGTCAGGGTTCTGACACAGGTTCAGTGTGAGGGTCGGCCAGGAAGATCCAGCCGTTGGAACGCGCTGAAATTTTAACAGCTTGTAAAAAACTCAATTTCGAATCTTTCCACCGAAGGGATCGTCGATATGATTTCCGAGTCGCCGTCGGTGATGTCCGCAACACAGGTGCTGCTGCTGCCCTGTAGTCTGTGCGCGAGGGGTGTTGTTGTTGATGAAGATTAGAGCCGCCGAAACGTTGAATCCAGCGCGCGTTCTTCCCACAGACGGCGCCAATTGTCGAGGTTGGGGCTCGGCAAATCCCTGGGTCGAGTACCCCGGGTTGATTGAGGGGGAGAGAGGTGCGCGCTGGTAGTTCCGTCGGCTGACAAGCAAGGATTTACCCAGGTTCGGCCCCTCGTGGTGAGGTAAAGACCTACATCCTGCTTGTCTGATATTATTGAGGTGGCTACAATGGCGAGATGCAATCTCGCTAGGGTTTGCTTGCTGGTTGCTTGACCTAGACGACGCACCCTCCTGGCCTTTATATCACAGGCCAGGTCTCGGGTGGACGGTGCAGATCGCACGTTACAAGATAAGGGGAACTCTCATCGGCCTAACCGACTACTTGGGCCACCCGGTATGCTTCATGGGCTTCAATGGGCTTCACTTGGCGTGACCCAGGTATCACCACCGTGAGGCACCTGAAAGGTAGCCCCACGACAGCAATACTCCAATCAAAAGGTGGAACAATAGAATTTGTGCACTTCGCACACACCTTGTTGGTTGGGCTCGTTTTACAGCTGGTTTACTCAAGAAAGAGAAGCAATGGCTCACCTCTTGTATCGATGCTCTTGAAGAGCTGGCCGAAGTGCGTCCACTGTATACGCAAGAAATTGAGCTAAAAAGCCAATCAAATGCATAGATAGCTAAACTACTTCGGGAAGAGGAGCTCAAATGGTACCAGCGCTCTAAAGCCCAATTCATTTTGGAAGGAGACTCGAATACCAGATACTTCCATAGTATTGCCAATGGCAGACATAGGAAGAAACGTATTCATTCTCTTCTTCAGGATGAGGGTCTTATTGAGGGCCATGAGCAGCTTAAGTCCTTTATTACTAATTATTACAAAGGTTTGTTCGGAGCACCGGAGGAAGGCAACTTCTCTCTCGATGAGTCTAGAACAGATGATATCCCCCAGGTTTCAGATGAAGAAAACAATTTACTTACTGCATCATTTGATGAGGATGAAGTAAGGAAAGCTGTTTTCTTATTGGAATGCAATAAAGCTCCAGGTCTTGATGGCTTCCCGGCTGAATTCTATCAGAATTTTGGGAAGTTATTAAGTCAGACCTCATGGATTGTTCAGCTGCCTTCATAACGGACAACTAGAGTTGTTCCGTTTGAACTTTGGAGAAATCATCTTATTACCTAAATTAATGAGGCAGAAAGGATTCAGCAATATAGACCTATAAGCCTTCTTAATGTTAGTTTTAAGATTTTTTTCACCAAAGTCGCGGACGTTACGCTTGAACAATGTGGCTGATCATGTGGTTCGTCCCTCACAGACTGCCTTCATGAAAGGACACAACATCCTAGATGGTGTTGCTATTCTGCATGAAACTGTGCACGAATTACATAGGAAGAAATTGAATGGGGTGATTTTAAAAATTGATTTTGAGAAAGCCTATGATAAATTCAAATGGTCTTTCCTCCAGCAAACTCTCAGGATGAAAGGTTTTTCTGAAGAGTGGCGTACCTTGATTCAGAGCTTTATTTCGGGAGGAAGTGTTGCCATCAAAGTCAATGATGAAATTAGTAAATACTTTTCAAACCAAAAAGGTGCTGAGGCAAGGTGATCTATTATCGCTGATACTATTTAATATAGTGGTGATATGCTCGCCGTTATGATTGAACGCGCCAAATCGGAAGGCCAAATTGAAGGTGTGATTCCTCATCTTGTTGATGGAAGGACTATCCATCCTTCAATACGCTGACGATACAATCCTTTTTATGAAACATGACATCGAAAAGGCAAAGAACCTGAAGTTAATTCTATCAGCTTTTGAGTAATTATCGGGTCTCAAGATAAACTTCCATAAAAGTGAGTTGTTCTATTTCGGCGAGGCTCAGGATGATTCATCCTTGTATGCTGAGTTATTTGGCTGCGGTCAAGGCCAGTTCCCTATTAGGAATTTGGCATTCCAATTCATTATCGGAGGCTTACAATGCTGAATGGAAAGTGGTGGAGGAAAGACTTCAAATTAGATTAAACAGTTGGAAAGGTAAATTGTTATCCCTAGGAGGAAGATTAGTTCTCATTAATTCAGTACTAAGTAACATGGTACTGTATATGATATCATTCTTCCAACTACCAAAAGGAGTCTTGAAAAAGTTGGATTATTTCCGATCAAGATTCTTTTGGCAAGGGGATTAATGAGAAGAAGAAATATTGACTGGCCAATGGAGTGTGGTTTGCCGGCCAAAGGACCAAGGAGGACTTGGGATTCATGACCTAGAGGTCAAGAACCGAGCCCTACTTGGTAAATGGATTTTCAATCTCTTGTCCGAAGAAGGAATCTGGCAAACCCTCCTTAGGAGAAAGTATGTTGGCTCGAATGCGTTGTCCCAAATGTGTAGGAAACCCGGGGACTCATATTTTTGGGCTGGTCTTATGGCGACGAAGAAATTTTTCTTCCCGTATGGATCTTTCTCCATTAAGGATGGATCTGAAATTAGGTTCTGAGAGGATAAATGGCTAGGCAATGCCACTCTCCGAGAACAGTTTCCGGCCTTGTACAATATTGTGCGTCACAAGAGCAATACTCTTGCTAAGGTGATGGATTCTTTCCCACCAAATATGACATTCAGACGAAGTTTATTTGGACCTAGACGAGCATCATGGGAGGCCTTGGTTTTGCGCCTGGCTTCCGTGTAGATATTTTTCGCTGGAATCTTATGGTGAATGGTAAATTCACTATGGACTCTATGTATAAGGCTTTAATCCAACTGAATATACCAGTTGTTAATAATAAAGTTATATGGAAGATGAAGATACCACTTAAAACTAAAGCGTTTGCGTGGTATCTACGTCGAGGGGTTATTCTAACTAAAGATAACCTTGTTAAGCGGAATTGGCAAGGAAGTTCGAAGTGTGTGTTTTGTCACAATGACGAGACTATTAAACACCTATTCTTTCAATGCCATTTTGCTAGATCTATATGGTCAGCCATCCAATTAGGATCTAACTTGTATCCTCCACGGAGCGTTGCAAATATTTTCGGCAACTGGATCAATGGGGTGGATCCTAGGTTCAAGCTTCTTATTAGGGTGGGAGCGATTGCAGTTATTTGGTCGCTATGGCTATGTAGAAATGATAAGGTTTTTAATGATAAAAATTCTTCTCCTATGCAGGTAATCTACAGATGTACGGCTACTCTCCACTCATGGTCACCTCTACAGCGTGTGGAGCATCGCAACCTGTTTATGGAGGTGGCATCGCGTTTGGAGGCTGCGGCATGGGGCTTCTTTTCCCAGCATGGATAGCAGCATAATCTTCGGATCACTCATCCAACACCTTAGGCGGATCTACAATTTCTCAATATGATATGTAATTCGCCTTTTTTACTTTCCTGTTGGTTACTATACTGAGATTTGTGGTGTGTGCATCTTAATTATGTAGAGGCCGGGTGTAATACTTAAAACTTCTTTTAAGTAATAAAACTCCCTTTATCGAAAAAAAACCTATCCTTAGATACAAATTCAGTGAAGATGGTATCAATATCAATTTCACCCTAGAATTTCTTATGAGTTAGTAATAAAGAATCAGCAGAAAGGTACAAAGGTACTTGCCTAGCTACTTATTTTCTTGAAATGTTGGCCGGAGAGCTACTAAATCCATTGATTAGAAGTTGATCCACTATGAGCCCTTTCACCAACCCCGACTGTGCAAGAAAGGAACGACATAGCTGGAAGGGGAGGACAACTGCCTCTCTAACCCGAGAGCGAAGACCAAAGTTGCTCATCTACCGCTCCTCGCATCTGAAGCATGCTGCTACATCCCACCATTGCCTCACACCTCCACGGACAAAAGATCACTCGGGCTGTATCCACTTCAAAAACCGGTAAACCCAAGAGGGAATGCGGCACCAAGCGTAGCTTACCAACGCCATCGTCCGATCCGGGGTCCTGAATCCAAGGTTTCCATTAGGAGCGTGTCTGGAGGGGGTTGAAGTTGCTTATCGATGCCTCCAATGAGGGAGCGATGCCCAACGCACCGACATCGACAACTCCATCCACAGTCGGAGTGAGGCGTTCACCGACAACTACACATACCCAAAAACAAACCGGACAACCCAAGCATGGCCCCACGACCCTCAGCCGCACATCATGACACTACATCCTCCCCGAGGGCTGGACAAGGAACATGATGAGCAACGTCCCGGTGTGCCTCGCCTTGTCGGCCAGGCACGTCTCGACTAATTCAAGCATATCCTGACCGGCTATCCAGAGATTCCAGATGACCCCCGGTATGCGCCCACAACACCGTACTGGGACCGGCAGGTGGAGATGGAGTACCAGGAACGACTCAATAGCTTCTGCCCCACCGCCGGGACGGGCTCACCACCTTCAGACTTCCCCTCCTCTGACGACTTCCTCTCCTCCTGCTCTGATGAGGTCGCGCCGAACAACGGCGAGATGTACCAGCACATCCAGGAAGAAATGCCAGTCTTGTGCGAGGCACCGACACTGACACGTCACACTCCACAAGCAATGGAGGCGGAGTGGCCCGAACTAGAGTGGCCGCCGCAGGAGATACATGCTGCCATCGAGGCTTCCTTGGCACCACTACTCGACAAGCAATGGAGGAGGAGGAGGAGGAGGAGGAGGAGGGGGAGTGGCCCGAACCCGAGTGGCCGCCGCAGGACATGTCGTTCGCCATCGAGGCATTCTTGGCACCGAGGAGTCGAGGTTCCCCGACTGTTACTGCCACAACTGCCACCGATGACCCGTACGTACACCGGCGGGAACCTGCCCGAACTAGCAGTGCTCGACCTGCCGTCCTTTTAGGGTTTAGTTTCTATAAATTATGTCTTTGAATGAATTATATATTGTTTGAATCTAGTTTGATTGAAATTTATCTTATTTCGAGTTTAATTATTGTTTCTAAATTTTCCTATTGACGCCATGAGTGGGGAGCAACGACAACAATAGCCAGATGTTCGTCCTGACACTACTAGGGAAACCCTTACTGCCGGCGGCCAAAATTAGGTTATCCCCGGCGGTTTGCAAACCGCCGGCGACCACCTCGCCGGTGGTAATACCTTACCGCCGGCGGTTTTGCAAACCGCCGGGGTAAGCCTGGTTAGCGTCGGCTGTTTATGACAACCGCCGGGGATACTCTTTACCGCCGGCGGTTTTAAAACTGCCAGGGATAAACGATGATAGCACCGGCTGTTTGCTCTGCCGCCAGGGTAAATGTTTTATCACTGGCTGTTTATCACTAACTGCCGGCGGTAACAATTACAGGGGAAAAAAATTACAGCAATATACACGGCAATATATATATATATAACAGATGACAATATATATAACAGATAGCAATGTATATAACAGATACAGATACAGGAAAGTAGCCAAAGTGTTCATCAATAACAAAGTCGACCATATTGTTCAAACTTCGACTCCCAAGTACGGATTACACAAATAGAGAGTCCAAGTACTAGCAAACACTACAAGTAGTTCTCGATCCGGAGTTGCATGACCTAGCTAAACAACAATGAGATAGAAGACTAGGGAGGTGGTGGCGGCATGCATCATCACGACGAAGGGGGTCCTCCAAGTCTCCCTCCTCTGTCGCGCTCGAAAGTTGGCATACTGAGCTTCAGCCTCCTCCAAAGTGGCGTACCCCTTGTAGTTGTTGCCGCTGAAACGGTGGACCTGCCTCCAGCAACTCTCCCAGTCGTGGTAGACTCCGGGAACCCTGCCGTGGAACACTACATACGCCATCTGCACTCACAAACAAGAAAGAAATGTAAGTTGTTAGCACATTCATAGATAGAAAACATATAGTTATGCAAACAATTAAAAAGCATCAAATGGCTATACTTAAGTAATTTTATGACTAACATTTGCAGGAGAAAAGTTTTTGACTCAAGTCTACCTCCAGTTGATCCAGCTTAGACTTTCGTCTATCGGCCGATGTGTTGCTGAGAAGAAGTTCTTAAACATGAGGGTCCTGCATGGCCGCGGTTAGCGGGCTATTCCTACTCAGGTCCTCATCGTCCGCATGTTCTTCCCGGCCTTCTTCACCATCGTCCGCATCCATCCCACCTCATCTTCATTGTCGTATGTGGCATCCGCTTCCTCGTCGTGGTCATCATCATCATCACCTTCATCATCATCACCTTCATCGTTGCTACTCATCCATTGAGTATGGCCCTCCATGAAACCAAACCTAAGCAGGTGCTCATTCACAGTGCCTGAAATGGGGTCGAACAATGACACTAGCTTGCATCTTCGACAAGGACACTTTATATGCATGCGCTTAGTTCGATACATGTCGGCCGTCGCGCGTTCCACGTATCTATCAACGACGCTTTCCTTCATCTCGATGACCATCGTAGCCTGCACGACACAAGAGAATCGATTAGAGACCCATCATCGTCTCGGTTTTCACGGAAAAATTTGGCATGACCTTTGCTAAAAATGGTCATGCCGGAGTGCCAGAAAATCGCCGGAACGGAAGTTAATCAACATTCCGGCAAAACATTGGCAACTCAATGTACCTGAACATCAAAACAAATGCACAACGGTCCACATATGCATGGAAACCGTTTTTCGCCACAAGTGACCGTGACTTTGCATGCACATTCTTTCCACTCATTAGTTACCTGTCGCGAGGTCCACGCTAGAGCACCGGAGAAAGCCGCACGTCGACAGAAGAGAGTGAGCTAGATCTAGATCTACAAATAGAGAGAAAGGGATTGGAAATGGGTGGGGAGATGTAGATCTAGATCTAGATGCTAGCTATATAGTGCATTTGGAACTTAATTAAGTGCTTAAATAAGCCAAAATAGGTGGGAAGTAGTGGGGAAATGAGCTCTGGTCGAGCTCCATGGATAGTGACACTACTAGGAAACAGGCTATCAGTGGCGCACCTTTTCACAATTCTGTGGCGCATCCCTGGAAATAGTGGATGCGCCACTAAATCCTCGCCACTAAAATATATTTCTGTGGCGCACGCCGGTGGTGCGCCACAGAAATGCCAAATTCTGTGGCGCATCCCAGCACCGTGCGCCACAGAAATATTTTAGTGGCGCATCCCACCTTGGTGCGCCACAGAATTTTTTTGAATTTCAAAAAAAAGGGCGGCCAGATCTAGATCCAAATCTGGATCTAGATCTGGCCGCCGGAATTTCGCCGGAATTTCGCCGGAATTTCGTCGGAGCTCGTTGGAGACCGTGTTGCCGTGGGTGGAGGAAGGGGTTGTCGGAGGTCGTCGGAGGTCGCCGGATGAGGTCGCCGGAGTGGAGGAGGAGGTCGCCGGAGTGGAGGCCGAGGTCACCGGAGTGGAGGAGGAGGTTGCCGGTGGTGGAGGAGGTCGCCGGAGGTGGAGGAGGAGGTCACCGAAGGTGGAGGTCGTCGGGGTTGAGGTCGTCGGGGTTGTGGAGGTGGTCGCCGGCCGGGGTGGTGAGGAGGTCGCCGGAGTTGTGGAGCTCGCCGGAGTTGTGGAGGAGGTCGCCGGAGGTGGAGGTGGAGGTGGAGGAGGAGTAGGGGAGAAGAGATGGAGGAGGGAGGAGAAGAGATGGAGGAGTAGAGGAGAAGAGATGGAGGAGGGAGGAGAAGGGGAGAGAAGTGGAGGAGAGGAGAAGGGGAGAGAAGTGGAGGAGAGGAGAAGTGGAGGGAGAAGTGGAGGAGAGAAGGAGAAAAGAGAGGGAGAGAAGGGGGTGCGGGCGGGATTCGAAATTTGGAATCCCGCCCAACAATTCTGTGGCGCATGGGCTAGACATGCGCCACAGAATTTTTTTTCCTTTTTTTGAATTTTTTTTGATTTTGCTGGAAAAATTCTTCTGTTGGCCATAACTTTTTTTTCGTTTGGAATTTTGAGAATCTAAAAAAATGCTAACCGGGTAAACCCGGGTGAGGGCGGTTCCGAAATTTTCTCTAGTTTTTTTTAAGGTATTATACGCATTTTTTCGACGTCGTATGCAAAAGTTATGGCCAATTTAATATTTCTTCACCTACTATTGGAAAAAAGGTCAAAATGTGTATTTCAAAATTTTCCTACAAACTAGACCCTAAACCTTCCATATATCTAAAAGGATTTTATTTTTGAATTTTGTATCATTTTGTTTCACTCCGTGCAAAACTAAAAAGGCGATCCACGGGGAGGGGGGGGGGGTGGGATCTGAAATCCGGGCACAATTCTGTGGCGCATGGGGCCACATGCGCCACAGAAAGTAACAATTTTGTGGCGCATGTGGCCCCATGCGCCACAGAAAGGGCACCCACCCTTTCATTGGTGCCGGGGCCACCATATTTCTGTGGCGCATGCGTCTAGATGCGCCACAGAAATATGTCTTTCTGTGGCGCATGTGGCCCCATGCGCCACAGAAAGACATATTTCTGTGGCGCATCTAGACGCATGCGCCACAGAAAGACATATTTCTGTGGCGCATGCCAAGTGGTGCGCCATAAAAAAACAATTTAGTGGCGCATGGAATAATGGTGCGCCACAAATAGCATTCCACCTATAGCTAGTTTCCTAGTAGTGTGAGTGAGAGAGTGAGTTGGTAGGTGGGGGAGAAGTGGCTGGTCGAGCTTAATAATAGATGCCAGGATTACCGCCGGCGGTTCCAACCCAAACCGCCGGGGGTAAGTCCATTTACCGCCGGCGGTTCACATACAACCGCCGGGGGTAAGTCCATTTATCGCCGGCGGTTTTGGCCTAACCGCCGGGGTAAATCTGAGCCGGGCAGGGCCAGCACTGGGCCCACTTAGCGCCGGCGGTTACATATACTTCCCGCCAGCGGTACGAGGGTTACCCCCGGCGGTTTTCTTAGAAACCGCCGGCGGTAATTTGAGGCCCAACCCGGGGTCCGCGGCCCAAGTTACCGCCGGCGGCCCAATTCCCCTCCCGCCGGCGCTGTGTAGCTTATCCCTGGCGGTTTTAGCCCAAACCGCCGGGGGTAAATTTAGGCCGGCCGATCACAACTTACCACCGGCGAAAAAAATTACAAACAGCCGGCGGTAACGTGCGCTGCTATAAACAATTCCCTAGTAGTGTGACGACGCTAATAGAGGCCGTCCGGACGCCCATCCGAACGCTATATTGGCGCCCCTACTGGAGATGCTCTAATGGTGTAACATTTAGTGATATAAATATATCTGGAAGGCTTAGAAACATAAAATAAACATCAAGAAAGAAAAACTGAGTGGTATCAATTAGATCCTCTCCCAGCATAGTACGTTGTTGAAGATTGGATGGCTCAGAGCAAAAATAAAGTGTACGGACAGTAAGATGAGACGTGGCTGACGTAGGTGGGTTTGTCTCGAGATCGACATAGATGCATGAATTTACACTACACTAGTTGTTAATTAGGTCAAACATAGCGTCTCTCAAGCTGTGGCCAACGGAGACCTTCAATTCTTCGTTTCATACGATCGATAGGGAGCCAAGATCTACGTACGTACGGGTACTGATTCTCTGGATGAATTTGCTGCTCATTTCCAAGTCCATGCAACAAGTAAACCGTCCAATGGAAGTCTTCAAGTACGTGTGTCTGTGTACGTGTTGGTGGTATATTCTCATATATATTATTGTTTAGATATGATCATTTTCCTTGTACAGTACTAGTTTATTTGTTTCGTTGGGCAAGTACGTGTGCACCTATGTATGTCGGCAGGTTTGCCTAGTATGGACGTCGATCTCCATCCGTAGGGTGGAGAAAAGCTATAGATATCTAGCTGTATACGTGAGGTCGAGCGATGTACCTACGTGCTACGATATACAGTATAGTAATGTGGATGCATCCAAAACTCGCTCTCTCGGACTTGTTGAATTTCACGTATGTGTACAAACAGTGAGTCAAATCAACTGCAAGTATTTCTTCGCCAACTTCGAGAAGTTCTAGAAAATTCCACGGGTTTGACCCTAGCTAGATAGAGATGGATAGATTACAACTTGGCACCCAAAAAGGGAGGGTGTATCCGCTCAGTACTTCAGTGATCAAAGGACTGACAACAAATGAGATCCTATTGCAAGATTTGATTTTGTTTCCCACGGAGATCGATGGCTTGCCGTCCTCATCCCCATTTACCTATGCACTTGTTTTGCTGTTTTGCCATATATCCAATCCACAAACCAATGATTTCCTGAATAAATGGACTAGATTAAGTATAAAATATATTTATTTGTTAGGATAATTTTATTAATTATACTATCGTATTACACATGATAAGTGATGGAAATCGGTTTGATTCTCTCGAGAATGTCACCCGAGTTACAACAAAGTTTTACTGGTAGCTGTAATATTCTATTCTCGCACAAAAAATTAAATATACAAATCAATTTATAAACTCTTTATTTAGAACAGATGATTCTGAAATGACGGGAACGAGAAAACATAGGACTAAATATCATTGGTCAGTCCCAAGAAACAATATACAACCTGCAAGAAAAGGTTGTTTGTATGCTTGCAATGAATTCTATCAGAATTTAAATGACAAAGAGCAAGCCCATGCATGGAAATATTTACAAGCAAAATAATCTGTTTGTCCAACAGCTAGTAGGAAAAAAATCAATGCAGTGTTTTTCTAGACAAATTTGAATCTTCAAAAATAATAAGGAAATCCCGTGCACAAAAAGCCACAAATTATTTGCTAATCAAAATTAAAACCTGTAATGTTTCAGATAAATTTCAGATGTTCTGTATGTACCAATTCATAAATGAGTAGGTATACATAATTTTAGATACACCCTCCAATGCAAAATAAGTGTCGTGCTTTTGAACTGGGGTTAACTAGTTCAAAACCACGACACTTATTACGGATCATAGGTAGTACGTACATTGATACCTCAAGCAATTACGTGCTTCCTTCGATGAGTTATCTAACTCTGTTTTTCTTCTTGTCAACAATTTGATTACTCCGACATAACCAACTAGACTATAGACGATTTACAATTTCAACATGGATACTTGTTTTTCGCATTTTTGGTTTTTTATTTTGGGTATGGATTTGTTAATGATGTGCATCTTAGTTATGCAGAGGCCAAAACTCTTAAGTAATGAAATATCCTTTATAAAAGAAACATTAGACTAAAACGCTACTGTTGTTTCCACCCAAATATATGGGATATACTAGGCGAATTGATGTTAACCCATAAAAAATAGCACGCCACACATCGTCATGCGTCAATCTCAATCCCAAAACAAATGTTGAGTTCACCAACGTGTAGAAGTTCAATTAATGTAGATTCAACTCACATACATATGCACACACGTAACCTTCAAAAATGTGAAATATTGGTGTTCTGGCGAAGTGGCGATTACCTAATGTGTTTTTTGCGGGTAATTACCTAATGTGCTAACTACCTAAAAATGTGGATTTGTACGTACGGTCCTACTCGAGGGCCAGTGCAAAATAAAAGATGGGGACGAAAAGATGTCCTACGTCGTGATAAAGGAAAGCAGAGGGGACGAAAATGATGTAGCCAATGTATGCAGAAGGACGTGGATATTATCATGATTCATACATCACTAGTGGAAAACGGGGCAGTAGTCCCGGTTCCAGACTGCCTCTAATCCCGGCTGGGCAACCCGGACTACCAAATCGGGACTAGAGCCCCCCCCCCTATAGTCCCGGTTGGCTACGAACCGGGATTAGAGTGCCTCCCACGTGGCCACGGGCGAGCCCGCGGGCTGGATGTCTTTAGTCCCGGTCCGTGTTACGGACCGGGACTACCGTTAGGCCTTTTTTTTTCTTTTATAATTTTTTTCAGAATTGCACGGACCGGGTGTCGTGTACTGTGTTTAATTAGTGCCGGGGTTTTGGATAGTTTCGGAAACACGTCGATACGTCGATATAAATTATATTGTACTATGATCACACGTTGATGCATATATATAACACACTTACAAATTAATTGTAACACATGAATTTGTCGTCACGTTTCCGTACACAAAGTACTCAAATGCATTAATTATACATGCATGAAATCATAGTACATTTATATATGTAGATAATAGTGCTCTGAATTTTCAGGTATGACATCATCAAGAAGAAATCCCGCCAGCTCCTCCCCAATTGCTCTTATACGGTCATCTGGTAGGAGGCCGGCCCGCTTCCTTACAATCTTTAAAAGAAGGAGAAAATTAAACAATTATGAATGAAACTCCACACAATTGATATGCATATTATTTTGTCAAAAAAAATTGTGAACAATGTATAATTACGTACCTCTGCGTTTCTTCGATTTTCGAATTTTTCATAAGTCATCCTATGAATGTACTCGCAAACGTAGTACCCACATAAGAGGGTCCCTTTTGGCTGTTCCAGACACCACTGTTCGAGAATAGAATTCAACACATTAAGTTTGGTAATGGTATTGCAAACTACATTAATTCATGGATATAGGTATAGTACTACTTACTTGGTTCAGAGTCCATACCATCTTCTCGTGCCATTTACCGGGTACTTCCTTGACGAATGTCTGCCATGCTCTACTCGACAAAGAAAGAACAAAACATCTGTTATTAATTAATTACTTGATATCACGAAATGAATGAAAGAGAGGTCGGTATAGTAATGTGATAAGAATTTAAATTACTCTTTCATGACATCAAACAAGCTCTTGTACTCTCTAGGGTCTCTCCTTAATGAGTCGTAGACTTCAATTATTCCCTGGTGATATCTAATGACCACGAGAATAAAGTGGTAGCTGCAAATTTACATACAGAGGCATGCGCATATAACTCATCAATTAGACTTAAGATACCGGGTGAGCAAAAATAGAATGTGTACAAGCAATTAGTAACACTTACCTGAAGTTGTAAGGAAGAAATATTTCTTTTTTGTCTTGGTGTCGCTTGAAAGCCTCTATCATTACTCCCTTTACAACTTGTGGTTTCTCCCTTATGCTCACTTCATGAATAACATTAGGGTCCATGAAACCAATCTCCACCGGTTTTATTATTTCCCTTTTGTAGTCGATCATCTTCTTTCTGCACAAATAGCGTACCAAAATTAGAATGTGCTGTGAGCTATATATATATATATAAAGACTTAATTAAATTACAAAAATAAATAACTTACAGACAAAAGATACTGATGATTGCTTTATCGAGGGGTAAACCATTGTATAATTGGAAAAGTTCGGAGAAATCAATTTGCACACCGTAGTCATCGTAGAAGTGTTCCTCCTTTCTAACTTTTGCCATGATACCTATTATACCTTTCTTTGCGACTTTCATGTACCATGAATTCAACTGACGCATCCTTGTTGGTAGTAACTTGACCACCTCAGTTGTGACCAAAGACTTGCCTTGAACATATTGATAAGGCACCCTATAAGGTTCCTCAGGGAAGTGGCGGACACTTCCCTGAGGTACCATACGGTGGGCGTCTTTGTCGGTAAGTACCATAAGCGGAGGGAGCGATTGCGTAGCTTGTTGTCCCAGCTGGGCTATCTGTTTCCCGCATTTCCGGTTCTCCAACACCGAGTCGTATGACTTTTCAATAGAGCGCTCATAGTCTGATGACGGCCTTGGTGGAGGGTTGTATAAGCACCTAATAGTGTGATGTAGTTTGTCACGAGGAAGCCCTTTGATGCTGGGTAGTTCTTCCGGGGGCGGTTTCTTTGTAAAATGGGCTGTAACCTCGGCCCTCCTGATGGCTTCGGATTCCTCGACAGTCCTCTCGTAAGGTAACTTCTCAGGAGTCTTCACTTTTCGCGGCTTTTTCTGTCTCTTCTTAGGAGGCGAACCATTAACGGCCCTCTTCGCATCAAACCACTTATAAGGCGGAGACCGCTGGACTAGCTCTGGAGATGGAGACCGCTGGACTGGCTTTGGAGATGGAGACCGCTGGACTGGCTCTGAAGATGGAGACCGTGCTGGTGTAGCTGGAGATGGAGACCGTACTGGTGTAGCTGGAGATGGAGACGGACTCGCGCTGGGGTCCCTCTGGGGTAGGAAGGGTGGACTTGTAGGTGGTGGACTTCTACTTGGAGGAGTCGGTGGCCTTGGTGCTGAGCCTGGAAGCACGATGTATTTCTTGTTCCATAGAACGAAACCGTGCTTGACTTGTCCCAGTGTCGTCTCATCGTCACCTCCAGGATAGTCAAGCTCAAGTGCCTCAAATCCCGGTATAATAGCATCCACCCCGACACGAGCATAGCCAGCTGGAATCTGACCAAGATGGTAGCTTGCTCCAGGTTCGTTTGGTAACGCATAGCCGACCGCCACCTTGAAGGATATGTTCTTCATTAACATATGAAGCTCACACTCCGTCTTCTCCGTGATATCATCCACGGGGTAGTGAGCCGCCGGCTGTTCTATTATTGCGGCAGATACTTGTAGCGGCGTGGAACCCACGCTGCTTCTTCGCGGTTCTTGGACGACGTCGACTTGTTGCTGCTGTTGATCAGGTGCCCGGTGCTGGCTGATTGAGTCAATCTGACAGCGCAGTCCGGAAACCATGCGCTCCAATTCTGATAAACGGTCTAACTCCTTCTGCTTCTTTCTCCCACGGCTTCTATAACTGTCAGCACAGTCCGGAAACCCTTCCTTCAAGTTGGTACCGCCGGGAAAGCCTCGTAATCGTCCGTTGTGTTCGGGATTCCCCAGTGCGAGTGTCAGCTCGTCGTTCTCTCTCTCGGGATGGTACTCTCCCTTTCGAACTTTATCTATTGCGTCAATAAGCAACGGAACGATTGTTTCAACCTTTTTCTTCCATTTTCCCTTTGCAACAATCAACCCCGTCTCTGAGTCCAACACTGCGCCATGCGCGAACAACCAAAACTTGGCCCTCTCGGGCCAGTTCAAAGTCTGTGGAGTGATCCCTTTAGCAACCAGTTCCGCTTCAAAGGCTAACCATTTGGGAATGGCAGACTTGTAGCCACCTGTACCCAACCTATGGTGGTATTCCTTCTTTCCAGCATTTCTCTTATTTACGACCGATCGAGCCACGGCAGTAGAGGAATTCTTGTACGCCTTGAATGCGGGCCAGGAATGTTTTATCTTCTCGAGTGCTCCGGTGAAATTAGCTGGATCTTCATCTTCATACTTTCTCCATAGTGTTTTCTTCCAGCTCTGGAATTGTGTGGCCATCTTCTTAAGAGTCCACTCCTTCACTTTCTCCGTCTTGCCTTCTGGTATGTTGAAATGTATCATGAGCGTATCGAAAAGCAATTCTTTCGTATGATCAGGACATAAGAGCATCATCCTCATCCACACCCTTCGGCTTATGCCATTCTGCAATGGTGATCGGGAGAATGTTCCTAACAATGACTTCAGCTTGATTTACAAATTTACGACAGGTCGCTATGGGTGCCAGCGGTTCGCCACTCTGAGAAACTTCCTCTATCGTTAGCCTCGGAGCATCGCTGGCCATCCTCTTCGTCAGGCCTCGAGGAGGAACATTATTTACAGATTTGCTCGATCCAGCCGGCTGGAAAATGAATCGTTAATTAACACGTGCAATTAACAAATGCATATATATACATGATCGATCGATCAATTGTCAGCCTATATAATATATGTATATACCTCGCCGGAGTTTGTCGTTAAGGGCGCTTCATCGTCAAACTGGAGTCCCTCACCGCAGTCGTTCAGAAATTGTGAGCTGAAATCATCATCTTCATCGCCTTGTCGTCCATCATCTTCTCCACCGCCTTGTTGTCCATCATCATCTCCACCGCCTTCTTCACGGGCACTCGCATAGATTATTCGTTGCATTTTATCTTCATGCTCCTCGTCTCTAATTAAGGGAATGTCCGCCATAGCTCAATGTACCTGCAATCAATTATATGTGTTTGTAATTTTTTTGACATAGAATTACACATAAATGACACCCCAAAATAATTAGGGGTGGCATTGTGCAACTTGTCACATAAAATGACAGCCCTTGGTCCTGAAAAAAAAATAGGGCCAGGCACCCTGCTAGCGGCTGGTCCTTTAGAAAAATCAGCACCCTGCCCTGGCACCTGGCCAGTAGCGGCTGGTCCCTTAGAAAAATCCAGCCCCCGCGTCCACCCACTGGCCAGTAGCGCGTGGTCAAAGCTGGCCCACCAGCCAGCGACCCGGCCACCCCGCCACCCAACCGCCGCGCGGTCAGCCCACTCGGCCACGTCGCGCGTGGGAACCGCCGCCCGGCCGCCACGTTCCCTCGTCTCCCCCGCCACCCAACCGTCCGAGCCCGCAGTCAATGCTCCTGGCCCACCTGCCAGCGACTGGACGGCCTCCTCGGCTTCCCGTCCCGCAGTCAATGCTGGCCACGGTGGACGCGGCCCCCGTCCTTTTTAAACCCCGGCCGTACGCGATGGCGACCTCACACAGCTAGCCCCGCCGCCCTCTCCACACTCCATCGAGCCCTAGCCCTAGTCCTAGCCCTAGCCCTCGCCCCTCGCCCTCGCCGGAGCAATGTCGAAGCGGTGGTGGCCAGGCGGCAAGCACCAGTCCGAGTCCAGCGGCTCGGGCTCTGGCCGCTCCGGCCGTCGCCGGGGCGCTGGACTGCCTCCCCTTGCTCCTCCTCCACCACCGCCATCGTCGGCGCCGCGCGGAGTGCGCATCGTCGGCGCGGACCCGCATCGTGCCGGTCCGCAGGCCGGCCCGCCGGCCGCCAAGAAGAAGAAGCCGACGCCGCGCTACCGCCGGTACGTCCGGGTGGAGGAGGTGCAGTGGCACTGGGAGAACGCCGTCCCGGTGCGCTGGCCGGACGTCCACCTCCCGGACAACTGGCACCTGAATCCGTAGCGGATTCCGGTGCCGCCGATCCCGACCGACCCCACGGCCAGGGCGGTGGAGATCGCACGCCGGCGCAGCCTCCTCCCCAATTACCTCCTCGACGACCCGGCGTACGCGCCGGGCTCCCCCTACTGGGACCAATGGTTCCGGGAGGAGCACGACGAGCGCCGCCGGAGCTACTTCGCGCCGGCCCCGGTGCCGCCGGTGGAGCGCACGGAGTACCCGGTGCTCCCGGAGGGGATGGACGACGTCGACCAATGGTTGGAGGTCGACTCCGACGGCGAGGCCGCCCCCATGGACGAGGACGATGACATCAACGACGCCTTGAAGGCAGCCATGGCGGCGTCCCGGCAGGCCTTCGTCGACGACGAGCGCCGCCGCTGGGAGATGGTGGTGCAGGACGCACTGCCGCCGCCGCCGCACGGCCTGCCGCCGCAGGGACCGCCTCCACCCCCGCCTCCGCCACAGGGACAGCCGGGGCTGGACTGGGTGCAGGCCCTCGTCCAGGAGGAGGAGGCCTACGAGCCGCCGGAGGAGGAGTACCAGGAGCCGGTGAGATTCCCACCGGAGCTGTTCGGGCAGTCGTGGGTATTCACGACTGTGCCCCAGCTGCCGCTGCCACCGCCGCCGCCGCCGCCGCCGCCCCAGGACGCCATCCTCCAGGAGCCAGGGACGCCGCCGCGGGACGTCCCCATGGAGCAGCAGCAGCAGCCGCCGGCGCATCTGTGGGAGGCGCCACCGTACGTCGTCCTATCCGACGAGGAGGGCGACGAGGACTAGCTAGGACCTCCCCCTCCCCCCTCTAAGTAAATGTAATGAACCCCTACCAATGTAATAAAGTTTATTTCCGATCTACGAACTGTCCCCGCCGCCGATTTAAGGTCACCGGACCGCCGCCGCCGCCGATTCTAGCTAGGGTTCGTGCCATCGGACCACCGCCGCCGCCGATTCTAGCTAGGGTTCGTGCCATCGGACCACCGCCGCCGCCGATCTAGAGTTTGAGAGGGCCGTACCTTAGGCGGAGCGCGCGGGGGACGGCGGCGAGGAAGAGGGACGCGAGCGACGGCGGCGGCCAGATTTTGGCAGCCTGGCGGCGTCGTCGCGTGAGAGGAGCCCGGAGGCGTCTGCGTCTTGGGCCTGGCGGCAAAAATGGGGAAGAAATCCGCGGAGAGGGACCAAGTAGGCTCAAATCGGCCTTTAGTCCCGGTCCGTGACAGCAACCGGGACTAAAGACCCCTATAGTCCCGGTTGGTGTCACGGACCGGGACTAAAGGTGGGCTTTTTGGCGCGCTAAGTTTCGCAGCGGCCCGAAAATGGCCTTTAGTCCCGGTTGTAGCCACGGACCGGGACTAAACGGCCGTTTGTATTTTTTCTTCATTTTCAAATGTTCATATTTTATAAACTTTACATGTTTCCAAATGTAAATATGAATATGTTATACATATTGAACATTTAAATAGATGAGTTGAGTAAAACCGTTGTACTAATAAAATCCGAGGTTAGGATAAATATATTTAATATTTTAAATATTTAATGAAAAACCCTCAACTTTTTAACAGTCAAAACAAAATTCTACCAATTATTCTACCAATCAACATCATTCAACACTTCTTCGTGTCTGTCATTTTTTCTTCTTATCGCGTCGTATCCATGGACAATCTTCATCATTCAACGCGATGGTTGGGTCAATTTTCACTGTGAAGGGGGGAATTTCATCAAACTTATTGTAATCTTCTGACATGTCTGTCTTGTCCTCCACTCCCACGATGTTTCTTTTCCCTGAAAGAACTATGTGGCGCTTTGGCTCGACGTCGTACGATGCATTCACTGCTTGCTTATCTTTTCTTTTCTTCGGTCTGCTAGACATGTCCTTCACATAGAAAACCTGAGCCACTTCACTGGCTAGGACGAATGGTTCGGTGTCGTATCCAAGATTCTGCATATCCACTGTAGTTATTCCGTACTTCGGGTCTACATGTACCCCGCCTGTCAGGTTGAACCATTTGCACTTGAACAATGGGACTTTAAAAAATGGTCCATATTCAAGTTCCCATATCTCCTCTATGTAACCATAATATGTGTCCTTTTGCCCATTGCTGTTTGTTGCATCAAAGCGGATACCACTGTTTTGGTTGGTGCTCTTTTTATCTTGATTGGCCGTGTAAAATGTATTTCCATTTATCTCATACCCTTGATAAGTCAATATAGTCGAAGATGTGCATTGGCCAACAAGTATAGCTGTTCTCCAACAGTGCTGTCATTAAAGAGACGTGTTCGCAACCAACCTCCGAAATTCTTCACGTGTTCTTCATCAATCCAATATTTAGATTGCTCTGGGAAGTTCAAACGTAGAATATTCTTATGTTCCTCGATATACGGAGCCACCAAGCTGGAATTATGTAGAACCGTGTAGTGTGCTTGACTATAAGAATGCCCGTCCATACATATTATTGCTTTCTTTCCCAGCGTGCCTTTTCCCCGCAGTCTCCCCTCATAGCGTGATTGAGGAACCCCGATTGCCTTGAGGTCAGGAATAAAATCAACACAAAACTCAATGACCTCCTCTGTTCCATAGCCCTTGGATATGCTTCCTTCTGGCCTAGCACGGTTATGAACGTACTTCTTTAGGACTCCCATGAACCTCTCAAAGGGGAACATGTTGTGTAGAAATACGGGACCGAGAACGAAAATCTCTTCGACTAGATGAACTATGAGGTGCGTCATAATATTGAAGAAGGAGGGTGGGAACACCAACTCGAAGCTGACAAGACATAGGACCACTTCCTTCTGTAAATCCGGCAGAGTTACTGGATTGATGACCTTCTGAGAAATTGCATTGAGGAATGCACATAGCTTAACAATGGGTACTCGAACATTTTCCGGCAGGAGCCCCCTCAGTGCAATCGGAAGTAATTGTGTCATAATCACGTGGCAGTCATGAGACTTTAGGTTCTGAAACTTCAACTCTGTCATGTTAATTATTCCCTTTATATTCGACGAGAAGCCTGACGGGACCTTGATACTGTTTAGTACTTCAAAAAAGATCTTCTTCTCTTCTTTGGTAAGAGCGTAGCTGGCAGGACCTTGATACTTCTCTGCATTCAGGTTGTCTCGTTCGTGCATATGTTGCTGGTCCAGCCGTGATTCCGGTGTATTTTTCGTCTTCCCATACACGCCCAAGAAGTTTAGTAGGTTCACGCAGAGATTTTTCGTCACGTGCATCACGTCGATTGCAGACTGAACCTCTAGGATTTTCCAATAGGGTAACTCCCAGAATATAGATTTCTTCTTCCACATCGGCACGTGTCCGTCAGCATCATTTGGAACAGATTGTCCGCCAAGACCCTTTCCAAAGATTACTTTTAAATCCTTTACCATATCATATATAACATCCCCAGTAGGCCGTCTAGGCTTTGGCCGGTGATCTGGCAAACCTTTGAAATGCTTGCCTTTCCTTCTTACGATGTGCCTTTCCGTAAGAAACCGACGATGCCCCAGGTACACATTCTTGTTTCCCAGATATATACTTTCAGTATCACCTAAACAGTGTGTGCATGCATTGTATCCCTTGTTTGACTGTCCTGATATGTTACTAAGAGCTGGCCAATCATTGATGGTCACGAACAGCAATGCTCGTAGGTCAAATTCATCTTGTTTGTGCTCATCCCAAACACGTATACCTTCTTCGCGCCACAATTGTAAAAGTTCTTCAACTAATGGCCTCAGGTACACATCAATGTCGTTGCCGGGTTGCTTCGGACCTTGGATGAGTACTGGCATCATAATGAACTTCCGCTTCATGCACAACCAAGGAGGAAGGTTATAGATGCATAGAGTCACAGGCCAGGTGCTATGACTGGAGCTCTGCTCTCCAAAGGGATTAAAGCCATCTGTACTTAGACCAAATCTTAAGTTTCTTGCGTCATCTGCAAATGTCGGAAACTCTCTGTCAATTTTTCTCCACTGCGACCCATCAGCAGGGTGTCTGAGCATCACGTCTTTCTTACGGTCTTCCTTGTGCCATCGCAACAACTTGGCATGCTCTTTGTTTTGGAACAAACGTTTCAACCGTGGTATTATAGGAGCATACCACATCACCTTCGCAGGAACTCTCTTCCTGGGGCGCGCCTCGTCCTCAACTTCACCAGGGTCATCTCGCCTGATCTTATACCTCAATGCACCGCATACCGGACATGCATTCAAATTCTCGTACTCCTCGCCGCGGTAGAGGATACAGTCATTGATGCACGTATGTATCTTCTGCACCTCTAATCCTAGTGGGCAGACAACCTTCTTTGCTTCGTACGTACTGGGGGGCAATACGTTATCTTTTGGAAGTATCTTCTTTATTATTTTCAGCAATTTTTCAAATCCCTTGTCAGAAGTACCTTCCTCTGCCTTCCATTGCAGCAATTCCAGTGTGGTGCCCAGCTTTTTCTGCCCATCTTCACAATTTGGGTACAACAATTTGTTGTGATCCTCTAACATTCTCTCCAACTTCAACCTCTCGTTTTGACTTCCACAGTTTATCTTCGCATCAAGAATGGCCCGACGAAGATCGTCATCGGGCTCATCAACAATGGGCTCTTTTTCAGCTTCATCTTCCCCCATTGATGTACCACCGTGATCAGTGAACATAGGATAGTTGTCATTATCCTCTTCTTCCTCATTGTCTTCCATTATAACTCCTCTTTCTCCATGCTTGGTCCAACAATTATAACCGGTCATGAAACCGGACTTCAACAGGTGGACGTGAATGGTTTGTGAGGTAGAGTAGTCCTGAGTATTCTTGCAGACACTACATGGACATGAAATAAAACCATTTGGCGGCTTGTTTTTCTCAGCCACTTGGAGAAAATAATGCATGCCATTAATAAAGTCGGGATAACGTCGGTCACTGTACATCCATTGCCGACTCATCTGACTCATCTGCATTATATAAATAAAATATAAAAAACCATTAACACTATTTCTTCAATATATAACAGTGATAAAGTGAATTAATATATAAGTTCATCACATTCAAACCAAAGTAGAGCAAATAACCAAATGTAATACATATAGTCTCACAAACATACATTGGTTCAAACTAACATACAACTATCTAAAGAATTTAAGCCCAACAACAAATGCGATAAAAATCACAACTATGGTAACTATCGAACCAACACCATAATGATACCAAGCCTCTTTATGAATGGCATAATTTCTAATTTTTCTAATCTTCAAGCGCATTGCATCCATCTTGATCTTGTGCTCATCGACGATGTCGGCAATATGGAGCTCCAATTTCATCTTCTCTTCTAGGGTTTGGAGACGGAGATTTTCACTTCTTTTCAGTTTTGCTTTCAAATCATTAATTTCATTTTCAAAAACTCGATGATAGGGTCGGTTGGAATTTCCGGTTCAACAACGACATCCGGATCGTTATAGACCGGACGAGGACCGACGGGGACGGATATCAAAACCATGACACACTATACATATAAAAAAAGTAAGATAATATACATGCATCTAAAGTATATCAATAAGTTAAAAAGGGATAAAAACAAGACTCACCGAGGAGGTGCCGGCGACGGGATGGCGCGGGCGATCGACGATGGTAAAGATGGTCACCGGACAACTGTAAACCCAATACATTATACTTTAATTTGAGCTAAAATTGCATGTAAAAAAAATGAAATCTCTTACTTAGGCATTTCATCAAACACCTTGCTAGCACTAGAAAAATAAAATTTGCTAAGTAGCACCAAAATGAGCTAAAAAAGGAACACCGGAGTGCTAACCGTCGGGTAGATGAGGTGCCGCCAAACTTGACAAATGGTGGAGAAAATAGGGGCCGAACTCGTGGTTGGGAGGAGCAAGGGTTAAGAAAATGGAGATGAACCCGGAGCTAAAAAAATGGCCACGGCCTGGCCACGGCCGGGTCGGGGGGTGGAAGATGATATAGTCCCGGGACGGTAACAAGGACCGGTACTAAAGTCCCTCCATTAGTCCCGGTCTGTAAATAGAACCGGGACAGTGCATTGTCCGGGCTGGTCCCACCTCTGTCGCCTCCTCCCGCATCCCTTTGTCACCGGTTCGTAACACGAACCGGGACGGTAGGTCCCTACGAACCGGGACTGGTCCTGGCGGGCGCCCTGGGACCAATGACCGGGACTAGTGCCACGATTGGTACCGGTCCGTAAGGGAACCGGGACGGAAGGGCCAAACCGAAGCCCCTGTTTCCACTAGTGATATAGTCATACAGGTGTATGGCAGGTTGCATGGTTTTTTGTTGCTGCTGCACGACCTGTATATGTATGCTCACATTCCGTATCTGTGCTATCCTGCATGATTTTCTTGTTCATGCTGCACCGCCTTGTAAACGTCCAAGTGAATTAGAGTAATCAGGGAGATAGAAGTTCTTCCTTTTTTTGTGAGGCAGGGAGATTAAATACTCGATCAATCTGCACTGTTGTCGGGCTGGATGATCGTGACACAGGATATGATGAATCTCCTCTGCTTCTTCTTTATAACAATCAGGTCCATGGCTTTAATTACCAATCATCTTGCACTGTCAGCGGGGGATATCTGCCCAAGGTGTGGTGTTACCGTGTGAGTATGCTGCAGACCAACGAATTTAACACGTTGCATAAACAATAGATCAATCTCTCATGGATACAAAGCCTCGTAACTTATACTGCCAACATGTTCTGCGTTCCCATGTTGGTAAATATCCAGAGCGACTGAAACAAATCGTTCAGGCCATGTGTGAGGCAGATTGAAACTTCACCTCTTAATGTGCAAGCATGGGAAGAGGGCCGGCCGGCCAGCCAAGCTCATCGAGGCCAGCAGTTGTGGCGTGCGTGAGGATTGTCCTGTGACCAAACGATTGCCTATTTTGTTTTCCGTTGGAATTCATCTGCAGAGGCTACTTAGGCGGTTGACCTACCGCTGGTCCGCCGTCTGCCCTACCGACGACGACGAACGGCCGGCCCGTCCGGGAGTCTGACTCACGGTCTCGATCAGATCGGTAATGGCCTAGTGGGGCGGAATTGAGCTGGTCCCTAGGTCAAACACGTAGGCATATTGCTTATTGCTTCATTATATCCCGTGAGGGGAGGAGCTTTTCTCTAGAGTTAAATCGTACTTATCTACTAATTATAGATCTGTTGTGTACGTGAATTAGAAGGCGTGACACGCATTGGACCTAATGTATGCATGGTACACGTCTTATGTGTTGGAGCCAACGTGTTGTAGTAATTAGAATATATGTGCTGTATTTGTTACGTTAATCTTATGGTTCTGTTTAATATCCTAGCCACTAATTTTAGATCTAACCATCAAAATAATTTAGATGATATGGCTCATTATGGTGGCTCTATTAGAGACATCCGTATTGTGCTTTTAGTATATAATAAATAGATGGGTCCCCTCTGTCATGCCCGCCCTCTGGATTCTGTGGGAAAACCAGGGGTATCCTATGTGGTGGTGTGCACGAGACAGGAAAACTTCAAATCTTCAGCTGTAAGAGTTTGTAAGTATATGATTCAGTTTAATTTGTTGCATAAAAAATGCAGATGGGCACTTGTTGTGGTGTGAGACAAATGGTTTTAGCAATTGTCGCAACTTCACTAGAAATATTGCTAGTAGTGGCATAACTATTATTAGATGGGTTTGGAACAGAGTAGTTGTTTCCATAACATTTCTATAGGAATTGTTACTGGAATTATTCTTAGCTTTTATATGCTTTATCTCTTTAGTATAAATGGTCTATCTGAACTCCAGCTATCAATTTGCCTGTCACCTAACATGGATTCAAGTACGATGGCTCTACTCAATGGAAACAACCAATGTTCAATCAAATACGATAGGTTAAATTTCAGATCATGAAAGTAGCTAGCTAGGGAGTAGATGGATGGCTGCCTGTCTCACCGACATCATTAAATACCATGCAGTTGATTTTATTAGACTTCAATAAACTATAAAAAGTGAATGTAAGGAAGTTTATTTCATAAAATTTGGTCTGCTGTTTTTCGTTTCTGAAAGAATCATAGAAATTGCGAATGAATTTCGTGAAATTAGCGATTTTTGACATGGGGCAAAAAATATAGTTCTGTTTTATTGCGTTCAAATTTAAATAATTCCGAAAAGTTACACTTCGAAATGAAATAAATCATGTCCCTAACATGAACTTGGTTGTAGTGCAGTGGTGGGGTCTTGAGTTGTCGTTTGATCGGTTTTGAGTCCACATCACGTATTTTAATTTTATGAAATTAATGAGCATTGGGCTTCAAATTTTCTCTGATTTTTCGAAATGCAAGTTTACCAATTATGGCACATTAACCATTCAGCCATGGATGCTTAACATGGATAATTTTTTTCATAAATTTATCAAAATTCGTGAACCTATATCGTGTGCGGACAATAATATGGAAACAAAAAGTTAATCCCTGGTGACCGGAGCCGCGTGTGTATAGTAGGTGGCTTGCTCATAGGAAAACGGTGCAACAAATCGTGTGAGACCCTTCTAGTCTATGCAACATCTAAGGATAAATCTCATTTAGAAACCTGATTAGCAAGACTAATTGAAAACTTCTGATTTCTTCTAGGCCCATTGATCTATCCACTAGAGTCATAACATCCACATGAACAACGACACCCACCATGATCTTCCCCTTCTCTCTATCCTTGAAGTTTATGTGTGTTGATTTTATTGGTCGAAGTCTATCATGCCAGAAATGTGATATGAATGTGATTTGGAACAACTATTGACATTTTTGGTGTAGGTTATTATGCACCTACAACTACATGTCCATGTGCCTACCATTTAATATGGCCTATTTTTTTTTAGATAATACATAAATAATTGACAAATTTTGTGCATCATATATAAGATGCCAACAAGTACATAGCCATAATATTTATAACAAAATTCTCACCTATAGGAAAGAACAATGATAACAAGCTACATATAACTAGAAACTTGTTCGTTTTATAGTCTAGATGGATTAGTCGTTTTGCATGAGACGACACACAAGTTATACACTAAAAATGGATGTTGTTATTTTCGAGATTAACTTTGAAAAGACAAATGACAAAGTTAAGTGATTCTTTTCCAACAAGCTTTATGCATGAGGGCAAAGGGATTCTGTTATTTATGCACCAGGAAGCAATAGTATTGATGTTAACAATGACATTGGTCATTATTTGAAAACGCAAAAAGTCTTGAGACATGGTAGTCATCTATCACCTACATTGTTTAATATTTAGTGAATATGTTCTATACGTGATGCTAGGGCAAAGGAGGATGGTCAAGTGGGAGGCATCATTCATTATTTGGTTCATGGCGGATTGTCAGTTTACCACTATGCACATGGTGCGATTATTTTCATGGAACATGACTTAGAGAGAAAACCGTTTACTTGAAACTAATCCTTTGTATTATACACAGTTGTCTGTCCTTAAGAGTATTTTTTTTATTGGAGTGAGATATTCAGTTTTGGAAAGAAAAGAAGAGAATCAGTACAGGCAAGTTTTTGTGAGGCTGATTTTCTTCCTTTCAAATACTTGGGTACCAATATCCACTTAGAAGATTGCTCAGTAAGGAATGGAACATGGTCAAAGATTGTATCAACACATTCCATAAATTATAATCATAGTAAAATAAAAAACTCTATTAATTCAACTGCTAGCCATATGGATAACATACATAGTTTTGAAATCCTTCTTGGTGTTAGAGGATAGAATGCTCCCCCATGAAGATTGAGTGAACCTAAAAGCGAAATCATACTCAACATGATGAAGGGTCCGAGAAATATTACACGTGACCTCACATGCACAACCTACCGCACAATGCTTGCAGACGGCTGGTTGCTGAAGACATGTTTCATTGATTCCTATTCTTTTCCATTTTATCTTTTCTAGGATATCTTTGGTTATGAGAACCCTTCGACATATGGTTGACACAAGCATGAGAAGGGCGGGTGGTGTGTTAAGACATCAGAAAATCCTGTTGGCACAAAAGAGAGAGAAGGTCTCTCAAAAACACATGCCTCCCAAGCCCCCAAATGCTAGAGTGTGTTACCAAATCTCCATATAACTCATCTCTCTTTTCACAAGAAAAAAACTCAACGTTCACCGCAAGAGTTCTTATGAGTTAATGAGTTATTCATCAGATCCCGTGTGGAGCAACAGATATATATATATATATCCCTCCAGGTCATTTTTAATATTGCACACATGGGTACTATTCTCTTCGGTATGTGTACCTACCACTATTTATACTCATCGTTTGTGTCCATGACGAATTTGGCCGTCAGTTTCCTTGTATTTGCAACTATAAGGGCAGAAGCCCCACCATGTACCAAATTGAGCTGCTAATTAAAATTTAGCTTTTGACACTGCGTCTCTACGCTGTAGTACGCTGTAGTGCCAATAAAGTGGGAAATGGAGCAATTAGTTCCGCCGATGCTAATCTGGCGAGTTAATGTAAAATATTACAATCTAGCTCATGCGTCCAACCTAGGAATTTGGCATCGACTACGTTGGGGCCAACTGACCGAATTTGACACCGATAACCATTAGGTGTTTAGGTGTACGTGTCAAATATGGCATTTGACATAATGAGGCTTCTATAAGATCTGTCATATCCCGTCGTCATATCTTTTACGGTACCTCCGGTTAGATATAATTGTCGTGGAAACAATACTGTGCTACTACAAATTTCTTCACAACTTAGGTCAATCCTTACGGGTAGAATGGAGAAGCTTATTTAATATCTTTGGATCCTCAATTTTTTGAGAACCAACATGTGGTTGGATGGTTAGTAGGGTGGTTGAACCCTGCCCATTAGAGTTCAAATCTTCGATTTGACACTAGTGTTTCTTCATTTAAGAAGGAATGTTCTTTCACTCACAGGTGCACAAAGGGGTAGGGTGTGCATGTGTGTGTTCATAGGGGCGAGTCTATCCTCGTACATGTGAGCGTCTGCGTCTATACTGTGTTTGGCAAAAAAAGGAGCCACAATTTTCTACCTCTTTCAAATATTATTAATTTATTATGGCTCGATCATATGACCGATATATTATGCAAATGAGTATTCATGTAACTGCGTAAGCACACAAATGTACTCCATATTTGTATGTTCTTTCTCTTTTCACACACCAAACTATGTAGGCTAGCAATATTAGAGACACTATGTCTCATGGTGACTAAGGAGAAATTGCAAATAAAGATTGCAAGAATATAGAACAGACTCCAAAATTAAACTACATGGCCAAAAAAAGGAGAGCATCTCCATTGGCTTACTAAATTATTCATGTGATTTCCACTGTACACACGTTCGATCATGTTGTCGTCACTACAATTATCACTTGTCGATTTCGCTTGATTGCCAGTTTGCCACACATGTGCATCTAGTAGCTGGATTATAAAAATCCAAGTTAGAAAGAAGGAAGTATGTAAGAACTGAAGCAGGGGATACTTGATTCCAAATTATTCGTCGGGTTCGTGGTCACACAACAATGCACACAGACAGACGAAACATAGGTGTCTGAACGGGACTACTGTTTCTTGTGGCCACTCGATGAATATCACAGGTTCAATATTTTTGCTTCTTTTTGCTTGTTGCTTCTTTTTGCTTCTTGTTGCTTCTTTTTGCAACACGTTAGGATGTGCAAGCCCCACTTAGCGAAACTTCATTTCGCCAGCGGAACCACAATTTGGAAATCATCACAAGAACAAATACGACACAAAAAGATAAACAAAATATAGTTCAAAATAATTTATTACATCACAGGGGATCACATGTCGCGAATAAAGCGGAAGCATCAAAACCGTCTGAGTACAGACTACATCAAAGGTCTATTGACCGGAAAGAAAAGAGGACCCGCCCACATGATCATAGGCTGCCGCCTAGGATCCCTAACTACTCGTCATAGTCGGCGTCGAACTCAACATAGTAGCCTCCATCTGGATCGTTGTAGTCTTCTGCCGCTCCTGCATTGGTGAAAAGCGGGCACCGGACACCCGATGGTATGAGTACGGGGGTACTCAGCAAGTCTTACGCACAAGGGTAAAATTAAGAACTATGCACATGCATTGGGGTGTAAGAAAGGCTGTATAGTGGACTAGCAGCAGCACCTGTCATCTAGAGAAGACATGCTACAACTTTCGTCTAATTAGAATAAGGAAAGAGAGTGCTTGCGTGACTGTGCTATTCTATTCACCAAGTAATACCCGCCCTGAGACAACTCCATCATATCAGGAACCCACGAGGAAGAAGTCCGGGCACTCACACGTTAATCAATTTTTAGCAGGTTATTATTTGAGTAAGGCTATTTACTAGTCAAATTAGCTATTTATGAGGTACAGTGATATCTATGATCTTTTTAGCCAGCACATTACCTAAGTCGTCCATAACCGCGGACACGGCTTTTCGAAAAGATTTAACCCTGCAGGGGTGCCCAAATGTAACCATACACGTTCGATCAACCACATGCCACAGAGGCAAAAGGTATCTCAACACTACCTTCCCCTTTACTACTATATTGGATAGGGCGCCACCTATCTGAGACTGATCCACGTCGGGAGCCCGGTCGAAACTCCTTTGCGGGCCCAAAAGTTGCGTGAACGGCTTCGGGAGGAAAACACTCATATGATTGCTCCTCCTTCCACACTCGATAAACGAAAGATCCGCACCTATATGCGCCCCCCATAGTTATAACCTCTCAGCTTCATCATCATGCTTGTGTGTATGCTCCAAATGGTAAACACCCGAACTAGTGGTGGCTCCCTACACAATATAGCAGGTCCGGTACTAAGTTGAGGGGAGTTCCATAAGTCTTCCCACGTGTGGGTAGGGCGCTCAGTGTTGGATAAGTGGAAAAGAACGGTTTTTCCTAGGTGACACTAGCAGAACAAATCACCATAGCTAGCCTTCCGCCGGTGCCTTATCTTTTATTATAGTAATTATTCCCACATAGCATGTCTTTATTAAATAAGATATACCAGCTAAGCATGTGATAGACCACAAACAACTCCTAAGCATGCTAGTAGAAATCAACCGGTAACAAGCATAAGGATATAGGCAGGCATATCAGGAAACTGGACTTCTAACAGGCTATGCAATTCTAGTAGGAATCGTAAGACGCGACAGAACGAAAAACCTAAAGCATGCAAGACAGGCATAGGCATCACATGAGAAGGTTGGGGAGGGGTTGCTTGCCTTGTTGCTCAGTAGCCTGGTACTGGGCTAACTCCTCGGAGGTGTCGGGGTACTCGGCAACGTCGTCGTCTAAGGTAACCCCAAAACATAACAAAAATAGTAATCAATACAAATGCATTCAAACATGGATGATGACATGACAATTTTAAATATGTAGCAATTTAAGTGCTAAACATTTTATTAGTCAAGTTATATTAGTCCTTTGCATTATTAATAAACAACTAAAACAATTTAGGCATTTTTAAAGTGCAATTAATTGAATTTCTAATTAACCCAAAAGTTAATTTGTTTATTTAATGCATGCAAAATTAGAAACAGATAGATTGCATTTTTAGCTTCAATTTGATGTAAAATTCATAATTTTTGAAGGTGTGGTTCAAAAGTTATGGATTTTATAAGTTTTATTAATTAGCAAAAGATTTAATTATTTAAGCCATTTAAATTAAGAGCTGTTTTATGGTGATTGGGACGGAACCCGTGGTTCCGTCCGGTTCCGTTGTACATATTTTTTTAACCGTTGATTATGGCATGATTTATTTTAACCATTGATTAAAAATTGATGTAGTTTCTTAGAAAAAGAACATGTGCAAGTTTATATCTACGTAACGCCCTACCATGCTCCATCGTGACCCATCTAAAGAAAACAAATCCATTGTGAATTCGTGAGCCCTCCAGCCGCAACTCGGCGACTAGGGCAGCCGCCGCCGCCTCCCCATGGCGCGCCGGCGCGGGCTCAAGGAAGGGGCGGACGAGCAGCTGGTCGCAGGCTGCACAGCGAGCTCAGGACGCGGAGCTTGAGGTGGCAGGGCGCCATGGCTGTGGCCGACTTGGAGGGAGGTCGACGAGGTGGAGTCCGGGGAGAACTCGGATGCGGCCAGAGCAGTAGGTGGTGAGACAGACGAGCCGCGACAGCGAGCCGAGGAAGCTCGACGACGCTGGAGGAGTGGAGACGGCCGGAGGGGGCGAGCCCGAGCTTACCACGCCACGCATCTCGTGCGAGAGAGAAAGAGAGAGAGAGGAGAGAGAGAGAGAGAAAGAGAATAAGGGATGCGTCCTCGCGTACGTGGGTGTGGTGCTGCGGTGTGAGCTGTGAGCTCCCGTGTGAGGGAGCAGCATGCAGCTCGACCGTGAGCAGTGAATGCAGGCGCGGGTGCAGATCACATGCGACCTTCAAAGCTTGGCCATGGCGGTGCAAACAAATGTGGTGTACATATTTTTTTAACCGTTGATTATGGCATGATTTATTTTAACCATTGATAAAAATTGATGTAGTTTCTTAGAAAAAGAACATGTGCAAGTTTATATCTACGTAACGCCCTACCATGCTCCATCGTGACCCATCTAAAGAAAACAAATCCATTGTGAATTCGTGAGCCCTCCAGCCGCAACTCGGCGACTAGGGCAGCCGCCGCCGCCTCCCCATGGCGCGCCGGCGCGGGCTCAAGGAAGGGGCGGACGAGCAGCTGGTCGCAGGCTGCACAGCGAGCTCAGGACGCGGAGCTTGAGGTGGCAGGGCGCCATGGCTGTGGCCGACTTGGAGGGAGGTCGACGAGGTGGAGTCCGGGGAGAACTCGGATGCGGCCAGAGCAGTAGGTGGTGAGACAGACGAGCCGCGACAGCGAGCCGAGGAAGCTCGACGACGCTGGAGGAGTGGAGACGGCCGGAGGGGGCGAGCCCGAGCTTACCACGCCACGCATCTCGTGCGAGAGAGAAAGAGAGAGAGAGAGAGAGAGAGAGAGAGAGAGAAAGAGAATAAGGGATGCGTCCTCGCGTACGTGGGTGTGGTGCTGCGGTGTGAGCTGTGAGCTCCCGTGTGAGGGAGCAGCATGCAGCTCGACCGTGAGCAGTGAATGCAGGCGCGGGTGCAGATCACATGCGACCTTCAAAGCTTGGCCATGGCGGTGCAAACAAATGTGGATGGTAGCGTGGCACGTAGTGCACATCTCGTCGTAGCTGGCGACGCGAATGAGATGTTGCACATGCTGGCTGGCGGTGCTCGCCGGCCCCTCGCTGGTGTCGCTGCACCTACCCCGCTCCAGCAGGTGTGGCGCTGCCACTCGCCGGCCTGCGTGCATGTACAATTGTATTTCCGTTGAAATTACGAATGTGTCCTTAAAAAATATAGGTACCGGTCCCACGTAATTTTGGTTCTGTCCCCACATAGTTTCGGTACCGTCCCCATATTTTCGGTTCCGTCAGTCTGGTTCCGTCTATTTTAACACCGTTAGATCGAACTGATGGACGGTCTCTAAAATCGCCAACCACCATAAAACTTGTATTAAATTAATTCTTAAAATCAAACAAAATTCATATTTAGTTAGATTATGTTTTTCTGATTTGAAAACATATATTATTTGTAATTTTTGACAAAGGTTTTGCCAGTATTTAATTATTTGAAAAACAGGACAGAAATAATCAACAGGGGCTTATTTGCAAAAGATTTCCAAAACTAGGGCTTTTCTGCAAAATTTTAGATCTAGATCTGAGATATTTTGCACCGGGCTGTAACCTAGCCATTATTATGACAGGTGGGTCCCATGGGCCCACTTGTCAGTGACTTGAAAGGAAGAAAAACGGGTTGGTTTATTTGGCAACAAAGGGATTTGATCCCTAGACCTACAACGTGAGGCAAGGAGCGAGTACCACTGGGCTGAACTGATGCTGGCGTCAAGTTACAGCTTCAGTTCATTTTGATCTGTATCTGATTCGGGATCTCAGGGAAAAACAGAAAAAAAAGGGGGGAATAGGTGTGGCCGTGGGGAGTTGAACCGGGCCACACGGGTGCGGGAGCGACGAGCAAGCCACTGGGCCGAGTCGGTGTTGGTGATAGCATCCGGCTTGGGAGGTTGATGAAACAAAGTTGTCGGTGGTAACTGAATTTTTGACACCAAAAGATTCAGACTTTCAGACATGGACGTCGGACGAGGAGGTGCAGCTGCGCTGCCGGTTCCTGGAGAACTCGATCTGGAGGTGAGGCACAGGGTAGCAGGGGGCGGTGTGTAGGACCGGACGTGCGTGCAGCAAGCTACCTGGAGGTGGCCAGGACGTGGTGTACAGGCGAAACGGATGGGTGCAGGAGCAGTAACAGTAGCTCGAGCTTGTGCACGAGCTCGCCCATGGTGGATAGGAAAAGAGCAGATGATTGCATCGTCTACGGCACGGATTAGAGCTGGGGAACAGCGGGAACGGAACCGGGTGCTCACCACGGGTTGCTGTTGTAGTTGTTCGAGTCTTGAAGACGAAGGATTCGAGCCGGGGAAGGAGGCACGCGAGCTGTAGAAAAGGAAGCGTCCGTAGTCGACGTCGGCGAAGCCAATCTTGGCGTTGATCCAGGGCGGCCACGGCTCCGGTTCCTTCGGGAAACTTGAGGAGCACGACGTCTCGGTCCAATTCCCAGCCTTGGACGTCCCTCGCGGCTTCGGGAGGGAACACTCATACGATTGCCCCTCCTTTCACATGCGGCTAACGCACGGTCCGCAACATCTATCGAAACACCCGAACTACTTGTGTCATCTAGACAGGTTTGAGAATCCGGTAATAGATTGTGAGATTGCCCATACAACTCCCACATGTGGTTAGTACGCTCAGTCTGGGATCAGCGGAAAAGAACTCGGGTCCTAAGCGACACTAGCAGAACAAAACGCCACAATTGACCTTCCGCCGGTGCCTTATCTTTATTATGTTATTCCTATCGTAACAGAAAAATAAAGATTACCATTTAAGTTGAGCCTAGCTATCATGTTAACAACAAGACTAGACAAAGAGATAACAAGACTCAATCAAAGCACCTAAGCATGCATTAGGACTCGCAAGGCTAACAAGGTAAACAATCAACAGGTTAATAGGATGTGGGGGTGTGGCTATATCATGGCTACCAGGTAAACATGCAAATAGGATCGAGACACAAGCATCGTAACATAAGGCTAGCAAGAAACAAAGATAGGTGGAGTAAGAGATAGAAAACAAGCAGAGATAGCAAGTGAGTATCACTTGCCTGCAATCCGGTAGAGGTAGCAGAACCTGTCGTTGCTCACATCAACTCAACGTCCTATTTCCGAAAAAGCAACGAACACTGGAAGTGCAACAGATGCATCTTACTACCACGGCAAAAGAAGCAGCATGTTGTTGATATGAATGCATGACAAATTAATTGTGTTCCAATTTTATTTCCTAACACATGGTAAATCATTTTAAATGGGATTGGTGCACACTATAAATGCACCGGACAAACCCCATAATTTATTTGATTTAATTCGACTAAATGGTTAAAGGTGCGATGTTAATTAATGATGCATGATTTTTATAAGAAACACATATAGGGTATATAGGGTTAGGTTTGGGGTCACACATCGGTTCGGGGGAAGCTTCGAATTCAGAACCATCGTCTTTGGGTCATAGTCGAAGTAGTCGTCGTAGTCGAAGTAGCCGAAGTAGCCATTCATCCGGAATCGGAGTAGGCGAGGTAGTCGACGTCGTGGAAGTAGTCGTACTCGGGTCGTCGTCGTGGCGGATCTTGTCGTTCCGGGCTTCGGGGTCGTCGGGATTCACGATGTCGGGGTACACGGCATCGGAGAACTTGACGGGTTGGGTCTTCACGAGCGCGCATGAAGACGGCCGTCACAAAACACAAAACGGAGAACTTGGCGGGTTCCGGTCGGGGTAGATCTTGTCGTATCACCGTTCACGGTCGTCGGGTTCACGGCGGGTTGTCGAGTCAGACTTGTCGTTCCATCGTGCACGGAGTCGTAGGAGACCTTAGCGTATCCATCTTAGGGACGGGCTTCACGGTACGGAGGCGTCGGGGATCAGTGTCCACGGTGCTTCACGACGAGGGAAACGGAAACACACAACGGGCACCGGGGATGGACGACCGTCGGAGACGAAACACGGAGACAGACACGTGCTAACGTCGGGGAAGCACACGGGAGTAGCCGGGACGGAGACGGCTCGGAGACATCGGGGATCCCTTGGCATCGGGAAACTGAAAACACGGCAACGGACAGGGGACGCACGGGCGCGATGACGGGAACACGGAGGCACGGACACGGCACCGGGGCACGTCAACAGCAGCAGCCGCACAGCATAGGAGAAGGAGGCATGCAGGAGGAGCTTGGCTGGCCGACTCGGGCCCGAGCTACAGCTGGAGCAGGAGGTGCTTGGGAGGCTAGAGCTGGCCGGAGCAGAGGAGGAGGCGACACGGCGGCGACGGGCCGGAGAGGAGGCGCGTGGGGAGGCGAGGCTCGAGCTGGAGGAGGGCCGGAGCAGGCGCAGGGGCGTGCAAGCACACGTACGGCGCGGGAGGAGCGGGGGCAGGAGCCCGGGGAGGATTTCGGCCCATGGTGGAGGAGTCCGGCGGAGAGGGAGAGGGAGGACGGTGGCGGGGCAGGGTGAGCCGGCGGGGCTGGAGCCAGCGGGGGTGAGAGGAGGAGGAGCATGGGGAAAGGGAGAGAGGAGGTGAGGAGAGAGATGGGGAGGCCGGGAGAGGAGCTTGGGCCGGAGGAGGGAGGAGCTGGGGGAGGCGCACGGGGAAGGCAACGGCCAGCGGCGATGGATGGGGAGGTCGGGTGGTGAGGGGATCGAGCGGGTGCGTGCGGGGTGAGAGGAGGAAGAAGGATGGGGACGGGAGAGAGAGAGGAGGGATAAGGGGGGAAAGGAGAAAAGAAAGGAGGGGAAAAGAAAGGAGAAGGGCCTCTTTGTGAGGTGGGAGGGCTGGATTGCGAAAAGAAGAAAATAGGGGAGGGTGGCTGCAAGGTGCAAGGGGTAGGAGGAAAAAGACCGGGGAGGCTGCTAGGGTTTGGTCTAGGGTTTGCTTTGTTGGGCTTTCGGGCCAAACAAGCTGGGCTACTCTCTCTCAACTCAAAACCATTTTATTTTCTGACAAAAAATTAATTTGGCAATTAATTTTAGAAGACAGAGACGACTGTCTCGGTAAAATATTTTTCGACAATTTTAGCAAAATAAAATAGGGTTTAATAAAAATAATTTCATTGCCGAAAAAAATACGATGCGCATGATGCTGATGTCATGATGATCCAAAAATAAAATAACAAGCAATTCTAATTTGGGGAAAAATCCCGGACGATTACAAGTTGCATGTTCTTACATGTCTCATGTTCGTAGGATTCTTTGGTATCTCTAGGTCCGATGCACATGCATGGTCTCCGGGTATAACACGGAATGACGGAAGGAAAATAATCTAGGGCGTCATGCCGAGTTTACTGCCACGGCTAAAAGAAAAAAAATACGGAGCTTCCACTAGTAGAAAATAGGGCTTCCGTTTTGCCCTTTGTCCCGGATCAATAAAGAACCGGGACCAAAGGGGGCATTGGTCCCGGTTCCATCGGCCCGGGGCGCCGGGGACCTTTGGTCCCGGTTCTATTTGGACCTTTGGTCCCGGTTCGTGGCTAGAACCGGGACCAAAGGGTCTGCACATGCGGCAACAGCCATGAGACCCCTGGCAGGCACCCTTTGGTCCCGGTTCCAGCCACGAACCGGGACCAAAGGCTCTTCCCTGCCTATATCATCTTCCACCCGAGCTCCACCACCATTTTTTAGCTTGAGTTCATCAACATTTTCTCCTCCATTTCCACTCCATCACTCAAGTTAATCCCCATTTTTTTCACCATTTGTGAGGATTGAAGGCACCCCCATATATTCAAGGGTTAGCAATATCATCCTTTTCTCCGAAGTTGCAACTTTAGCTCATTTCATTGCTAGTTTAGCTCATTTTATGGTTTGTAGTGCAAGCAAGGTGTTTGATGAAATGCCTAGCTAGAGAGTTTAATTTTTTATAAGCATTTTGAGCTCAAATTAATTTATTATTTGTGGATTTTAGTGTCGTCCCGTCCTCACCGCCGTCGATAGCCCGTGTCGTCCCGTCACCCGGCACCACCTCGGTGAGCTTTTTTTCTTTATCTTCTATTTTAAGAAAAATGACATGTATGATTTAGAAGCATATTTATTTCTTGTATATTTTTCTTATGTTTTTTTATATGTATAGTGTCATGGTTTTGATATCCGCCCCCGTCGGCCCTCGTCCGGTCTATGATTCGGATGGTGGTATATTTTCATAACTATTTGTTTCATTTCGTGTTTATAACAACTATACCTACCAACTTGACATAGACACATTTATCTAGGAGGTAGTTGAACCGGAAATTCCAACCGACCCTATTGTCGAGTTTTTTGTAAAAGAAAACAATGATTTGAAAGCAAAATTGGAAATAAGTGAAGATCTTCGTCTGCAATGCCTAGAAGAGAAGATGAAATTGGAGTTGAAGCTTGCCGACATCATCGATGAACACGAGTTCAGCTTGCTGACATCGCACATGACCATGAGATCAAGATGGATGCAATGCGCTTGAAGATTAAAAAGATTAGAAAATATTCCATTAGTTAGGAGGCTTGGTACCATTATGTTGTTGGTTCAGTAGTTACCTTAGTTGCGATTTTGATCGCATTTGGTGTGGATTTAAACTATTTAGATAGTTGTATGTTAGTTTCAATTAATGTATGTTTTATGAGGACTATGCATTACAATTACTTACTTTGGTTTTAATTTGATGAACTTGTATTAATTAATTTGGTCACTATTATATACTCTTGATGTAGTGCAATAGTTTTTGATATATTTATATAATGCAGATGAGCCGGCAATGGATGTACAGTGACCGACGATTTCCCGACTATATTAATGGCATGCATTATTTTCTCCGTGTGGCTGAGAAAAACAAGCCGTCGAATGGTTTTATTTCTTGTCCATGTAGCGTCTGCAAGAATACGCAGGATTACTCTACCTCAAAAACCATTCACGTCCACCTGTTGCAGCATGGTTTCATGTCCGGTTATAATTGTTGGACCAAGCACGGAGAAAGAGGGGTTATAATGGAAGAAAATGAAGAAGAAGAGGATAATGACAACTATCCTACGTTCACCGAAGACGGTGATACTGCAATGGGGGAAGACGAAGCTGAAGAAGAGCCCATTGTTGATGAGCACGATGATGATTTTGGTCGGGCCATTCTTGATGCACAGATAAACAGCGGAAGTGAAAACGAGAGGTTGAAGTTGGAGAGCATGTTAGAGGATCACAAGAAATTGTTATACCCAACTTGCGAAGATGGCCAGAAAAAGCTTGGTACCACGCTGGAATTGCTGCAATGGAAGGCAGAGAATGGTACATCTGACAAGGGATTTGAAAAATTGCTGAAAATAATAAAGAAGATGCTTCCAAGGGATAACGTATTACCCCCAGTACGTACGAAGCAAAGAAGGTTGTCTGCCCTCTAGGATTAGAGGTGCAGAAGATACATGCATGCATCAATGACTGCATCCTCTACCGTGGTGAGGAGTACGAGAATTTGAATGCATGCCCGGTATGCGGTGCATTGCGGTATAAAATAAGGCGAGATGACCCTGGTGATGTTGAGGGTGAGCCGTGCCCTAGGAAGAGGGTTCCTGCCAAGGTGATGTGGTATGCTCCTATAATACCACGATTGAAACGTTTGTTTCAAAACAAAGAGCATGCAAAGTTGTTACGATGGCACAAAGAAGACCGTTTGAAAGACCTGATGTTAAGACACCCCGCCGATGGGTCGCAGTGGAGAAAAATCGACAGGGAGTTCCCGGAATTTGCAGCTGACGCAAGGAACTTAAGATTTGGGCTAAGTACAGATGGCTTTAATCCTTTCGGGGAGCAGAGCTCTAGTCATAGCACCTGGCCTGTGACTCTGTGTATTTATAACCTTCCTCCTTGGTTGTGCATGAAGCGGAAGTTCATTATGATGCCAGTGCTCATCCAAGGCCCGAAGCACCGGCACCGACATTATGTGTATCTGAGGCCATTGGTTGAAGAACTTTTACAGTTGTGGCGTGACGAAGGTGTACCTACGTGGGATGAGCACGAACAAAAGGAATTTGACCTACGAGCGTTGCTGTTTGTAACCATCAATGATTGGCCTGCACTTAGTAACATTTCAGGACAGTCAAACAAGGGATACAATGCATGCACGCACTGTTTAGGTGAGACTGAAAGTATACATATGGGAAACAAGAATGTGTACCTGGGGCATCGGCGATTTCTTACAAAAGGGCATGCCGTAAGAAAGAAAGGCAAGCATTTCAAAGGTGAGCCAAATCATCAGACGAATCCTAAATTACCTAGTGGTGATGTTATATATGACATGGTCAAGGACTTAAAAGTAATCTTTGGAAAGGGTCCTGGCAGTCTATCTGTTTCGAATGACGCTGATGGACACGTACCCATGTGGAAGAAGTGCTCTATATTTTGGGAGCTACCCTATTGGAAAATACTGGAGGTTCGCTCTGCAATCGACGTGATGCACGTGACGAAAAATCTGTGCGTGAACCTACTAAGCTTCTTGGGCGTGTATGGGAAAACAAAAGATACACCGGAATCACGACAGGACCACCAACGTATGCACGAACGAGACGACCAACTGAATCCAGATAAGTATCAAGGTCTTGCCAGCTACGCTCTTACCAAAGAAGAGAAGGAGATCTTTTTTGAAGTCCTGAGCAGTATCAAGGTCCCGTCTGGTTTCTCGTCGAATATAAAGGGAATAATAAACATGGCAGAGAAAAAGTTCCAGAACCTAAAGTCTCATGACTGCCACGTGATTATGACACAATTACTTCCGATTGCATTGAGGGGGCTTCTACCGGAAAATGTTCGAGTACCCATTGTGAAGCTATGTGCATTTCTCAATGCAATTTCTCAGAAGGTGATCAATCCATTAACTCTACCAGGTTTACAGAGGGAGGTGGTCCAATGTCTTGTCAGCTTCGAGTTGGTGTTCCCACCATCCTTCTTCAATATTATGACGCACCTCATAGTTCACCTAGTCGAAGAGATTAATGTTCTCGGTCCTGTATTTCTACACAACATGTTCCCCTTTGAGAGGTTCATGGGAGTCTTAAAGAAATACGTTCATAACCGTGCTAGGCCCGAAGGAAGCATCTCCAAGGGCTATGGAACAGAGGAGGTAATTGAGTTTTGTGTTGACTTTATTCCTGACCTTAAGCCGATCGGTGTTCCTCAATCGCGCCATGAGGGGAGACTGCGTGGAATAGGCACGCTAGGAAAGAAAGCAATAATGTGTAAGGACTGGGATTCTTTCAATCAAGCACACTACACAGTTCTACATAATTCCATCTTGGTGGCTCCGTATATCCAGGAACACATGAATATTTTACGCTCTAAATGCCCGGAGCAGCCTGGAGAATCGATTGAAAGAGAACACATGAAGACTTTCAGCGGATGGTTGCAAACACGTCTCATTAATGACAACACTGTTGAAGAACAATTATACTTGTTGGCCATAGCACCATCGTCGACTATATTGACTTTTCAAGGGTACGAGATAAATGGGAATACATTTTACATGGCCGACCAAGATAAAAAGAGCACCAACCAAAACAGTGGTGTCCGCTTTGATGCAACAAACAACAATGGGAAAAAGGACACATATTATGGTTACATAGAGCAGATATGGGAACTTGACTATGGACCTTCTTTCAAGGTACCTTTGTTCAGGTGCAAATGGTTCAACCTGGAAGGCGGGGTAAATGTAGACCCGAAGTACGGAATGACTACGGTGGATGTAAAAAATCTTGGGTACGACACCGAACCATTCGTCCTAGCCAATGACGTGGCTCAGGTTTTCTATGTGAAGGACATGTCTTCCAGACCGAAAAAAGAAAAGATAAGCAAGCGAATACATCATACGATGAGCCAAAGCGCCACATAGTTCTTTCAGGAAAAAGAAACATCGTAGGAGTGGAGGACAAGACGGACATGTCGGAAGATTACAATAATTTTCATGAAATTCCCCCCTTCACGGTGAAAACTGACCCAACCATCGCGTTGAATGAGGAAGATTGTCCATGGTTGCGGCGCAATCAGAAGAAAGGGACACACACGAAGAAGAAAGGGACACACACTAGATAGGGATGTTGGTGGTGATGTGTAATAATGTATTAAACATTTTATCAAATGCACACGGTTTCACCTGACTTGTGATTACCTGCATATCAAATGACTTGTATGACTTGTATTCGGTCGATGAACTGAAGGATTCCTAGATATAGAACAAAACACACGGTTTCACCTGCATACAGCCCAACAGTGGCTCGTGAGTGCCTGCATATAAAATGCACTGTTGGACGTATGCAGGCGAATCCGAATGATTTGTATTCGGTCTTTGCCTTCCGGACCGAATCATCAGAGAGCCTTGGAGCTGCTTGGATCCGACCGAGGGGCATGGCTACCACTTCCACCACCACTCCCACCTCCTCGGCAATTCATCATTGTGTCACCCTAATCCAGTGGTTGGATTCAACCTACCCGAGGGCTTGTGTTAGGGAACATGCCAGCGGGTAGGCTAAATCCAACCATTGGGTTCGGTGGCAAAGGTAGACGCTCGTTGTGTGCCGTTTCGCTGCAGGGACGTCGCTATTTATAGGCGTGTGCTTCTAATCCAACGGCTCACAAGCGCTCTAAAGAAACACACCCCTGATCCAAAGGCTCACAAGCGCTTGAAAGAAACACACGATCCGTGTGCTTCTTTAGTCCCGGTTGGTAACACGAACCGGGACCAAAGGCCCTGATCCAACAGCTCACAAGCGCTCGAAGGAAACACACGATCCATGTGCTTCTGATCCAACGGCTCACAAGCGCTCTAAAGAAACACACCCCTGATCCAACGGCTCACAAGCGCTTAAAAGAAACACACGATCCGTGTGCTTCTTTAGTCCCGGTTAGTAACACGAACCGGGACTAAAGACCCTGATCACATATATATGTAGGCTTGGCCGCCATTGCCATATCACATCTGAACTCATATCTGCAACCTCATCACTCTTCCATTGACTTAGGTGTCGGCGATGTACATGTTGGACCAGAGGGGCGATGTGCGGGACTGGGCTCCACCGGGCTGGCACTGGGAGGTGCTACCTTCCGGGACGCGCAGCTTGGTGAGGAATCCGGGTGACGTCGTCGACCCGGATCTTCTGTGGTGGCAGTCGCGTGGGCCACGCTCGGTGCAGAGGGAGCCGGCCTCCGAGGAGGTGGTACGTCGCCGTATCAGGGAGGAGGATGAGCATGTCCGTCGCTACATGTATCTATTGGATAGGCAGTATGACAGTAGGTGGTCGTTTCTTCAGAGGGTTCCTTCTCACGTGAGCTATGACCCTGTGAGGGTTCCTTCTCTTTGGATGCGCAGCGCCGGCGGCTCAGCACCCCGCGGCTCAGGAACTGGTCGAAATTAGTTTCAGAGTATGTGATCACCATTGCAGTTCTCTTTTATTGAACCGGGAATAAAGGAGCATTGATCCGTCTCGCGTCGTCTTGAGCAGCAAATCGACCTTCGATCCTCGGCAATTCATTATTGTGTCACTCAAATCCAGTGACTGGATTCAACCTACCTGAGGGCTTGTGTTTCCAACAGCATCGTTGTATTGTCTTTATTCACCGACCTACAGGAGGTGGATCCAATGGCTGGCCGGTGAACAAAGACAACACAATAATGCCAGGGAACATGCCAGCAGGTAGGCTAAATCCAACCATTGGGTTCGGTGGCAAAGATAGACACTCGTTGTGTGCCGTTCGCTGCAGGGACGTCGCTATTTATAGGCGATTAGAAGGTGTACCTGTGGATGAGGTGGGAGTGCAGAAAGAAACACACCCCTGATCCAACGGCTCACAAGCGCTTGAAAGAAACACACCCCTGATCCAACGGCTCACAAGCGCTTGAAAGAAACACACGATCCGTGTGCTTCTTTAGTCCCGGTTGGTAACACGAACCGGGACTAAAGGCGGGCATTGGTCCCAGTTCATGCCACGAACCGGGACTAAAGGGTTTGATCGGAAGCACACGGATCGTGTGTTTCTTTAGAGTGCTTGTGGGCCGTTGGATCAGGGTGTGTTTCTTTCGAGCGCTTCTGAGCCGTTGGATCTCAAGCAGAAGATATGGCACACATATCAACGCTCCTTTAGTCCCGGTTGGCACATATCAACGCTCCTTTAGTCCCGGTTCAATCTACCAACCGGGACTAAAGATGAAGAGTTGCCCTGATCTTTTAGCTATAAATACCAAACATGATCGAGGAGGAGATGAAGAACAAGAGTAGCCCTGATCTTTAGAGCGCTTGTGGTGGTGGTGGAAGTGGTAGCCATGCCCCTCGGTCGGATCCAAGCAGCTGCAAGGCTCTCTCATGATCTACAACATTCCCAACACTTTTTGGGACGGTCGTTAGATCATGAGAGATGTCTTGCGGCTGCTTGGATCGAAGGTCGATTTGCTGCTCACGACGACGCAAGACAGATGCGCAAGCTTCCGGATGGGCAAAACCAGTGTTGGATCAGCCACATGACAACCGGTAGTAATGGGCTTCTGTTTTTTTCTCTCTTATTTTTTCTTTGCCGTAATGACCACATGGGCAATTAGGTATTGAAACATTTGAAAAGAAACTAGAAAAGATATGATTTTCAAATAATAAAAAGAAACTAGAAAAATAAATATTAACAAGATAATGATTTTAAAATACTGAAACATTTTAAAAGACACTAGAAAAAGATATGATTTTCAAATAATAAAAAGAAACTAGAAAAATAAATATTAAAAAGATAATGATTATATGACTTTTTAAATAATAAAAAGAAACTATAAAAGAAAATAGAAAAAGAAACAAAAAAGAAACCAGAAAAAGAAAACAGAAAAAGAAACTAGAAAACAGAAATAGAAACAAAAAAGAAAAAAGAAAAAAAAGGCCTTTGGTCCCGGTTGGTAACACCAACCGGGACCAAAGGCCCGCTGGGCTTCGCGCGCATTTTTTCGCGGCCCGGGGGGGCCTTTGGTCCCGGTTGGTGTTACCAACCGGGACCAAAGGGTCTTTGGTCCCGGTTCGTGGCTGGAACCGGGACCAAAGGCCCCTTCCGCGTCCTTTGGTGGTTCCGGCCGCAAAAAGTTTCCTCATTCTCATCTTCCCCGCGCGCCCTCTCCCCTGCCGCCAGGCTGCTCCGCCGCCGCGCGCCCTCTCCACCGCCGCCGTGCGCCGCCTCGCCTCCCGGCCGCCGCGCCCTCGGCCTCCCGCCGCCCTCGGCCTCGCCTCTCCCGGCCGCCGCCCTCGCATCCCGGCCGCCGCTCTCGGCCTCGCCTCCCGGCCGCCGCCCTCGGCCTCGCCTCCCGGCCGCCTTGCTGCGCGTGCGCCGCCGCCACCGTGCTCCGCCGCCACCGTGCTCCGCCCGCCACGAGCCCAGGTCCAGTCTCCGACGACCGCGCCGTCCTCCGCATTTGTGTTTGTCTAGTGTATTGTATTGTATTAGGCTTTAAGCTGAATTAGAATGTCAGTACTCCATTGCATAAAGCCGATTAATTCAGACTGCATACTGCTAATTAATTCATGCTTAGTTGATTGTATAAAAGAAATTTACACACTACATTTCCTGTCACCTTCCAGTCCCACACACACACACCACTAAACAAGTATGCTAGCTAGGTATAAATTTTATTGTATAGGAAATAGCATTTTAGGTTAGTGCATGTTAGGATTTTTTTGGATAGGAAATTACAAATATGTTTGAATCCAAATTTAGATTGTAGTTCATTTAGATTGTAATCCAACTTTGAATGTCTAAATTTAGATTGTAGTTCATTTAGAAAATTTGAAATGTAGCAAATTTAGCTAAGTTAGAAAATTATTGTATAAGATAAAAGCAATGTTATTTTTAGTTGCAATATTTGTTGTATGAGAAATGTATCAAAGCAATGTTATTTTTAGATGCAATATTATTGTGTATAAGAATATTAAAGTTGTTTAGCAAATTTACCAAAGTTAGAAAATTTGAAATGTAGCAAATTTAGCTAAGTTAGAAAATTGTTGAATTTATTAGAAATGTTATTAGAAAAATTTGCTAAGTCAATTTGGAATGTTAGAAATTTATTAGAATGTTATTAGAAAAATTTGCTAAGTCAATTTGGAATGATTTAGTGGTAGCTGATTTTGCTGTTCTTAATGCAAGCCGATGATTAGAATAGTCCATTATGCTTGCAAGAAGACTGTCTATAGAACCAAGGGTAAATGCAAGAACAATGCATTTATTTCTACTTCGTTCTTATAGGCACTCTTTTTGCTGACTAATGGCTTTGACATATGAGGCTTCAGATGTAAAACCACGTTCCCTATGCTTAGGCTTCATATTTATTTATGATTTTAGGCTTCATATTTGTGTAAATAAATATTTATCCAAAATCCTATAATTTTAGGCTTCATATTTATTTGTATGATAGAATTGTGTACTCTGATGTTTTAAAAAAACTCTAACCCCGGATAACTTTGATGACCAATGAATAAAGAGGTTTTTATTTTCCAGGTTAGCAAGCGACAGACTCGGAAAGGTTTGTGCAGAAGATGGACATCGACAGAGATGAGGAGGCCGAACTGCGAATCATGGATTTTATAGCAGGACGTGCGGCCGCGCCTGTCGGTGAAGAAGATGCCTTCACCGGCGAAGATGACGGCTCCCAATTTCTGAACGATTCCGGTGAGGGGGTTCAGGAAGAAGAAAATGATAGAGAGGGGGAAGAAGTGCCCATTACAAACTCTGGCGAGGTATAATAAGCCTATGTACATCGATCACACTAGATGTATTATTTGAGTTGTATATTGTTGTTATTAACGAACCATTTTTTTCTTTTAGCCCTCCGGATCATCCACATCTACTGCATTGCCGAAACGAGGCCCGACGAAGCCGTTGAAGGAGGGTCGTAGGATAGTGATCAACACAGTTAGTGCTAGTGGGGAACCTTTGGAACCCATGGACAACCGCCGCAAATACATTAATCAATGCGGGGTTATTGTAAGGGACATTGTCCCGATCAACCTTGAAGAGTGGATTAAGCCGAAGGATGTAAACAACCCAGCTACTTATGTCGAGGAGAGGCTAAAAACATCGTGTTGGAACACGCTCTTAACAAAGGTCAGCCTACCGCCAGATCTGCCGGTTCCCCTGATGGACAAAGTGAAGGAGTGGTCGCTTAGTAAGATGGCCGAACAATTCCGGACCTGGAAGAAAAACTTATGGAAAGCTTATATAAAGGCCGGGGAGACGGATCCAGATTTCACTGGAGCACTAGTGAAGTTAAAACAGCAGTGGCCCACATTTGTGGAGCAAAGAAAATCGGAGGGCGCTCTGGCCCGATCGGTTCAAAATAAGTTAAATGCTGGGAAGAAGGAATATCACCACCGTTTGGGGGCAGGTGGCTACAGGGCTGCCGTGCCTAGTGGGAAGCCTTTGAAGCACGACTGCTTGATAACGGGATCATTCCACAGACACATGACTGGCCCCCGAGGTCCAAGTTTTGGTTGTTCGCGCATGGGGCAGGGTTGGACCCACAGACAGGAAAGATTATTGCTCAGGGAAAATGGAAGGCAAAAATCGAGTATATAACCAAACAGCTTGAGGACGCAATAGATAAAGTTCGCAGGGGAGAGTACGTCCCTGACAGAGAGAATGACGAGCTGACACTAGCACTCGGGAATCCTGAACACGTTGGACGATTACGAGGCTATGGAGCCGGTGTCACCTTGAAGCAAGGTTTTCCGGAAGACGCTGATACTTATAGAAGCCGTCAGAGAAGAAAGAAGCAGGAGTCTGACCGGTTATCAGCACTGGAACGCAAGGTGCAGGAGCAGCAGCAGCGACTCGACTCAATTAGTAAGCAAAATGAATCTGATCCTCGACTCAAGGTGCAGGTGCAGGAGCAGGAGCAGCTGCATGTACAAGCCGCCCCATCTGATCAGCGGAAAAGCAGCGTGGGTTCCACTCATTTGGAAATTTCTCAATTTCAACCGGCGGCTCACTACCCCGTGGATGATATCACGGAGAAGACAGACTGTGAGCTACACATGTCAATGAAGAACATGTCTTTCAAGGTGGCGGTCGGCTATGCTTTACCTAATCCAGCTGGAGCAAGCTACCATCTCGAAGGGATTCCACAGGGCTATGCTCGTGTCGGGGTGGATCAAGTTGTGCCGTTATATGCTAATCTGGAACTTGACATTCCCGGAGGTGACGGCGAGAAGACACTAGGAGAAGTCGAGAAGGGTATCGCTCTCTGGAACAAGGAAAACATCGTGTTTCCGAACTTCACTCCTCGATCTAGCAGCAGACCCCCACCTCAAGATCCATCCCCCCCACCTAATGATCCATCCCCCCCACGTCAAGATCCATCCCTCCCACCGCAAGATCCATCCCCCCCACCTAAGGATCCATCCCCCCCACCTAAGGATCCATCTCCCCCGCCTAAAGATCCATCTCCCCCACCTAAAGATTCATCCCCCCAAGATATATCCTCCTCACATGAAGATCCATCCCTCGATGCCCCATCCGTCGCGAGTCCATCGCGCGCGACGTCCCGTCCTTCAATTCCGCCCCGGGAAAAGACCTTCTCGTCAAAGCGGAAACTATCCTTCACGTCGACGCGTGCAGATAAGTTATCTCGAGCGGAACGCGAGTTGCTAAAGCCTGTTCCAAAGAGACCTTACGACTTGACTCCAGAGGAACTCGAGGAGTCGGTGCATGCCCATATTACAGAACAGTTAGCTCCGAAACGGCCCCCGCCTAGAGAGAAACTGGATCCAGAAAAAGTTGAGAGATTTGTGAAAAATTTCAGGAATCCCCGGCCAAAGTCACCTCCATTGGCAGATGACTATGATCGTGTCATGCAGAAGACAATTAGTCAAGAGGCCGAGGAAAAGAAGGCTGCCTATCTCCTAAAGAAGCAGAAGATGAAGGAGGACAAGGAGGCGGCAGATCGACTAAAGAAGGAGCAGTTCTATGCTGCAAAACGCGGGAAACAAGTGGCCCAGCTCGGAGAACAGGCAAAAAAGTCGATATCCCCGCTGAAGGTGATCTCAACTAAAACAGTTGCCCAGCTCGTACAACCACAGCAACAGTATCAGTATGCATGGACATATAAACCCGGGAAGTCCCTGGTCAGACCTGAGGAGATCAGTTCTCTATCATACCAATTGCGTCGATTGCATCACTGGTACGAGAAAGCTGCAGCGGCCGGGCATGAAGCTTTCTGGGTGAGTTATAAGAAAAAGCATTACTTCACGGATGACTTGTTATATATTCCGTTTTCGGAAGTATTTCAGTTATTCAATCAAGATGCCCTCGACAAAGTCATCGTCAGTTCCTATTGTTTGTAAGTGATTTATTTCTGCAATTTAATTAAGTCTTCAGCTCTGCACGTTCATTGCCTTTAATTATCTCACTATATTCTTTTGTATTGTAGAATGATGATTGTGGAATGCAGAAAAAAGGGCATCTATGACACTGGGTTCATTGACCCAAATTATATTCATGAAGTGACCGTACAATACAATTGGAAGACCACCGAGGATAGCTTGGTCAATTGGTTAGTGAAACAAAATACTTGCGGAGAAATACTTTTCCTTACGTCAACAAGTGAGTGTTACCTTCTACCCATTCTATTTTGCTTTGCATATCTTTAGTGTAACCGATGAGTCATTGACATATAAACGTGCGCAGTTTCCACTGGATTCTGCTAATCATTAGAGTTGACCAAGGAGTCGTTCAAGTCATGGACTCGCTAAGGAAACCAATGGAAAAGTACCAACGCATTCAAGATATGCTCCAGATGTAATTTCAATCATTATCGCTCTATATCGACCTCTGTCAGTCATTTTCAGATATCAACTAATCAATAACTTCTTTGTTCATTTTTCTATTGACGGGCAGTGTTTGGAAACGGTTCATCAAGATCGTTCCAGGGGAGTGGAAACCGGAGCTGTATTTTTATACCACCAACGTAAGTAGTACTATATATATTGCTCCATTATGAAGCAACTCTTTAATTCTATAGTTTCAATACCATTATGAAGCTTCACTATTATTTGATTAAATTCTATTTTTTTGTAAAGTGGTGTCTGAGGCAGGATACTGGGACAAATTTATGTGGATTCTATGTTTGCGAGTACATACGATCTTTTGTCTTAGAGCGGAATAGAGAACAAAGAACGCTTGATGTATGTATACACTCTTCTCACTTTTTATTACCATGCATATTGTGTTGACTTCCATCCATAAATTATTTATTATGATTTCATATATATATATATATAGTTATAAACAACTCACATATTCATATTGATCTAGATGGAGAGAATGCGGGACCAGCTCATACCATCGAAGCGCCTAAAAGCACTTCAAGAGGAAATTGCGGGATTTTTTAACTCTGCGGTCCTGAAGAGAGATGGAGAATTTTTTCACTCGGCAAATTTTGTTTTGCCCGAGGACATGTAATTGACATCATCTCGACGTGTGAGAAACATTATGTCGGCGTGTGACGTTATGTATGTATATATGAAACATGATCTCGACGTGTGAGAAACGTTATGTATGTACGTATGAATCAAATATGAATGGTAGTACCACTGACACGGCACGGCACGACACGGCACCGGTCACGGCGACACGGCACGGCACCTATTGATTTAAAATCCCCCGAAAAAAAAAGCATTTGTTAAACACCCCCCCCCCCCCAAACCCTAAAACCCTAAAACCCAAAAAAAAAATGTGAAACTCTTTGGTCCCGGTTGGTAATACCAACCGGGACCAAAGGGTTCCGGCCCGGAGCGCACCCGCCCCGCCCACGTGGAGGGCCATTGGTCCCGGGTCTTAAGGTACCGGGACGAAAGGCCCCCCCCCCCTTTTGTCCCGACCCTTTAGTCCCGGTTAGAAAACCGGGACCAAAGGTCCTTTGGAACCGGGACCAATGGGCCATTTTCTACTAGTGATAGATTTGTCCTCTTTTACATTGGAGAATCTTCATTCTGCATAATTAATATAGTGATGAGCAAGATTATAAATTCCATCTGTTTGTGCGTATCCCACACACGTACACCTGGTATGGCCCACAACTACAAAAGTTTATCAACTAATGGCCTTAGGTACACATCAATGTCGTTGCCGGGTTGCTTCGGGCCTTGGATGAGAACGGGCATCATAATGAACTTCCGCTTCATGCACAACCAAGGAGAAAGATTGTATATACATAGAGTCACGAGCCAGGTGCTGTGACTGCAGCTCTGCTCCCCAAAAAGATTCATACCGTCTGTATTTAGACCAAACCATAAGTTCCTTGCGTCACCTGCAAAGTCCGAGAATTCTCTCTCGATTTTTCTCCACTGCGACCCATCGGCGGGGTGTCTCAACTTCCCGTCTTTCTTACGCTCTTCTTTGTGCCATCGCAACAACCTGACATGCTCTTTGTTTCTGAACAGACGTTTTAATTAACCGTGGTATTATAGGAGCATACCACATAATCTTAGCAGGAATCCTCTTCCTGGGGGGCTCGTCATCGCCCTCAACATCACCAGGGTCATCTTGTCTGATCTTGTAGCCCAATGCAGTGCATACCGGACATGCATCTAAATTCTCGTACTACTCACCGCGGTAAAGGATGCAGTCATTGATGCATGCATGTATCTTCTGCACATCTAATCCTAGAGGGCAGATAGCCTTCTTTGCTTCGTACGTAGTCTCGGGCAATTCGTTATCCTTTGGAAGCTTCGGCTTCATTATTTTCAGTAACTTCTCAAATCCCTTGTCAGATAAACCAGTCTTTGCCTTCCATTTCAGCAATTCCAGTGTGGTACCGAGCTTTGTGCTGCCATCTTCGCAATTTGGGTACAGCAACTTTTTGTGATCCTCTAGCATGGCCTCCAACTTCAGCTTCTCCTTTTCTGTATCGCATTATCGTTTTGCATCAGAAATGACCCGACCAAGACCATCATCGGGCTCATTTGACGCCCGTTGTTCTTCACCTCCTTCTTCTTCATTGTCTTCCATCGCAATATCACCATATTCTTCAGGGAACATAGGATAGTTCTCATCATCCTTTTCTTCTTCATTATCTTACATCATAACCCCTCTTTCTCCGTGATTCGTCCAACAATTATAGCTGGGCATGAAATCTCTCCGAAGCAGGTGGCCTTGAAGGGTTCTCGAGGAAGAGTGCTCCTTAACGTTCCGACAGTCCACACATGGACAAGGCATAAAACCATCCTCTTTGTTTGCCTCAGCCACATGGATAAATTTATGCAGGCCTGCAATAAAATCGGAACTGCGTCGGTCGCCGTACATCCATCGCTGCCGTTCATCCATCTGCATATCATATAATTAAGTTTATCAAATACAATTAGAATAACATATTGAATACTGAAATGACCACCGTATATCGACACATGCAAAATTTGTATCAATTACAGATGAAAAGGACAAAGGTTGCTAATTAACCTCGATCGATCGGAGGAAAGAGAGAGGACAAAGCCTAAGGGTGGCTCGGGCACCTCATATCATTTTGTGTGAACTTAAATGTGGCTCGGGAATTTCATCGAACACCTCTAGTGCATAGCAAAGGAAAACAAACTAGCACCCACCTCTCACACCTCCTAGCAGAAAAAAATAGAGGAGTAGAATGGCTGGCGCTTTATATATAGGCAGGGGACTACGAACCGGGACTAATGCGCTGCGGGAGCTTTAGTCCCGGTTGGCAGCATGAACCGGGACTAATGCCCCCGGCCCAACCGGGACTATTGGCCCATGGGGCCCTGGCCGGTCGAACCGGGACCAATGCCAGGCATTGGTCCCGGTTTGTATGGGAACCGGGCCTAATGCCTTTTTCTGGCTTTCCCAAAGACCATTTTTCTACTAGTGTGACAATCGTAAGTCGACAAAGCGAGTTCATTCATCAGATTTGCATTAGTATCTTTCATCGATTCTCAGTAACAACATGGTTAGCAATGCCGTTTGCTGAACGACAATTCGTAAACAAAAACTATGGTAGAATAAATTAGAGAAGATATGAGGATATACATATACAGTAAGCGTTCTCGAGCACTCACATTCTCGATCGCGTTTCTTTCATGGATTCTTAGTGACAAGAGTGTGGTTAGCAATGCTGTTTGCTGAACAATTGTGGTAGAATAAACAAGAGCTATATGAAGGAATTGCTGCCGTTCTCGCAGTCCTCCATCTTCAAATGACGTAGCCTTATATGCTCGGGCAAGTACCGCCTTCAAGCAGTGGGCACATGGGAGATGCTTTCGGTGCCTTGCGCGAGACCATTTCGTGCGTGATTGCCGTGAGCCTTTCAGGTGTCTTGGCTGCTTGCGTCTAGGCCACCGGGAGTGGGACAGTCGTCGCCACCGGATCATGCCAGATGCTCTCAGTAGTACAGAATGACACATCCGATATCCCTCTATGGAAACGGCAGGAGTTAAAGGGCATCACGTTCCCCTTTCCCCTTCCCTTGCTACAGTAGAGAGAGGCGGAAAGGGCGACCTCGTCTTCCCCCCGTTTACCCGGCGCCGCCGCGGGTTCCCTCCCCCTTCTCCGTCTGCTCCGGCGGCGGAAGGGTGGGGGAACCCCGGATCTGTGTGTTCGGGATGTAAATAGGGTGTGGAGAAGTGTGGCCGGCGACGGCGCTTGTGTGGGAGCTGCGGCGGCGTGTACGGCCTTCTGTTCTTCCCCGTCCGAGCTCCTTCTCGCTGGTGTTCCGTTCATCGGCGACGGACGTGTGGGAGTTCTCCCTCAAGGTCGTCTCGTCGACGCGGATGACTTCGTGCTGTGGAGATCCTGTCCTTGGGCCCTGGCGTCGGTTCATCATCGTCTCCTCCAGCGCGATGGGGGCTTGCTGAGGTATGTTGGAGGGTGCCCTGATCTTCCTCTCCCTGGCTTCTCGGTGAGGGAGGTGACGTCTCGCTGGTGACGGCTTCGAAGATGGCGGCTTCTCCTTCGGCGCATAGGTCCTCTGTGGCCTCTAGTTTGGAGGACTTCCGGCTGCCGGCCTTGGTAAAGCTCCTTTGGAGCGTTAATGGCGGCGGCGTGCCTCCAGTGCGTGTCGATGGTAGCGTTGGTTGTCATCCCCTAGGACCTGGTTGTAATTTTCTTTTTTTCAGGGGTGTCTATACGAGTGTAATTTCTTAATAGATCTGGGTCTTTGTGTAAAAAAAACGGCAGGAGTTAGGCGATGGAGAATCGCGCTTTCCACGCGGCCGGTGCGTACAAACCTGACTTGGCCCGCCTACATTAGCAACAGACCCTTTCCAATCTCTGTCACTTATTATATTGGCAACGGTTAGTAAAATTGTCCGTTTCCAATATTTGCCTCTATAGTAACTCATAGAATTTTCCAACCGTTGAAAATGTTGATACGTGGAGGCTAGCGAATGGGCAGATGGGGAGGTGGGCGGAGCAGACCTGCGAGTATAAGGGCGTGTTTGGTAGCTCGGTCCGTCTCAGAAAATCTCCCACACCCACCTTTCAATTCTTTGGTAGGCCGGTTTGCCTCCCTGAGCCATGCCCACCTCATACGAAAAAGAGGCCTCAGCCCTGCCCGGTTCGAGCTTCTCTGCTCAGCCCGGCCGAGCTCATAACGAAATCGATTCCGCGCGTGGGCCCCACCAGCGTCGCCCCGGCCACCCCCTCCCGAATCCATCGTCATTCCCCCCCCCCCGTCAGCTCCTCCTCATCACACGCCTCGCGCCGCCACCTCCTGGTTCTCAGCCGCGCCACCGTCAGCTCCTCCCCTCCCGGAGCAGAAGGAAGCGCGTGTCCGCCGCTCCGTCTCGTCGCGCGTGTGCTCGGGGTTGGAGGCGTCGCCGGGCGGTGGCTCCATGACGACTAGCTCCGGCATGCTCGAACTCGCACCAGTCGAGGAGGTTGGGCGAGGAATCCCGTAGCAGCGACGACGCCGACTGCCCTCGCGCCACGCAGTGCGCCCCGACGCCGCCCAGCTCGCCGCCTGACGCCACCGCATAGTACCTAGCGCCGCCACACAGCGCGCGCCGCCACCGCCCAGCACGCGGCCTGCCGCCGCCACCCAGCTCGCGCCGCCACCTCCCAGAGCCCAGTGCGCAGCCTGCCGCCGCCGCCCAGCGCGCACCGCCACCTCCCACCTCCGTTAGCACCCTGTACCGCCGCCGGCGGCGAGCTGCTCCGCCACGATGGGTTGAGGAATGGGTTGAGGGCCTGATTGCTTTTTCCATTTTCTGTTCAGGGGCTACTATGTAAATATTAGGACTTGCTTGTAATTTTGTATTTTGTGAATTCTGAGCTCAGGATAGCCCAACGAATGCAAGCCACCAAACAACTTCCCACCTTAGCATGTCTCAACTCATGCAAGCCACCACACGCATCACCAAATCTCACCTCATCCTGTATAAGCCCAGCCTGGCTCAAGTGAGAAACACAATCTGAGCACACCCAACCTACCAAACACACCCTAAATGGCGAGAGGTACCAGCAGCGGTCTCTTTGAAGCCCCAGTCCCCATCGCCTCCAGTTATTCAAACTTCGCCAGATCCCCTCCGTCCAAATCCATGGCGAGAGGTACCAGCAGCGGTCGCGGCCGTGGACGAGGGCGAGGCCGTGGTAGGGGGCGCAGCGGCAATGCCATGCCGTCGGTGTCGCCCTCACCATCCTCAGAAGGCATGTTCCCGGCGAGAGGTACAATCAGCGGTCACGACCGTGGACGTGGGCGCGGCCGTGGACGAGGGCGCGACCGTGGTAGGGGGCGCAGCCGTAATGCCACGCCATCGGTGTCGCCCTCACCGACATGTCCCCAGAGCTGCGCGGCTTCGAGTTCTTGGTTATCCTGTACAAGGGCATCGAGAGCCGCCTGAGACTCCCGAGGGCATTCGCACAGAAGCTCCAAGGCATGGTGGCAGGTACCATGCATCTGAAGATGGAGGACTGCGAAAACGGCAGCTGGGCGGTGAAGACGGCCCTGAGTGCCGGGGGGAATTTGTACCTCGGCTAGGGATGGAAGTCATTCGCCCAAGTGTACAAGCTTGAGCAGGGGCACTTTTTGTGCTTCGAGTTCGACGGCGACAACGGGTTCTTCATCAAGATCTTCGACGGTACCTTATGCCGGAGGGACGCACTCGTGTACAGCGACGACGAGCCCGAGTCTTCATCAGCAGCTGCTAGTAGTAGCATATATGTAATCGTTTACTTCATTATCAAGTCCGTATGTAGTTTAGCCATCTTTATTATTGATATATGTATCCTATGTGGTTCATTACCATTTCCTAAGTGGTCTCTGCGTTCATATGTAATTTAGAGTACCTGTTAGTAAGTTTACTCTCTCGCTGGTGTAAAAGCAATGGAAACGGTTATATAAAATGTTCGTTGCCAATGTGGTGCTTATATATACTATCGGCTCTAGCAAATTATCGGTCTCATTATCACTCTCTCACTGTCTCTCTTCCAACCCTAGCCGCCGCACACTGTGGCTTTCAACTCTCCTCACTCTCTCTAATGGCTTCCTCTGTCGGCGCTTCTAGATCCGGAAATCGCGGCCGTGGCTCTAGCCGCCGCGGCAGCACCGTTCTAGCGGCAGCCCTTCGTGAGGGGAAGGTCGATCTGGAGGCGGCCATGCGTCCGCTAATGATGCGCCAGCGCCACCATCTGACGCCCTCCTCCTCCGGTGATGCCCGGCTTCTTCTGAGCCAGGCCGATGTGGAGGAGGTCATTCATGAGGTGGTGGTGCAGCACCTCCGGCGGATCTACCAGCAGAAACCCATCTGGAGGAGGAAGTGGCCGATCTGGAGGTGGTGGAGGATCTGTAGGTGGTGTCTGATCTGGAGAAGGAGGAGGAGGTGGATGTCGATGAAGGAGAAGGAGGAGGAGGTGATTGCGTCGCAGCGCACTGGTAGCATCTCAGCGCATCTGGCAGAGGCCTGCACCTCCTCTACCGCCGGGTGAAAGGTATAAATCTTTCTGTGACCAGTTGTGATGCCGATGAACTAGGTTCTATGTATGAGCATTTCATCACATAAACAAATTCCTAGTGCAAATTCACATATATATGTTCTGATAATTACAAACACTTATTGTTAAAGCACCAACTGTACAAACTAGTTAAACGCCGACATCCAAAGCCTATTGCAATTCACCTAGGGCATTCTTGCACCTAGGGCAGAGCATTTCCTGCCATGTTGGACGTAGCCTGTCCTTCAAGGTTAGGATCGTGCGATACAACTCGTAGGTCACATACCCATCTATTGCTAGCTGCGTAGTCGAGGTTAACTTTGTGCAGCGGCATGCACTCCCAAAAATTTGTGTACGGGTGTACTCGATGTCAAGGCCGATGAACCGATGCTTCTCCTCTGCTAGCCATTCCTCGTGCTTGTCGAGGATCCGCTCCACGGTATGCTCCTCGTTCGTGTACACCACCTCCAGAACGGTGCCGTGGGTACGGACGGTAGTTGTCTCTGTTATTCTGTTGCGGACAGATGCTTGGGTATCTTTGCGTACCTATGTGTCTATATGATGTACTACGTTGTTTCACAACTAGGAAAAAACAATTTAACGGGCGAGGCTAGAACATATAGTAATTGTGCAATGTATACATCCAATGGCGGAGCCAGGAATTAAACTGAGTCGGGTCGACAAAATAAGCTCTATGTTTTTTTGACAGAAAACTGGAATTAAAAGGTAAAACACAACTAACTACATGATGCAAACATAAGTATGGATGGCATATTTAAATTCTACATTTTTAAATATGAGGTGCGACGACTAAGGATGTAACAAGTAAGGTGTTAACTGAACTGAAAGGTTTCTGCGCTCGATCTGGAGGCGGATGGGCAGCTGGTGGTGCGGGGGTGCGTGGGTGATGATGTGTGTGAGGAGAGTGGGCAGCGTGTGGTGCAAGGGAGGGCACGGCAGTAGCTCGTGTGCGAGCTCGGCCATGCCAGACGTGCTCGGCCTTAAACGGAACCGCGTGCCTACGACCTTGGAAACGACGGGAAGAAGAGGAACATGCATGGCTGCAGCTCACCTCGAGGTGCTCGGTGTCGTCGATCGGCCTCGGGGACGATGGAGACCTGCTGAAGTTGTCGGGGAAGAGGAGGAAGAAGGCGGCCTTGTGTGCTCCTCAGGGACGGACGAAGGTGAAGTAGTCGACGGGCTCCTCTTCACAGTCAGGTTGGCGCTGAAGATATCTAATTTTTTTTGTCGCTTAAAGTGAGCCGGGTTGGCCGACCCTCCTCGACCCCCTACTAGCTCCGCCTGTGTATACATCATTTGTTGCCTTTACTTTGTTGAAGGGGAACTAGGAAAAAGTCTCTTGTGCTCCAATGTTTTTATTATTTTTTGTATAAATCTTGATAAGAAGTGATCTTCCGTATGATGATTTGATACTTTCTGATATCCATGATAAGAAAAAGTATGATATTTTATACCTTTTAATATCCATGACGCAAATAGAAAAGAACGAAGAACAGGTGGTGAGTTTTAGCAAACACAACTTTTGGGTATTGCTGTGTAATGGGACATGTAAGAGGATTAAAGTTTGAATGAATCCCAACATTCCTTTGATGGTATGCAACAATACAAGCAAAACCAGTGTATACTTCACTTCGTACCTGAAATGTTTTGGTTTATTTTATATCCGTTGCAACGCACGGGCAATTTGCTAGTACTACTACTACGGACTTTGCAACAAGCAAGCTAGGGTACGTAGTGTTTAAATACCTGGCCCCGATGCCTCAACAAGACACATGCGGCCTCATCAATGGAGATGGAGTGGACATCCTTCCTGGTCCTCGTGCTCGCCACGGTGCTCTTCCTCAAGGCCGTCCTCCTACGCCGGCACAAGTGCTACAACCTCCTGCTAGGCCCCAAGGCGTGGCCCATCATCGGCAACCTGAACCTCACCGGTGCGCTGCCGCACCGCTCCATCCACGCGCTCTCTATTGAATAGAAATATATTGCATGGCCCTTTCCATCAGTTCGGATTTTTGGTCTAGATGTCTAGCGCATCAATTCTATATGTTATCAGAGCCAAGTGGTCTCGAGTTCGAGACCCTTCTCACGCAGTATTAAAAAAAAGAAAAAAATCATGTGGCCACGTGAGGGGGAGTATTGAATATAAATATATTGCATAGCCCTTTCCATCAGTTCGGATTTTTGGTCTAGATGGCTAGTGCATCAATTCTATACTCTCCAAGAAGTACGGCCCGCTCACTCAGCTCCATTTCGGCTCCTTCCCCGTCGTCGTCGGCTCCTCCGTGGAGATGGCCAAGTTCTTCCTCAAGACCCATGACTTGGTGTTCACCGACCGCCGCCGGCAAGTACACCACCTACAACTACAGAGACATCATGTGGACCCAGTATGGTGCCTACTGGCGCCAGGCCCGCAAGATGTGCCTCACCGAGCTCTTCAGCGCCAAGCGGCTGGAGTCATACGAGTACATACGCAGGGAGGAGGGGCTCGCCCTCCTCCGCCGCCTGCACCAGGCCTCCGGGTCCGGGTCCGGGCGCGTGGTGGTGCTCAAGGACTACTTGTCCACGTCGACCCTCAACGTGATCACGCGCATGGTGCTGGGAAGCAAGTACCTGGAGAAGGAGGTGAGGGACGATTGAAAGTGCATGGTTGCCCCCATGCATGGTTTTGGTAATTAATGACAATCTCTATGGACTAATGTTTGCATTGAGCTATATTTATAGGTGTGTCCATTTGAGTTGCTTGATCTCCATTTGTTGGAGTCAGAGCTAAGGGAAGAAAAGTTTGTGTTGATCAAGGCTTTGTGCGGGTTGATCATCACTCAAGGCCAAAATGAAGATATGCCGAAGAGTGCGTCTCCCATCTTCGTGTATGGGGGAGCATCATGTGAATCTTCACCGAAGCACAATCGAGGAAGGTGGTGCGTCTTGAGGAGATGAAGATCATCTTCATCGACCTCAAGTGGATTTATGCGCAAGGCAAAGGTATGATCTTGATAGGGTTTCTATTTTACCGGTCTCATATTGTTTAGTGAGAGACCGGATTATAGGATAGATAACCGTACTATCAAGAGGGGCTGTCGACCGAATATCGTGATCGTATCGCCGTAGAGAGCACAAACCTTTGCATCCATGCAATCATCTTTATTGGTTCTCATTTGTCTCTTATCGTGGTGTGGTCTTGGTGCTTGTCGTGCTTGTCATGACAAGGCCAAGTTCACCGAAAACGGTTTTTATATATGTCTTCTATTGCGGTTTCGGTATTGGAGAATTTGCCGGTTCATCCGTGCGGAAGATTTATCTCTTCCATTTCTTTGCAAAATCTCCATTGCTTGTTTTCCATTTTAAAAGGTTGCATTTGTCGTCATCTTTCCAACAAAATTGGTTTTACTTCGTTCGGACTTCAATTGCAAAAGATTCAGCATTTCCGGTTTTTAAAATAGAGGTTTAAACTTTCCCCATTTGTTTTTATAATATTTTCTTGGACTATGATGTTTCTCTGCATAATCTTGTTGTGCTTTTTGTGACGATTCCAATGAGTCCAAGATTATCGAAAACGGAGTTCGTGGGTGAAAGTTATTGCATTTCCGATTTGCAAATGGGAGATTTACCTTTCCCCATTTATTTTTATATTATATTCTTGGACTATGATGTTTCTCTGCATATTCTTGTAGTGCTCGTTGTGACGACTCCAATGAGTCCAAGAATATCGAAAACGGAGTTCGTATGTGGGAGATATTGCATTTCTATTTCGGAAAGTTTATTAGACAGTTTTTAAACAAAGAAAGAAAAAAAAGGGGCCAGGCCGGCCGGCCGGGCCGGCCTCAGGCCGGTGCGAGGCCGGCAGGCTCGGGCAGTGTCCCGGCCCACCCGCATGCTGCCTTGCCAGCCCAGGCCGGGGGCAGGCCGGTGGCCTCGGGCTCCCTGCCGGCCCAGCTCACACAGCACAGCCGGCCCAGGCCGGGCTCCCTGCGCCATTTTCTTCGCTGTTGTTACGTTCGCTGGATGCTTTCCCGGCCAGGCCAGTGTGCAGGCCGGCCCCAAGGCCGGGGTCTCGGGCTGCTGTCTTTTTCCCCCAACGGCTCCTTTTTGGAGCCCACTATAAAAAGGGGTTCTTCCCCATTTTTTGAGCTGAGCTCTTTTTCTCTCTCCCCTCCATTGTTGCAATATTTGAGAGCTCGATTCCTCCACTTCCCTCCGATGATTCTTGCCCAAATTTAGGGAAACAAGAGAGGAGATCTAGATCCACTACTCCACCAAACAAAATCTCCTCTAAGTGAGGGGAACTCGTTGGATCTAGATTTTGGAGTTCTTGGTGTTTCTCCTTCGTTCTTCCTCCTAAATCCCTCCATAGCATTAGTTGCTTTGGTTGGATTTTGGGGAGAAGGATTTGACCACTTGGTGTGTTCTTGCCTTTTGCATTAGGTGCATCGGGTTGTGCTCCCCACGGTGATTCGTGGGATTGAAGGTTGGGAGCTTGTTACTCTTGGGTCATTGGACCCTAGACGGTGGTGGTGCCGTGAAGACTTCGGCTTGTGAAGCTTCGGAACGATTTGGGAGCCCCCAATTGAGTTGTGGGTGTGTGCCCCAAAAGTTGTAAGGGCTCCGGAATCCGCCCCGAAGGATTCCGATAGTGGAGGGTGAACCAAAACTTTGGGTGCGGTTCATCGGAGAATAGGGTGAGGCCTTTGTGGCATCTTGAGTAGGCCTTTTGTGGCGAGCTCACACCCCTCCAACGAGACGTACTCTCTTAACAAGGAGGAACTCGGGAATACATCCTCGTCTCCGCATGCCTCGGTTATCTCTATACCCGAGCTTTTACTTATGCAAATTTACATTGTGATAGCCATCGTGCTTGAAGTCTATATCTTGCTATCACCTTGTTGCTTGCCTTGCTTAGCATAAGTTGTTGGTGCACATAGGTGAACCTAGTTTTTAGGTCGTTGGCTTGTTAATTTAAACACATAGTTTTATTCCGCAATTATCCAGCCCCTAAATAGAAAAGGTGTTAATCGCCTATTCACCCCCCCCCCCCTCTAGGTGACATCTGGGACATCGTTTGTTCTTTCAATTGGTATCAGACCCTCATCTCTCTTGTTTGGCTTTACTCCCTAGAGAGTAAAGGTGCCGTTTAGGGGATTAATGCATGATTCCATGTTTATATTCAATGGCACAAATTTTAATGTTTGGAAAGCTCATATGCTTAGTCACTTACGGGTCTTGGACCCCAATATTGAGCGTATCTTAGATATAGGTTTTTCTCCTCCAAAGGATTACGAAAGTACGACTTTAGAGGATGAGAAAACTTATATCTAGATGCTCTAGCCTCTAATGAGTTTTGCAAATTTGTGAGTGTTGTAGTTTTCGAGTCAATCATGCCTCTCCGGGATGCTCATGAGCTTTGGACCAAGCTTCAAGAAAAATATGGAGTGTCCAACTCTTTTGAGGATGATTGCTCTCCCTCCACCTCCGGCCGTGACGAGCTCTCGTCTTCATCTACTTCACCAAAATGTGGTAAGCCACAAACTAATGTGATGGTGAGTAGTGATAGGTTTTGCAATATTGATAGTGATCTCATTTTTGATGATCTTTTGTCTCTATCTTGTTGCAATGCCTCATCTTTGGACCAAAACACACATAGCACTATAAATGTCATACATGCTAGTGTTGATAGTCCTTGCATATCATCCAAAAATTGCTTAGATAAATCTCTTGATGATATGGTTGCTTTATCTTGTTCCAATGATAAAAATGCTTGTGTTCCCTCTAACTCTTGCATGAATAATAATGTAGAGGAAACCCAATTAATTGTGGAACAAGATTTGAACTTGAGTAGTTCAAAAATTAATTATTCTTTCTTCATCCATCACTCATTGCCTTATGGCTAAATCTTCTTCTAGTGATGATAATGATAATAATAATAATAATAATAATGTTGATAATAATGATGAAGAAGATGATGTGGGAAAGGTTAATGCTCTTCTTCAAAATAAAGGCCTAATGATTCTTAAAGCCCTTCCTAAAAATAAAAATGCTCAAGCTATCCTCTTTGAAATTATGGAAACGCTAATTGAGCGCGGGGAAACTATTGAGGCTTTGGAGGCAAGCCTTGAAGAAAAGGGTAAGATCGAGAGAGATGATGCTATGGAAAAAGCATCGTTAGAAGATGCTCTTGAGGAAGAGCAAGAGACTCGGGCTTCTCTTGAGGAGAAACTTGAAAATATTGAGGAGTCTCACAATGAAATAATTGCTAAAATCATTAAAGAACGTGATCATGCTCATGCAAAATATAAAGTGTTTAAAATGGAAAATGCTAGATTAAATAATGAGCTTGACAAGTTGTCTTCCTCCATTTCTAATGCTAATGATGCTTGTGCTACTAACTCCAATTCTTGTGAAGCATCTAGTTTGAAGGAGAATGTTGAGCTAAGGGCTCAACTTGAGTTGCTAACTAGCAAGTATAGGGAGTTGGAAGAAAGTCATAAAAAGCTATCTAGCTCTAATGATGATCTTCTAGCATCCTATGCTAGTCTAAAGTTAGCTCATGAGCCCATCACGACAAAGGTAACATTAGTGAGCCTCATGTGGATAATAGCACAACTTCAACTAAAAATGCTAAAATGCCATGTGCTAGTCCTAGTAGCTCATCCACTAAAAATGTTGGTACATCATGTGATGAATTACTTTTATTGCCTTGTTGCTCTAACAATGAAGCTTCTACTTCCTCTAGTGCTTTTGTTGCCACTAACCATGTAGAGGAAATAAAAGACCTCAAGGCCCAAGTCACTTCTTTGAAGAATGACTTGGAAAAGCGTCATGAAGGGAAGCGTGCACTCGACAACATGTTGGGTGTGCAACAATCCCCCAATGACAAGAGTGGACTTGGATTCAACTCCAACAACAAGAACAAGTCCAAGATTGATAAGAAGAAGGGCCAAGTTCAAATCAAGAATCCGGCCAAGATCATTTGCTTCAAGTGCAAGGTTGAAGGGCACCACGTTCGGGATTGCCCAATGAAGAAGAAGACTCTTAGTGAGAAGCAACTAGGGAAGCGGCCTCTTGCTCAATCTCATGGTGCACCACGAGTTGAACAAAGGCCACCTCCTAAGATGACTCAAGTTATTGCTCCTCAAGTTGAGGAGCCTATTAAGAAGAAGAAGAGTCGGTGTTGCTACCTTTGCCGTGGCAAAGGTCATCTTGCTTCTTCATGCACTAACGGTACCTCTTCCTATCCTATCATAATTGATGATGTATATTCTCTTAGGAAGGATAGGGTTGGCAATGTGTTTGCCAAGTATGTGGGAGCTCAAAGTGGTGTCAAGAAATGCACCATTTGGGTTCCCAAACCTATTGTGACTAACCTCTTAGGACCCAACTTGGTTGGGGACCAACAAGCTTCAACTTGATCAATAGGTGGTGATGGAGGACATTGGTGACATGGCTATTTTTGAATAATTAAGAGATCTTCATGGTTTTATTTCTCAAGCCAAGTCAATTGGAGGATCACATCTCTATCTCATATCCAATGCTTCCTCCTTGCGGTAACTTGTATTTAACTCATATATACATTGAAAGTTGCTTGCTCCCTTGCATGTGTTAGTTTTGTTCCTAGCATGTGCTTGTATATGGTATGCTCCTTTCCTACTTGTCTTGTTAGTCAAGGTTATGTATGATAGTTGTATATCATGTATGTGTATTTTGTGTGTTGAGCTTTATTAGATCTTGTATGGCTTTCATTTGGCTCTTTGAGATATTAATGGACTATCCCATTTTGGGGGAGTGATGTACTTTGTGCACTTCACAAACCTAAAAATGTGTGTACATGAGGCACACCACCTAGTATTGATATTTTAATATTATCTAGTTACTATGTGGTATGTCATATTCATGAGAAATTTAAATTCTACAATGTCCATTAATTTCTCTAGTTGGTTTTATTTGCCTCTTGTTTAAAAATGAATGAATTATCACATTATGGGGAAGTAATAAGCTATGTGCATATTACAATCCCACAAAATGTGAACATTTGAGGTTTGCCACTTAGAGTTGATATTGTAAATTATCTTATTCCTATGTGGCATGTTGGCTCAAACAAATTCCAATTTTTCTTTTTGGTTATCTTTTGGCTCTTGTTTGCGTGAGTTTGCTTGGTGTGGTTTTTCTCTAATATGCATTTCCATATATTAGTTGAGAAACCATTTGTTTCATCTTATTTTAACCATGGCTTTGCCGATTGGTTCGAATAGTTGAAACTACCAACAAATCTTTTTCAAAATATGGCGTTTTATTTCTTATCTCTTGCCACATGCTTGTTTGTTGTGAAGTTGGTCTTAAACATCATTCCTATATACCACCGAGAAATATCTCCATATACTCCTTGTCCATGACAAGTGATACTAGTAATTGTGGTGGATTTTGTAGACCATCTTCATATTGCCTCTTGCATTGTTTGACTCCCTTTGTCTTCCTTGCCTTTTGAATGGATCCTAATTTTCAATTGGTAGTGGTTAGTGTTGTAAATGAAATATGGAGAGTAATGATCCCTTGTACATGCATTTTGTATTCAAATGCTAATATCAAAGATAATGCATGAATCTTGGGGGAGCATTCCTTTTTATTTAGAACACTATTCTATCTATCAATATTTGACCCTTTCAATTGGCATTTAATTTCTATCTTATGTGTTTTTGGAAGACAAATCCTTTTATTTTGATGTTGTGTGCCATCATAAAAAGTGTAGAGGGTGTTTGGTTTATTTGGTGTAACCTTGCTCTCTCTCGGGAGTTTGCTTTCTCATTCCTAGTTTTGTGTTGTATTTTCTTGAATGAGAAAATCCTTTGAGCATGTCTTTCTTCTTTTATCTTATATGCTCATTGGGCTTGCCTAGGTAACTTCAATTGGTATTAATTGGAATTTAATATCTCCTCCATAGATATTTGTTTCAATTGATATTCATTGTGGGAGTTTTGATACCTTATTGCTTTATCTTACCTTACTTGATTCCGGTCAAGTATTATCCTCTTCTTGGTATCTTTTCTCCTAGTTGGTATCGTTTTTTCAATTGGTGTCTTATCGATCATTTGTTGTGTTGATTCGATTCCTATTGATATCACACTTCATGTGTTGATGTGTTTTGGAATTAATCATTTGTTGATTTGCTTTTTCCTCAATCATGTGTTGATTTGGATTTTGATATAATTTGGACTACCTTTTTGTGTCACACTTTGGTGTGCCCTCTTCTTGGTTTACTTGGTGTTTTGTCCAAATTGTATCTCTTTTGGTTCTCGTGAGTCTATGCATGCATATTTACTAGTATATATATTTTATATGGCATGCTAGTCTTTCTTGATCCAATATATAGGGGATACTACACCGAATCCTAAATCGGCTAAGATGTGCATGAAATTCAATTTCATATCTATATGCACATATTTATGTGGAGTATGTCCTATATATTATAGTTCATCTAACTACTATGGGACCCAATGAGTTTGGGAACCATTTTGTACTCTAATTTTGTTTTAGGTACAATGGAGATGCATTGGATGCTTGCCTCATTCATAAGGAAGGTGTTCTCACCGTGTGATTGTCGGAGTCAAGCTTTGATGTCAAACCAACTCTCATCATCTTCATCGTCAATGCATCTCGGTAACAAGTATCTATCCCATGCATACTTCTCTAGTATTACACCTTGTGTAGGTTGCCTCTTGGCATGAAATCCTTTATGTGCAATTGTTGTGGTTTTGACTTTTTCCTTCACTTAATATATCTTTGTGATATGTGTGATGAATTTGCAAAAACCTTTTCTTCAATTGATATTTTTTCCTTGTGATACTTGTTGCCTAACTCAAAGCATCTCTACTATCTCTTGTTCCCTTAGTGATATGTGTGATGCATTTGATATATTTAAAGTTCATTGATGCATCTAAAATACTTATATTCCATTCATATTTGCATTATAATACTTATATTCCATTCATATTTGCATCATATAAAGGGTATATTACTGTTATTTAATGATTTTTCATAATTTATAATGATTTCCCTTTTTTACGGAATTAATCCTGCGCAGGCAGAAAACCCCTATTTCTTTCCTTATTTGTTTCAGGACCTTAACGACGTCATAATGAGCTATAAATTTACGGGGGTCATTATTTTGGAAGGAGAAGATTTAGGAGCGAAAGAAGTCAACGAACGGAGGCCGAAGGACCAAAAGGGTGGGTCCCACGCGGCCAGGTACTGTAGCCACGTGGGCCTATCCCAATTGGCCCTCGTGTCCCTGTTTGCTTCGATCCTTCGCCCAGAATCTTCCTCGTGACCTAAAAACGCCTATATAAAGAGCCCCCCGACGTTCTCTGAAGAGAGAGCCGCCACACGAGAGAAACAAGAAACAGAGACCAGGAGGCTGCAGATTGGAGGGGGAAAACTCCGGCGGAGACCTGCCGGAGAGGTCTCCTTCTTCTCCATCGACATCTCCACCGTCTCCATGATGAAGAGGGAGTAGTCCACCTCTGGACTATGGGTTTGTGGCAGTAGCATATGTATCTCTCTCTCTCTCTTGAGCTTCACTAATTAGCACCGTATGAGCTGCTGAACATGATTACGGTCACCGTTGTATCACCATTGTGGTGGATCTTTCTATGAGTTAATATATGTTGAGATTGCAATGTTATATTTCAGTTATGAAAGTAGATGCATAGTATGTACCCCGTTCTTATATCCTTGTTATGATTAAGCATGTTTATGAGAGCGTGTGTGGGGGAACGTGTGCATTAGTTGGAGTAACGGGGGTGGTGAAGTGATAAGCTGACAACTTGAATATCATGATCCATTGGGTGTTTACCTTACTTTGTTGCCTCACTAGGGATAAACCAAAATACCATGTTGAAGGGTAGGAGGAGTGACATGCCTCTACCTAAGACTAGATCCATCATGTGTTTATTTTCACTTCATGTCATTAATCTTAAAGCTATACTCTGATGTTATCTTAATTACTAAGGTGCATGATTTAGTTCACATCTTGTTGGAGTATAAGTGAGACTAATAATCAAAAGGTCTCTATGTTAGGACGTGATGCCCATATAATTAGTAACATGTCATTAACCTTGTTTGCGATCTCATATGTTAAATCTATGTCTACTCATTTGCCACACTATATTAAAGAGAGAGTGCATGTGTGAAACCATGAACCCCGGTACATTTTTAATCATAAGAAACAACTTTCCAACCACTTTTAAGCATCTTTTGCATTCAGCCATTTTAAAATCAGAAAATACAAAAACACTTTTACTTCTTGCATTCACATATAAAAACCCCAAAATACCATCCATCTTCATTACTATCATCTTTGCATACTTATTTACCACCATTGCATATTTATTTACTATTTTGCATTCATTATCATCTTAATATCATTCTCACACCTTGTGGTTGACAACCACTTGGTGAGGTTGAGGGCACAAAGCAATCTATTTTGTTTGCATGAAATCTATAGAAGGACAAGAAGATAAAACCCACACTACTGATTCCCCAAGAGTTCGATATTAAACTCTCGAGTCACCTTCTTGGGGAAAAACTACCACTTCTACATACTCTGCACTTGGAGGCTCAACCTATCCCTAATATATTATCTTCCTTTCAGGGTATCAAGAGTACTTGTTGGCGTTGTTGAGGGAGAAGAACACTCTCATCAATCCCGTCATCATTCATTTATATACAATGAGATAAATTTGAGCTATGTGCTATGCTCTTAAGCAACAATCTCGTTTGTATATTTATGACTTCCTTTTGGATACCTTGTTCTCTTTTTCCCGAACCATTTTGTATGTATATGTTTCTTTGCGGATGTATATCTTCAATGGTTTGTCTAATTAGAAACCTATACATATGGTATCCTAATTGTTTTGAGCTACCTTGTTTTCATCTATAATTCGTTGGTGGCTCCAATTTTATCTCATGAGTGCTTGTCTCATTGTTTATTGGTATCTTTGCACACTCATGTCTTTATTGAGCATCTTTTACCTCATGCTTACCATGGTGAGCATGTTGAATTTTATTGGCTAAATGTTCTCACTAGCTTTTGGCATTTTCAATTGGTTTTAGTTTTGAATTGGTATCTCTAAGCTTGTGCACATATTTCTTTAAAAGATCTTATTTTATCTCGGTTGGGCCTATCTCTTGTTGAATTTTTGAAAATTGGTATCTCCTTATTTCTCAACCATATCTTTGGTGCAAGTGCGATGATTTGCTTTTGCTTTATGCACTTTTGCACTTGTTGCGGGTTCTAGATGATTTTGGGGGAGCGAGGATGCCATAGTTGTGCACTCCTCAATAGTGCATGAACATTGGGGAGCTTCTCCGTTTTTATTTAGAGCTCTCGCTTTAGATCTTTCGATTGCTTTTCTCCTTCGTGGAGATGTTTAAAATGATTTCATCCTTTTGCAATCTTTGGATCCTCAATATAGTTTGATTTCCTCTAATTATTCGTTAAAAGGGATTGCCATCATCTTTATGGAGGAACTCATATTATATTGGCTCTCTAAATTTTTCTTTCCATTTCGGCAATCGATGCCAATGGGGGAGAAGTTTAGAGGGTTTAAGGGAATTTGGGTCTTATGCTTTTGTTGCATTTGCCTTTAATGCGCTTGCATTCTTGCTCGTTTGTCTTGCAAGGATGCTTTATTCATTATATAAACCCTCTTAATAAGGGATTGCCATCAATTACCAAAATGGGGGAGATTGAAAGTGCATGGTTGCCCCCATGCATGGTTTTGGTAATTAATGACAATCTCTATGGACTAATGTTTGCATTGAGCTATATTTATAGGTGTGTCCATTTGAGTTGCTTGATCTCCATTTGTTGGAGTCAAAGCTAAGGGAAGAAAATTTTGTGTTGGTCAAGGATTTGTGCGGGTTGATCATCACTCAAGGCCAAATGAAGATATGCCGAAGAGTGCGTCTCCCATCTTCGTGTATGGGGGAGCATCATGTGAATCTTCACCGAAGCGCAATCGAGGAAGGTGGTACGTCTTGAGAAGATGAAGATCGTCTTCATCGATCTCAAGTGGATTTATGCGCAAGGCAAAGGTATGATCTTGATAGGGTTTCTATTTTACCGGTCTCATATTGTTTAGTGAGAGACCGGATTATAGGATAGATAACCGTACTATCAAGAGGGGCTCTCGACCGAATATCGTGATCGTATCGCCGTAGAGAGCACAAACCTTTGCATCCATGCAATCATCTTTATTGGTTCTCATTTGTCTCTTATCGTGGTGTGGTCTTGGTGCTTGTCGTGCTTGTCATGACAAGGCCAAGTTCACCGAAAACGGTTTTCATATGCGTCTTCTATTGCGGTTTCGGTATTGGAGAATTTGCCGGTTCATCCGTGCGGAAGATTTATATCTTCCATTTCTTTGCAAAATCTCCATTGCTTGTTTTCCATTTTCAAAGGTTGCATTTGTCGTCCTCTTTCCAACAAAATTGGTTTTACTTCATTCGGACTTCAATTGCAAAGATTCGGCATTTCCGGTTTTTAAAATAGAGGTTTAAACTTTCCCCATTTGTTTTTATAATATTTTCTTGGACTATGATATTTCTCTGCATAATCTTGTTGTGCTTGTTTTGACGATTCCAAGGAGTCTAAGATTTATCGAAAACGGAGTTCGTGGGTGAAAGTTATTGCATTTCCGAGTTGCAAATGGGAGATTTTACCTTTCCCCATTTATTTTTATATTATATTCTTGGACTATGATGTTTCTCTGCATATTCTTGTAGTGCTCGTTGTGACGATTCCAACGAGTCCAAGAATATCGAAAACGGAGTTCGTATGTGGGAGATATTGCATTTCTATTTCGGAAAGTTTATTAGAACAGTTTTTAAACAAAGAAAGACAAAAAAGGGGCCACCGACCGGCCTCAGGCCGGTGCGAGGCCGGCAGGCTCGGGCAGTGTCCTGGCCCACCCGCATGCAGCCTTGCCAGCCCAGGCCAGGGGCAGGCCGGTGGCCTCGGGCTCCCTGCCGGCCCAGCTCACGCAGCATAGCCGGCCCAGGCCGGGCTCCCTGTGCCATTTTCTTCGCTGTTGTTACGTTCGCTGGATGCTTTCCCGGCCAGGCCAGTTTGCTGGCCGGCCCCAAGGCCGGGGTCTCGGGCTGCTGTTTTTTTCCCCCAACGGCTCCTTTTGGAGCCCACTATAAAAAGGGGTTCTTCCCCATTTTTTGAGCTAAGCTCTTTTTCTCTCTCCCCTCCATTGTTGCTATATTCGAGAGCTCGATTCCTCCACTCCCTCCGATGATTCTTGCCAAATTTGGGAAACAAGAGAGGAGATCTAGATCCACTACTCCACCAAACAAATCTCCTCTAAGTGAGGGGAAGTCGTTGGATCTAGATTTGGAGTTCTTGCTGTTTCTCCTTCGTCTTCCTCCTAAATTCCTCCATGCATTAGTTGCTTTGGTTGGATTTTGGGGAAGGATTTACCACTTGGTGTGTTCTTGCTTTTGCATTAGGTGCATCGGGTTGTTCTCTCCACAGTGATTCGTGGGATTGAAGGTTGGGCTTGTTCTATTGGGTCATTGGACCCTAGACGGTGGTGGTGCCGTGAAGACTCGGCTTGTGAAGCTTCGGAACGATTTGGGAGCCCCCAATTGAGTTGTGGGTGTGTGCCCCAAAAGTTGTAAGGGCTCCGGAATTCGCCCCGAATGATTTCGATAGTGGAGGGTGACCAAACCTTTGGGTGCGGTTCATCGGAGAATAGGGTGAGGCCTTTGTGGCATCTTGAGTAGGCCTTTGTGGCGAGCTCACACCCTCCAACGAGACGTACTCTCTTAATAAGGAGGAACTCGGAAATACATCCTCGTCTCCGCGTGCCGCGGTTATCTCTATACCCGAGCTTTTACTTATGCAAATTACATTGTGATAGCCATCGTGCTTGAAGTCTATATCTTGCTATCACCTTGTTGCTTGCCTTGCTTAGCATAAGTTTGTGGTGCACATAGGTGAAACCTAGTTTTTAGGTCGTTGGCTTGTTAATTTAAACACTTGTTTTATTCCGTAATTATCAAGACCTAAATAGAAAAGTGTTAATCACCTATCACCCCCTTCTTTAGGACATCCAGGACATCGTTTGTTCTTTCACGATATCGGGTCGGTAATCACGACGTCGGGGAGTTCAAGTGGATGATCGACGAGCTGTTCCTGCTCAACGACGTGCTCAACATCCATGGCTCTCGACTGGTTGGACCTGCAGGGGTACGTGAAGAGGATGAAGAAGCTGGGCAACATGGGACCGGTTCCTGGAGCACACGCCCTGCAGCAGGAGCAGCGGGACACTACCGGAAAATCGAGATTTGCCGTGTGAACCAATCTTTGCCTGAGCAGTCCGGACTGCGGAACACGCAAAGAAATATATGCCGTGCGAGGATACAAGGACTCACGGCAAAGAATAAATCACGGCAAACAAAAACGACAACACACGGCAAAGAAAACCACACGGCAAAACGTGAATAATGCACACGGCAAAGTCAGCCCTCTCGGCAAAGATTCTTTACCGTGTGTCTTACCATTTGTCACGGCAAAAAATTTGACCAAAATTTGCCACCGGTCCTCACATTTCGCGGGAAAACATTTCCCGTCGCGCGCATCGTTCCCGCGTCCTAAAAAAAATCGCGGGAACCTCTTTGCCGTGAGGGCAGAACGAGGCGCACGGCAAATAAATCTATGCCGTGTGTTCTGTCCCTCGGCTCACGGCAAAATAATCTTTGCCGTGTGCACTTGTCCACAGCACACGGCAAACAATTAATTTTCCCCCTCTCCATTTTCATCGTTGTTTCCGTAGACTTGTTTTGTTTCATTTCTTGTTAATGCTTATAATACACTGATTACTTGAATCAATTATGTTTTTGATTATTTATATAACCCTCCGGTGGTAGTGCGGGCCGCATGCGTCGTCGCAACCTTGATAGTGGAACCGGCGCCGAGAGGGGTAGACGCATTAGGGCAAAGCACTCAACATAGGTACTCAGCATAGAGGAGAACACACACATGAAATAGTCCAATGCAAGCTTTGTTGGATTCCGATGCTCCGGACCCCCGCTACGGCGAAACCCTAGACCCGCTGGAAAAAAGTCCAGCCTGTCGATCTACCCCTTTGACCGGCGCCGAGAGGGGGTAGACGCATGAACTTTTTGCTTGGTTGTGTTAGGTTGGTACATAGGACCAATGGGAACCAACATTCCATGTGTTCCGTCACATGATTCCGTGCCGGCACCCGAAACGGGAGTTTCCACCTTAAGTGTCGGAACTTAGTACGGAGTAGGTAGGGTTCGTGATGCGGGTCGCACCTCGGAGCCGTATCTTGGTTCCCGCAACCTACCAACACACTCTTATACATATATTAGGTACCAATGCAAGCTTTGTTGGGATTCCGACGCTTCGGACCCCCGCTACGGCGAAACCTAGACCCGCTGGAAAAAAGTCCAGCCTGTCGATCTACCCCTTTGACCGGCGCCGAGAGGGGGTAGACGCATGAACTTTTTGCTTCTTTGTGTTAGGTGGTACATAGGACCAATGGGAACCAACATTCCATGTGTTCCGTCACATGATTCCGTGCCCGGCACCCGAAACGGGAGTTTCCACCTTAAGTGTCGGAACTTAGTACGGAGTAGGTAGGGTTCGTGATGCGGGTCGCACCTCGGAGCCGTATCTTGGTTCCCGCAACCTACCAACACACTCTTATACATATATTAGGTACCAATGCAAGCTTTGTTGGGATTCCGACGCTCCGGACCCCCGCTACGGCGAAACCCTAGACCCGCTGGAAAAAAGTCCAGCCTGTCGATCTACCCCTTTGACCGGCGCCGAGAGGGGGTAGACGCATGAACTTTTTTGCTTGGTTGTGTTAGGTTGGTACATAGGACCAATGGGAATCAACATTCCATGTGTTCCGTCGCATGATTCCGTGCCCGGCACCCGAAACGGGAGTTTCCACCTTAAGTGTCGGAACTTAGTACGGAGTAGGTAGGGTTCGTGATGCGGGTCGCATCTCGGAGCCGTATCTTGGTTCCCGCAACCTACCAACACACTCTTATACATATATTAGGTACCAATGCAAGCTTTGGTGGGATTCCGACGCTCCGGACCACCGCTACGGCGAAACCCTACACCCGCTGAAAAAGTCCAGCCTGTCGATCTACCCCTTTGACCGGCGCCGAGAGGGGGTAGACGCATGAACTTTTTGCTTCTTTGTGTTAGGTTGGTACATAGACCAATGGGAACCAACATTCGATGTGTTCCGTCGCATGATTCCGTCCCCGGCACCCGAACGGGAGTTTCCACCTTAAGTGTCGGAACTTAGTACGGAGTAGGTAGGGTTCGTGATGCGGGTCGCACCTCGGAGCCGTATCTTGGTTCCCGCAACCTACCAACACACTCTTATACATATATTAGGTACCAATGCAAGCTTTGTTGGGATTCCGACGCTCCGGACCCCCCGCTACGGCGAAACCCTAGACCCGCTGGAAAAAAGTCCAGCCTGTCGATCTACCCCTTTGACCGGCGCCGAGAGGGGGTAGACGGATGAACTTTTTTGCTTCTTTGTGTTAGGTTGGTACATAGGACCAATGGGAATCAACATTCCATGTGTTCCGTCGCATGATTCCGTGCCCGGCACCCGAAACGGGAGTTTCCACCTTAAGTGTCGGAACTTAGTACGGAGTAGGTAGGGTTCGTGATGCGGGTCGCACCTCGGAGCCGTATCTTGGTTCCCGCAACCTACCAACACACTCTATACATATATTAGGTACCAATGCAAGCTTTGGTGGGATTCCGACGCTCCGGACCCCCGCTACGGCGAAACCCTACACCCGCTGGAAAAAGTCCAGCCTGTCGATTTACCACCCCTTTGACCGGCGCCGAGAGGGGGTAGACGCATGAACTTTTTTGCTTGGTTGTGTTAGGTTGGTACATAGGACCAATGGGAATCAACATTCCATGTGTTCCGTCGCATGATTCCGTGCCCGGCACCCGAAACGGGAGTTTCCACCTTAAGTGTCGGAACTTAGTACGGAGTAGGTAGGGTTCGTGATGCGGGTCGCATCTCGGAGCCGTATCTTGGTTCCCGCAACCTACCAACACACTCTTATACATATATTAGGTACCAATGCAAGCTTTGTTGGGATTCCGACGCTCCGGACCCCCGCTACGGCGAAACCCTACACCCGCTGGAAAAAAGTCCAGCCTGTCGATCTACCCCTTTGACCGGCGCCGAGAGGGGTAGACGCATGAACTTTTTTGCTTGGTTGTGTTAGGTTGGTACATAGGACCAATGGGAATCAACATTCCATGTGTTCCGTCGCATGATTCCGTGCCCGGCACCCGAAACGGGAGTTTCCACCTTAAGTGTCGGAACTTAGTACGGAGTAGGTAGGGTTCGTGATGCGGGTCGCATCTCGGAGCCGTATCTTGGTTCCCGCAACCTACCAACACACTCTTATACATATATTAGGTACCAATGCAAGCTTTGGTGGGATTCCGACGCTCCGGACCCTCGCTACGGCGAAACCCTACACCCGCTGAAAAAAGTCCAGCCTGTCGATCTACCCCTTTGACCGGCGCCGAGAGGGGGTAGACGCATGAACTTTTTTGCTTCTTTGTGTTAGGTTGGTACATAGGACCAATGGGAACCAACATTCGATGTGTTCCGTCGCATGATTCCGTCCCCGGCACCCGAAACGGGAGTTTCCACCTTAAGTGTCGGAACTTAGTACGGAGTAAGGGGGTTCGTGAAGCGGGTCGCACCTCGGAGCCGTATCTTGGTTCCCGCAACCTCCCAACACACTCTTATACATATATTAGGGACCAATGCAAGCTTTGGTGGGATTCCGGCGCTCCGGACCCCCGGTACGGCGAAACCCTACACCCGCTGGAAAAAAGTCCGACCTGTCGATCTACCCCTTTGACCGGCGCCGAGAGGGGGTAGACGCATGAACTTTTTTGCTTGGTTGTGTTAGGTTGGTACATAGGACCAATGGGAACCAACATTCGATGTGTTCCGTCGCATGATTCCATGCCCGGCACCCGAAACGGGAGTTTCCACCTCTAAGTGTCGGGCCTTACTACGGAGTAAGGGGGGTTCGTGAAGCGGGTCGCACCTCGGAGCCGTATCTTGGTTCCTGCAACCTCCAACACACTCTTATACATATATTAGGGACCAATATGCAAGCTTTGGTGGGAATCCGGCGCTCCGGACCCCCGGTACGGCGAAACCCTACACCCGCTGGAAAAAGTCCGACCTGTCGATCTACCCCCTTTGGACCGGCGCCGAGAGGGGTAGACGCATGAACTTTTTTGCTTGGTTGTGTTAGGTTGGTACATAGGACCAATGGGAACCAACATTCCGATGTGTTCCGTCGCATGATTCCATGTCCGGCACCCGAAACGGGAGTTTCCACCTCTAAGTGTCGGGACTTACTACGGAGTAGGGGGTTCGTGAAGCGGGTCGCACCTCGGAGCCGTATCTTGGTTCCCGCAACCTCCCAACACACTCTTATACATATATTAGGGACCAATGCAAGCTTTGGTGGGATTCCGGCGCTCCGGACCCCCGGTACGGCGAAACCCTACACCCGCTGGAAAAAAGTCCGACCTGTCGATCTACCCCTTTGACCGGCGCCGAGAGGGGGTAGACGCATGAACTTTTTTGCTTGGTTGTGTTAGGTTGGTACATAGGACCAATGGGAACCAACATTCGATGTGTTCCGTCGCATGATTCCATGCCCGGCACCCGAAACGGGAGTTTCCACCTCTAAGTGTCGGAACTTACTACGGAGTAAGGGGGGTTCGTGAAGCGGGTCGCACCTCGGAGCTGTATCTTCGTTCCCACAACCTACCAACACACTCTTATACATATATTAGGGACCCATGCAAGTTTTGGTGGGATTCCGACGCTCCGGACCCCGCTACGGCGAAACCCTACACCCGCTGGAAAAAATTCAAACCTGTCGATCTACCCCTTTGACCGGCGCCGAGAGGGGGTAGACGCATGAACTTTTTTGCTTGGTTGTGTTAGGTTGGTACATAGGACCAATGGGAACCAACATTCGATGTGTTCCGTCGCATGATTCCATGCCCGGCACCCGAAACGGGAGTTTCCACCTCTAAGTGTCGGGACTTACTACGGAGTAAGGGGGTTCGTGAAGCGGGTCGCACCTCGAGCCGTATCTTGGTTCCCGCAACCTCCCAACACACTATTATACATATATTAGGGACCAATGCAAGCTTTGGTGGATTCCGGCGCTCCGGACCCCGGTACGGCGAAACCCTACACCCGCTGGAAAAAATTCAAACCTGTCGATCTACCCCTTTGACCGGCGCCGAGAGGGGTAGACGCATGAACTTTTTTGCTTGGTTGTGTTAGGTTGGTACATAGGACCAATGGGAACCAACATTCGATGTGTTCCGTCGCATGATTCCATGCCCGGCACCCGAAACGGGAGTTTCCACCTCTAAGTGTCGGAACTTACTACGGAGTAAGGGGGGTTCGTGAAGCGGGTCGCACCTCGGAGCTGTATCTTCGTTCCCACAACCTACCAACACACTCTTATACATATATTAGGGTCCCATGCAAGTTTTGGTGGGATTCAGACGCTCCGGACCCTGACTACGGCGAAACCCTACACCCGCTGGAAAAAAGTCCAACCTTTCGATCTACCCCTTCCCTGCGCGGTCTACCCCCCTATACTTTGTTTTACAAAAAACATGACCACAATTTATTATAAAACAATAAATAGATAATTAATGTATTAACTAATAGTAATAAACAGTCCACAAAAATAGTAAAGAAGAAAAACAATTAAAAGAGAAAACAAATAGAAAAACTCCTTTGCCGTGTGCTTTTTCGTAGAACATCACGGCAATGGGCAGGCACACGGCAAAGAAAGGTTTTGCCGTGTGCCGACAGAGATCTTTGCCGTGTGCCACAGTTTGCACGCACGGCAAAGGTTGTCGAATCCTATCCATCCAGACCACACACCCGGCCACACACTCACACCACACACCCGACCCCGACCGCACGCACACCCGACCCCGACGCCAGACGCCAAACGCCGCCGGCCCGCCGCCACAGCCGCGCCTCCCCCCACCCCGCGCCCGCGCCCACACACTCCACCTCCTCCTCCCCGCGCCCGCGTACTCCACCGCCCGCATCGAGCTCGGTGTCGGCGGCGCTCGCATCGAGCGTCCCGGCCTCCCCAGCCGCGACCTCCCCGGCGGCGACCTCCTCCACGCCGGACACCTCCACACCGGCCGCATCGACGCCCTCCTCCAAGCCGGCCGCGACCTCCTCCAAGCCGGCCGCATCGACGCCCTCCTCGAAGCTGGTGGCAACCTCCTCCACGCCCCCTCCTCCGAGCCCGCAGCCTCCTCCGCCCCCTACTCCAAGCCCACGGCCGGTGAGCTCGTGCGCTCCTCCGGTCACTCCTCGACGCCCGCAGGCAGCTCCTGACCTCCTCCACACCCGCATTCGGCTACTGCCACTCCACCGCACCGAGGTGATTTTTGTGTGATTTTTTTAGAGCATAAAAAAACACATAAACTTTGTGCATTTTATATTATTTTGCATATCTTCATTATTTTCAAATACCGTAAAAATGAGATTTTTATTTTATTGTACAGGAGTATGGTTGGAGGGTGAGAGCGGGGCTGTCGACGGAGGGCGGTTTGTGGGAGCGGCGAGCATCTTCTTCGCCGTTGATCACGCTTCGAGGGTAAGAAATCGTCGGCTCTCTTGAATGTACCTAGGGTTTTATTTTGGTCTAGATCACCGAGTCTGTCGCGTCACCTAGGCGTCTATACCCGTCCGTAAGCGTTACGCGGAAAAATATGCACATAGAGTTAGAGTTGCATATTTTCAGCCGTAACGCTTACGGCATTTACGGGGCAGTCCGCGGGTCCGTGGATTGGGTACGTTCTCCCTGCTCTACCTCGATCCGAGATAGAATTTCGGCAGCGCCTCCCCGTTGTTCTCCGGATGCACATTCTCTCGGCTTTTTGCCGAGACGTGTATCGGGAGAGCAGCGGGGAGGTGCTGCCGAAATTCTGTCTCGGATCGGGGTAGAGCGGGGAGAACGTACTCAATCCACGGGCCCGCGGGCTGTTTAGGTCCAATACCCATTAGAGAGATAGGTGGATGCATGCCGTAAAATATGGTTTTGTTAAAATTCAATGACATGTTGAACTGAAAGCATTGTGTATGTTTTTTTTGGTACCGATTAAAGGATGGAGAACCGTGAGTGGATGTATGCTGGCAGAAAGAGTCAGTATGAGTTTAGTGATGAATGGAGAGATAAGGCTGAGGAGTTTGTGAACAAGGCGTTTGACATCAGCAGCAAACCCATGAAAGTGTTTTGCCCCTGTAAGAAATGCGCTAACCGAAAGCGAATGTCGAAGGTAGATGTCAGTACGCACCTGCTCAAGTTTGGGTTCACACCGTTCTACCATGTTTGGAATTTCCATGGTGAACAGTTAGCAAAACGTCCTAGAACCGAGCCGCGTCAGATTCAGCCAGCTGGAGGATTTGACACTGGGTTCGAGAACTGCTTAGATGACTTTGTTAATGCTAATGCGCCTGAAAGCCCTCATGTAGAGGCGGAGACACCTCAGGAGGCGGAGACAAGTGAGCAGCCGGAGGAAAACACAAAGAAGTACTACGAGGCTATGTTTGCTTCCCAGAAACCCCTCCATGAACATACAGATGTTACCCTTCTAGATGCCATCGCTCGCCTTATGGCCCTGAAGTGCCAGAGGAAGATATGCAGGGATGGTTTCGATGATCTTCTAGCCGTCGTTGGCAGCCTTCTACCGAAAGGGCACATCTTGGCGAAGAGCTTCTACGAGGCGACTAAACTCCTCCGTGACCTTAAGATGTCATATGAGAAGATAGACGCCTGTCCGAAGGGATGCATGCTATTCAGGAAAGACCATGCTGGAACAAATTATTGCATCCATTGCAATTCCTCGAGGTACTTCGAGGTCGACCTCGGTGGTGGACTGAAGAGGCAGACCGGGATTCCCCAGAAGATTCTCCCGTACCTTCCATTTATATCGAGGATCCAGCGTCTTTACATGAACAAAGACACTGCCCAACAGATGCGATGGGCCGCATTAGGGGAGAGATACACCGACAAGATGATACATCCGTCGGATGGTGCCGCATGGAAGAGGTTTGTAGCAAAGTATCCACTGAAAGCGGGCGACCCGAGGAGCGTAGCTGTTGCTATATCAACCGATGGGTTCAATCCGTATGGCATGTCGGCGGCAACATACAGCTGTTGGCCCGTGTTTGTCATCCCCCAGAACCTCCCCCCCGGTGAGTCCATGAGATCACATAACATGTTATTGTCGATGATAATCCCAGGACCGAAATATCCGGGTAAGAACATGAATGTGTACCTGGAACCGCTGGTGGAAGACTTGGCAGTTGGCTGGAACGGTCGCGGGGTCCGGACATATGATGCCTCAACAAATGATCACTTCGATATGTATATCTGGTACCACACATCTCTCCATGACTTACCAGCGCGTGCTTTGTTCTGCGGCTGGTGTACACATGGGAAGTGGCCTTGCCCACAGTGCAGACAGGCTATGACTTTCTTCTGGCTTAAGAAGGGAGGCAAGTATTCCTGCTTTGATCAACATCGGCAGTTCCTTGACCCAGATCATAGATACAGGAGTGACGTAAAGCGGTTCAAGAAAGGAGTCGAGATCCATGCTCCGAAACCACGTCTGATGACCGGACGTGAAATCAAGGCTGAGCTAGAAGCTCTCGTGCCTAACCCCGATGGGAATGGTTTCGTGGGTTATGGGGAGACACACCAGTGGACTCACATTCCGTGCTTCTGGAAGCTGCTCCCGTACATGGAGGATGTTGAGCTTCCACACAACATTGATGTAATGCACACCGAAAAGAATATCGCCGAGGCTCTCTATAGCAGCATCATGGAGACTGAGAAGACGAAGGATAACGTCAAGGCTCGAATTGACCAAGAAGAGCTTTGTGACAGGCCAAATCTGAATATGCAGCCTCCTGGAGTCAACGGCAGTAGGTGGTCTAAGCCAAAGGCTCCGTTCTGCCCTACAAGGGCGGAAAGAAGGGAAATATTACAGTGGCTCGTGGACTGTTTGTACTTCCCTGATGGGTATGCAGCTAACTGGACGAGGTGTGTGAACCTGGAAACGCAAAGAGTGGGAGGGCTGAAGAGTCATGACTACCACGTGTGGATTGAGCGCATAATGCCGGTGATGATTCGAGGCTATGTCGATGAGGAGACTTGGCGAACACTTGCGGAGTTGAGCTTTTTCTTCCGCCAGATTTGTGCAAGGGAGTTAGATCGTGAAGTGCTTGAGAAGCTGCATGAACAGGCACCCGAGTTGCTTTGCAAGCTAGAGATGTTACTTCCGCCAGGTTTTTTTAATCCGATGCAACATATGATCTTGCATCTCCCGCACGAGGCTTTGCTGGGGGGGCCTGTGTCGACCCGTTGGCAGTTTGGGCCTGAGAGAGAAATGAAGAAGCTACGTGGAAATTGCGGCAATAAATGCAAGATCGAGGCATCCATGGCCGAGGCATGCCTTAACGAGGAGGTGTCAAACTTCACGACAAGGTATTATCATGCCAACATTCCCACAAAGCACAATCCAGTCCTTCGCTACAATGTAGCCAACCCTGAAGATGTACCCAAGCTTAGCATCTTCATAGGGCTCGGTGGCAAATCAAGTGGCACGAAGAAGTTCATCATGAATAAACTCGAGCGGGATATGATAAGCTCGTATATCTTGTTAAGTATGGTGGAAGTGAAGCCGTACATCGAGTAAGTCTTTCACCATTTAGTATTTCACAAACATTCACTCCTATATTCGTGGCTAACTCCTCTTTTCTCATTGGCGTAGACGATTCACTCGTGAAAACTGGAAGCTGAGAAGGGAACCTAACCCGAAAGAGTCGAAGGATCTTTTTGACAAGGGTGCTGGTTTCGACAAGGGTGGTGGTTTCATCAGCTGGTTCGCGGGTTTGGTATTGTTCTATCTAACTTTTCTAGTGTCGTGGACATTCATCTAGCATTCCTCGTTCTAAACTTGCCATGCTAAACTTGCAGGCAAAAAAGGACAAACAAATGAAGCCAGAGCTTAGAAAGATTGCCCATGGCTTTGGCCATTCCGTCAACTCATTCCATGCTTATGATGTGAATGGATATCGCTTCCATACCCATGAGTACACAACAAACCGGGCCAATCGGAAGACAATAAATAGTGGGGTGTTATGTGAAGGCTCGGATAAACTCCATTACTATGGAAGAGTCGAGGCTATATACGAGTTGAATTATGGCTTTGGTAAAGGGCTAAATCCCGTTGTATTCAAATGCCATTGGTTCGACCCGCATCGGGTGAGACGGGATCCTAGAATTGGATTGGTCGAAGTTCAACAAAGCTCCAAGTATCCGGGAGACGACGTCTACATTTTGGCTACCCAGGCCTTCCAAGTATTCTATCTCCCGTACCCGTGCAAGAAAACAGCCAAAGCATATCAAAAGCGTCTACAAGGGTGGGATGTTGTGATGACGGTACCTCCGCACAATAGGCCGCCTATGCCTAACAGTGAAGATTACCGGCGCCTAGAGCCCTCAACATTCGAAGGCGAGTTTTATCAGGAAGGAGGGCTCCCTGGGATATTCACTATCAACTTGCCGACCGATGATGACATGGAATACTTCGAAGAAGACGAAGCTGCGGGAATGGAGGAAGACACAGCGCATGATGAAGTCGTGGAGGTTTATAACCAAGCCGATGTGTCTTTGCTAGAGCGGTTCCACGCAGGACTTGACGTCGATGAGCCACAGGGACCACCTCCTGGTTCCGTGGAGGGTTGGTGGTGTGGCGACCCCGACAGTGATGACGACACGAGTGGTCCAATAGTTGATCCCAATGATCTCGACACAGGCTACTGATAGCGATGAGGACACATGTATTAGTAATTGGCAGTCTAGCTTATATGTAATAGGTCAATGCTACTCTATGTAACCGTGATTGTCAGTCTAGTTTATTTTCTGAGAACTCATTGTCGCTACTCCATGTATTTTGTTTTATTCTAATTGTTGCTTCATCTAAATTCTTTTTTTACTTTTGCTTCATCTATTTACCTTAATTTTGGATTATGTATACTGATGAAACTTTTTTTTGACAATGCAGGAAACATGAAGAAGGCCTTGGCAAAAAAGGTGCGTAGTGTGTCGAAAATCCTGGTGGGATCGAGTTCGGCACGACGGCTACCTTCACCTACACCCTCACCTCCACGTGCTAGGAGTGCACGGCGTGGGAGTACGAGGAGAGAGAGTCCTCCCCCGGCCGAGGAGTCCGATGAGGAGGACGTTCCGTACGAGGAGGAGCCGGAGCCGGATTCTGAGGACGAGTCGCTGGACTCAGAGCCGGAGGATTCTGAGCGAGGAGGAGCAGGAGGTGGGCGAGGAGGAGGACAGCGAGGAGGACGTGGGCGAGGAGGGACCTGGGCAGGGCGGGTTTGAGCTTGACCCGACGCTGCAGTGGGAGCCGCCGGAGGAGGAGTGGGTTGAGACGGACCCGACTATCCCCCCGCCACAGAGCAAGGCGCCGTATCAGTGGGGGGCCGCGACCCTCCCCGATCTTCCTTACGGCTCACGTCACACGCTTCTCGTTCCTACCGGGGCAAGGTACATCTAATTATTCATGTTCAATTTTTGCTTTTTCACTTGTGTTTTGACCCGCTAACCATACTAATTTTGATTTTTTCATTGTGTAGATCGTTTGAGTACGTGCCTGCTAAGGCCAAGGGACAGCGTACCTACTCGAGCATCCTTGGATGTCTTGTGCGCAAGTTCTTCCCTGGGATTGTCACCCTCCCAGATGGTACCGCGAGTGTAGCTTGGACGTTCAAGCATTACACCTACGCGGAGGATCCCGAGGACGAGGAGGCGAACATGGCGGAGAAGACACTCCGCTACTTCTGGGTAAGTTTGCTTGACTTCTATAAATCCTAGATTTCACTAGTGGCTTTAACCCTATTCTACCTATGTGCATGCTTGCAGAACTACTTCTCCTACCGGCCGGAGCACGAGGCCCAGTGCACGGCGGTCCTTGTGGAGATGGCCTCCAAGATGGTGAGGGACATGCACTACGAGGCTCGGGTGAACAGTGTCCGCAGTTGGTACGCCGAGAGGAAGATCAAGCTGGACAAGAAGCGTGCCCGGGACATCTTGATGCAGCCATGGCAGTACCTGCAGGTAGCCGCATTTCTATATTATCGATTTTGTTGACCGCCATGTAATATCGTTAATATGTGTGTTATGTGTATGTAGGTGCCTCCTCCCTACGTTGGTAACAATTCTGAGTGCCACCTCGCGATGGTAGCGTGGTGGACTAGCAAGGAGTACCTCAAACTCCACGAGGAGGGGAAGGCAAAGCGGGCGTACAACAAGGGTGGAACACACCGCCAAGGCAGCCGCAACCTCTACCAATGCGTGCAAAATGAGGTGAGCAAATCCATTATTTAGTCCACCTAAGTTCGTGCTCTCTTTTGCAATATTTCCTGCTTTTCACCTATGTTCGTGCTCTCTTTGCAGAAAGCGAAGACCGGCGTAGAGCCCTCGCCCTTCGCCGTTTGGTCAAAGTTCCGGAAGCTGGATGAGCCGGATCCTGACACGGGGTCGTTGTGGATCAACCCCGGCGCCGAGCTCCGGAGCACGGGGTACACGGCGAAGTTTAAGGAGCGCAACGGTGAGGCTGGGATATCGACACAGGTTCTTTGCCGTGTGTATTTTGACGCGGCACACGGCAAAGGAGAAATCTGTGCCGTGAGTTCTTCAGAGGGACACACGGCAAAGCAGAAAAAGGTGCCGTGCGTTTTTTAGAGGGACACACGGCAAAGCAGCAAAAGGTGCCGTGCGGGCAGAGGTAGGCTCACGGCAAAGAAATGGTCCCTCGTTGACCAAGTTCTGACACGCACTGACACATATTTTGTGCCGTGACCATAGGCAGACACACGGCAAACACTTTGCCGAGTATTTTTCCGGAAAGTACACGGCAAATGTTCTTTGCCGACGGAAACATTGCCGTGTGACCTTTGCCGTGAGAGTCCTCACGGCACATCCTTTGCCGTGTTCCGGGAGGCCTCTGCCGTGTATTTTTGCCTCACGGCAAAATATTCATTTCCGGTAGTGGGAGAGCAAAGACATGGTGGACGTGCTGCTACAGTGACCCCAATCTGGAGGGGAGGTGAAATTCGACAGGGAGTGCGTCAAGGCGTTCACGCAGGTACGTACGGTGATTTATTTTTAATTGTTTTACACATCATGAACATATGCATGACAACAATGTACGTACCTGCTGCAGGATCTGATCGCTGGCGGCACTGAGAGCTCTGCTGTGACTTTGGAGTGGGCCATGTCAGAGCTCCTGAAGAAGCCAGAGGTGTTTGCCAAGGCCACCGAGGAGCTGGACCGCGTTGTCGGCCGAGCCCGTTGGGTCACTGAGAAAGACATCCCCAGCCTCCCCTACGTGGACGCCATCGTCAAGGAGACCATGCGGCTGTACCGAGGAAATTGCACATAACACTACATGTTGGGGCAAAAGTTGCATAGAACCACAACCACGTTTGTTTTTTGCACAGAACACCAATACTTGGGGTAATGAGTTGCAAGGAACACAAATCCTATCATTAGCACATTTGACAACGTAATTAGGCTAGTTGGGCCTGTTAGCGGCCCGTACGTGGCATCCATCAAGCGCATAAGCCGCCGGCGTAGTTGGCGGCAAAGCTCGGCACCACGCCGCTCCGTTGGATGCTCTGCTTCCCGCCGGACACCCGGTCCTCTTCGCTCTGCTCCAGCACCGCCCCAGCGCCGCCGGCCACGTGTTCGCGCACGCGGCCACCGGCGCCATGGTTGTAGCTCTCTAGCGAGCACGAGCGCGTCTGTGCGTCCTCTACCTAGATATCGTGCCACGCTCCTGCTGGCGTGGTGGACTGGTGGAGTGGGCGGGAGCCGCCTCGAGCGGCGTGCGCGTCGAGCCAAGGCGCACGGCGCTAGGCGACGCGGCCGTCGCTCCCCTCAGCGACGCTGTGGCCAGCCATGGCAATCTCGACGACCTGGAGGGCATGGCGGAGTAGACGGGAGCCGCCGCGGGCGGCGTGCGCGCCGAGCCAAGGCGTGTGGCACCAGGCGACGCGGCCGTCGCTCCCCACGGCGACGCTGTGGCCAGCCGCGGCCATCACGATCTCGACGATCTACATGTCAAGAGCGAGCTGCCACGGAGGCGCGGGAGGATGGGGACCGGGGAGATCGGGCAGGCAAGGACGGAGAAGAGGGCGCGGAGCCGCGGAGGTCGGCCGCGGGATGGGCGTCGTCCGCCACAGTGCCGGAGAGGATGCGGCGTCGCCTGGAGCCGGCCGGACAACCGCCGCGACGTTGACTCGTCCTCGCCGCATGGCTCCTCCGCCAGCGGCTCCAAGGGGCACCCTCGCCTGAGGCCGCACGCCTCCAGTCGTCCTCGCCGCTTGGCTCCGCTGCTCAAGGTCACCTCATCCTGTTCGTGTCTCTTGGACCAGTCTAGTACCAGGACAATTCTACTACAAATGCCACGTATGTGCTGACTGTGGCCCAACGAGCCTAATTATCGTGGTCAAATCTGCTAATGAACAGATTTGTGTTCCATGCAACTCATTACCCCAAGTAGTGGTGTTTTGTGCAAAAAACAAACGTGGTTGTTTTACCCCAACATGTGGTGTTATGTGCAATTTACTCGGCTGTACCCTTTGACGCCGATGTTAGCGCCACGGTTGTCCCGTGAGAACACGTCAGTGTGTGGTCCATAGGTCGTGACCCGGAGCTGTGGGATGCGCCCGAGGAGTTCATTCCGGATCGGCAGCAAGCTCGATGTCAAGGGCGGGACGCAGGATGTGCCCCGGGTATAGTTTTGGACTCAAGTTGATCAAGGTAAGCCTTGCCAACTTGCTGCACGGCTTCTGTTTAGGGGCGTGGTGGTATATTTGGTGCCAGCGCCGCTCCCTCGCTTCTGTCTCTGCTGGGCTGTTTGCTGCAGTTCGTCGAGACATGGCGAGCCACTGGATCGAAGCGGGGCGGTGCCCCCGTCGATGCGGCATGATCGTCTTCATCCCGGCGGCCATCTTCTTCCCGGCGGCCGAGCTAGGTGTCTCCTGCGGCGACGTCAACGAGGTGTAATCCTCTATAGCTTCGACTTGGTGTGGCTTGCCTTCGTCTCCGTGCTCGGCATGGCGGCGGCGGTGGCTCAAGCGAAGGCAACTTCTGCGTACAGAGGAGTCCAAGGACCTAGTTGTTTTTTTCTTGTTGTTCAGGGTCTTCTCTGTAAATTTGTGGCAGCTGGCCCAAGTCTGGATGTTTCTTGTGCTTTCAATTAATATATTCTACAGTTGTTCTCAAAAAAAAAAAAAACTTGCTGCACGGCTTCACATGGAGGCTTCCGCACGGTGTGACCAAGGAAGAGATGAGCATGGAGGAGATCTATGGACTGTCCGTGACGCGCAAGTTCCCGTTGGAGGCCCTAGTGGAGCCCAAGCTCCTAGCTCACCTCTACGTATAGACTTGATGCGGATCACGCGATCGACCTTGTGTTCAGTGATTATCGCAACTTGTCTTGTTATGTATATATTTTTCTATATTTTAAGCTTGTCTTGTGTCGTATGTTGCTTAGAGTCAGCACACATTCATATTTCTTGTTGATGTATCTAGATATCATATTATTAATTTTTAGTTTGTTATAATCTTGTCATTCTGTTAAGTTTTATTATTCTTTTGGTGTTTCTCATGTGAATGTGATAATTTTATCATTGACTAAATTTTATCAGCTATGAGCAAGAGGTTGATGATGAGTTCAGCCTATTGTAGTGGTGGCATGACCACAAGCTTAGATATCCCGTACTTTCTATATTACAACATGATGTGTTATCAACATGCGTCAATGATATCATCGGAGTCTGCTTTTAGTCTAGCTAGAAAAATGCTTGAGGAGAGAAGAACCAGTCTTACCCCAGATATGGTGAGAACAATAATGACCGTAAAAAATAGGGAATTAGCCATACCAATTTACGTATCCTTTTGTAAATTTCTTTTTCCTTTTGTAACTTAGAGGAAGCTTTACTATTTTTCATTACAAGGGATGGAAGATTCCAATAAGGAAACTACTAACAAAACTCAGTATTTATCGAACATGACACTTTGTCTCATTTTTAGATTTTCTATCTGAAATTTCCAGATTTTTCTGAATTTTTGGAAATGTACGACCAAAAAGGCCATGCGGGTCTCGGGCCCACTAGACCACCACATCCTTCCAGAAACACCTACGCCACGCCACTCCACTCTCCCACTCCCACTCCCACTTGTGTAAATCTGTCCTCGTCCAGTTTTTTTTTTTGATAAAGGGCTTTATTACTTCAAAGTTTAAGCATTACACCTGGACTCTGCATATCAAGATGCACACAGCCGACAAGTCATCGATCAAAGCATAAAGGGATACATTTTTATCGTTAAAACCTTGTCATTTATACAAAGCCAGAATGACCAAATTACGGTTATCGATCCCACCCTAATAATAGTTCGGGGGGCGCGGCCGTGGTGGCGGTGGTGTCGCGCTCGGTGGAGGTGGCCATGGCGAAGCTCGGGGAGGTGATGTCGCGCCGGTGGAGGTGGCCATGTCGGACCAGAGGCTGGCCAATATCGACGTCCTCTTCGCCACCCAGTCCTGTTATTTTATGGTGATCTAAATTTATATAAAGGGCAGCAGGGTTCTGACGGAGCGAGCGAGGCCTCACCGGGAGGCTGGCCGAGTTGGAGTTGGATTCACCCTTGCCGACCTAGTTATGTCAGGACCGCCTATAAATACCTCTTGTAATCCGCCGCACGGGATAAGCCACATATTGTAAATGCCGGCGCGTTTGTAACCTCACCCAAAATAGTGAAGTATTGCTGGCTGGCGCCCATGGTTTTTTCTCTTCCTTGTTGGAAGGGTTTTCCACGTTAAAATCTCGTGTCCCTGTTGGTTTGATCTTTTTTAATTTCGTCGTTGTTTTGCTATCGCTTGTAACAAGTCCGGCCTGTTAGCCAATAAACCGTGTCAGTCGTGTGTGCGTGTGGTAGTTAGCTAGAGTAGTAGGGGGCAGCATGGCGATCTGTTGGAGTTGGCCGAGTCGTGCGCTGTGTGACGCGCATGGCGGGCGAGCGAGTGGATCGCAAGATCGTGGGCGAGTGGAGCGAGGATGTGCGTGCGTGCTCTATGTATAAAACCCCACCCCGTGTACTACTTGTAGATGAGCTGAAGAGGAATAAGAGTAGGGCGTCTGTGCGCCCATGGCGGCGTTCGTTCATGCGAGTGAGGAAGAGGAAGGTGCAGCCGAGGTGCTGCACCAACATTTGGTATCAGAGCCTCGCGGCTCGGGGCTTTGGTGCGGCGAGTCAGCGATGAGCACGGCGGCGGCCGCGGCCATGGCTCGTTGTGACGTCGTTCGTGTGGTGGATGCAGAGGCGCGGCGACGACATGTAGCGGCGTCCGGGAAGGTCGTGTCCGAATGCGGCCGGAACGTCCGGCGTGTGTCGCCGGCGGAGGAGCTCGGCGTTTGTCGCCCGAGGTGAAGGAGGACCGGCATGTGTGCGCTAGGTCGAGTCCATGACGGTGGTGACCGGCGTATGTGCGTCAGGTCGAGTCCGTGGCGGCGTCGTACGTGCGAAGGCCGCGTAGGCGATGCGCGGCTGCACGGTGAGAAAGCCGTGGAGGTCCGGCGTGGTGCAGCGTGCACACAGCGGCGTGGCGGCATGGAGGTACTGTGTTGCGGCTGAGGTCGCAGCGGTGCAGTGCAACGGCCGAGGAGCGGCGACCGTGGAGGCGCAGCTGTGCGTACGAGCGCGCGGTTGACTTCGGGAGGAGGCGTATGTCGCCGTTGTGCTCGAGTTCGGCTACATCCTTCCGGCGTTTGTCGTTGGAGGCTGCTCGGCGTCTGTCACCGGAGCCGGAGAAGACGGCGTCTGTCGCCACAGACGAATATGGAGCGTTCCCTGCAGCAGTCGACAAGGAGCCGACATCTTGTACGTCAGGATGAGCGGCGACGTCGTGGTTTAGGGAGAGTCACGGTTTAGGGAGAGATTGTTAGCCAATAAACCGTGTCAGTCGTGTGTGCGTGTGGTAGTTAGTTAGAGTAGTAGGGGCAGCATGGCGATCTGTTGGAGCTGGCCGAGTCGTGCGATGTGTGACGCGCATGGCGGGCGAGCGAGTGGATCGCAAGATCGTGGGCGAGTGGAGCGAGGATGTGCGTGCGTGCTCTATGTATAAAACCCCACCCCCGTAAACCCTAACGATAAACCTAAACCTAACTGTAACTTCGATCCAACAAAAACCGTCAAAGATCTCTAAAGAAAGTATACATTTTGTATCTAAAAGTGATTTTTTCAAAAAATCATGACCAAACTATGCGGCACTCGTAGTTCAAATCAGACCCACTTCCAGCGAAATCTTCAGGAACTTATCTGAAATGTTTGAAATAACTAAGTATGTTTTTATATCCAAACTCAACGTTAAATTTACTTATAAGATGGTCTAATATTTTCTATCTATTTAGATGTTGCTCTTTCGGTGAGCCATTTTGGTAGCTGCTTCACAAAAAAGCCTGTTTTGACACTAAAAAAAATGAAAAATGGGTTTTTTATTCAACGAAAACCCTAAACTCCTTAGTTAATACTATTTTACAACCAAGATACACCAGTGTGTCAAATATTGACTCGTTCCGACATTTTTTGTTATGTTAAATGTCATACCCTAACTCATTTCAGTCGAAAACCATATATCTTTATACCTCGTAACTCATTTCTGTGAAAGTTTTTTTATGAAAACCTCCATAACTGATGTTTATAATTTTTTTTCAGGTGGTAGGTCACATAAAAGGATGCAATGTGAAGGTTTTCCATTTTTTTTTTTTGAATTAGTTATGTCTAACCCTAGCCCGAAACCGAGACCGTAAACCCTAACGATAAACGTAAACCTAACCGTAACTTCGATCCAGCAAAAACCGTCAAAGATCTCTAAAGAAAGTATACACTGTGGATCTAAAAGTGATTTTTGCAAAAAATCATGAGCAAACTATGCGACACTCGTAGTTCAAATCAGACACACTCCCAGCGAAATCGGCAGGAACTTATCTGAAATGTTTGTAATACCTAAGTATGTTTTTATATCCAAACCCAGGGTTTAATGAACTTATAAGGTGGTATACTATTTTCTACCTATTTGATGTTCCTCTTTCGGTGAGCCGTTTTGGTAGCTGCTTCACAAAAAAAAACCTGTTTTGACACTAAAAAATTAAAAATGGATTTCATTTTTTGAGTATTTTCCCAATTACCTATAACTATCAAGGTTTTTGTGATGCAAAAGATGATATGGATGAAATATTTGAATTCCTCTCATTTTTCTAATCGATTTAGGTATTTAATTTGTCAAATTTCGATTTACGAATCTAAAGATATGAATTATTCCATATTAAATATAAAAAGGAAAATAATAAAGTAAAATTTATTTTATTATTATTTATTCGAAATATACTATTACATAATCATTGTTACTTTAATAAAACAAATCTTTAAAATTTAAACAACGAAAAGTGTAACATCATAACCGAGCAGTTAATATGATTGATAGGGTACTAATATCAGTAAGTTCTAATTTCTCATTTGGAAGCTAGTTTGGAGGAAATCAAAAGTTAAGCGTGCTTGGACTGGAGTAATCTGAAAATGGGTGACCGAACGGGAAGTTTGACCAGGGTAAGTACTTTGACATATAATTAAGTGTGTAATTAAGGATTAAGTATGTGACTAAGTTGAAAATTTTGAAATATAAATAAAAGAATTAAAAAAGTTCAAAAAAAATTCAAAAAATAAAAATAATCGGCACTCAGAGGACGACGGCATTGCCGTCGGCGTATGGTGCGCTGACGGAAACGGTCGGATGCCAAGAATTAAAAAAGTTCAAAAATAATTAAAAAAAATTCAAAAATAAAAATAATCGGCACTCAGATGCCGACGGCACGTATGGTGCATTGACGGAAACGGTCGGATGCCGTCTTGTGTGGCCCACACCACGTACGCCGACGGGGTTCGGATACGCCGACGGCGGAAGTGGTACGCCGACGGGAAGACGCCGACGGCTTTTTGTTATAAGCCGACAAGCCGTCGGCGTCTCGTGCGTTTCCCGTTGTGACACGTGAGTGGCCGGTTTTGCTGATGTATCGTCTAGCAATCAAAATTACAGTAATCGTGCTCGATATTCGAGGTAATGGCTGCGGTTGCTATGGCGGTGCCAAACCCCCGCAATCTTGCCCGACCAGGGGGGCCTGATCATGCTCATGTTCATGGCCAATGCATGCAAATATGTGAGGGCCAAGGAGGGTTTTTATGGTAATTGTGTCACCATACACCTTGTCACGGCGACAAGTGAAATGGTGGCAAACGGGAACATCATAGACCTTGTGAAGATGATCCAGCATGCCAATGGCGAGGTGACTAACCATTCAAGAATGGACGAGCTGCAGGAACAGTTAACTGGATACAATCTCCTTGGTCTGCCATCCTAACAAACCTTCGGTGGCGCAGGGTTTGATTTTGACCAGGGTGGCCCTGCAAGGTTGACGAGCTACGAGCAAGACAGGGTTGGCCTGCCCTTCTGTGCGGTATGTTTGCCATGCGAGGATGACCACAACGTGATGGCCAGATGCGTGAGGGAGGAGCACGCCGACACCTTCCTCCAAGAAATATCGAATATACAGCTCGATCGATCCTATACAAGAGGATTTCTGATCCATCCAATTAAGCCCTAGACATCAATAAAACAGCTATCGGTGGATGGTGTTTTGTTTTGCGATACATATGAGTTTGTATGGAATAATGTTGTCACCCTAGCTAGTCATCAAACTGTACGCCTCACGCATACACCGTGTATCGAATTTACTATTTTATTTTGTAAATTCAGGGTACCTGTAATTTGCATCAAATTTCCGTAATCATGCATATATATGTTTCGAATCCAATCGAGTGAAATGTTGGTATTTACACAAGTAAAGGGGGCCATGACGTGGCACGACAAAGGGCCATTGAAGCATTGCATACTCAATTATATATGGAGTAATGTGTTACACGTACGACACATTTGTATGAAGATTTGGTGCCACACCACACATGTTAGAAGGTGGGCCACGCAAGTGAAAGTTAGGTCACAGTCTTTTCGTACAAAGGTCGTTCGTTGTTTATGACACGACATACTCTATTATTGAATAAGTCAATCTGCATCTACACCTCTCGCCACCTTATTCAATTTGAGTGTGATTGTTCAGCCGCAAAGTGGTCCACATTTGCAATAGATATACTAAATGTATCCAAGCTGTTAAGAAGTGAAAGCTTAAACCCTGACCTATTTTAATCGATAGATAAAACAAACCACGCGCAAATAAATTGGTCCGGTAAACAAAAAAAATTGAAACTTTTTGAACTCGTTACTAATTTCTTTGCCAAATAAATACTTTTCGGATTCAATAAATCTTGGATCTCATAGGAGAAAAGCCTACATACTTCAATCCAGTCGACCCAACTCAACTTCTGCCAAATAAGATATTGCCGGGTCATCCTCCAACTCTTTTGCCGCCTCTGTTGACCCGGATGACTGCCCTCGTGAATCATCTGCTTCCATCTTATCGGCCCATAAAGAATAAGTGATAGCCAGCACAGCAGCTGGCTCTACTTCACACTCCATATTGTTTGGCATGGATGCCATGTGAATTGTCGGCTCGGCTGGCTTGATCGGCTTGACAAATACGTGTCAGCGCTCGGATCAAGATTTGTTTATTTATTCTAGTTTAATGATTGTCCTCTGTTGGATTTAAATATTGGTTTACACCGATCGGTTATTGCCTTGGAATACTGATTGTCAAAGATTGGTTTATTTTGCTGACAATCAATTGTTTTCATATTTAATATATATATGAGTTGATTGGATTCTGATAGCTACCAAGCTGGCCGTCTCCATGTAGAAACTCCTTGATCGCTTCCGTGTAGAATTTTTGAGAGGTGAATAAGTTTGGATTTGTATCACTATCGGAGCTGATCGTCTTACACTATGAAAACTTCTGAGAGATAGATTATTTGGATTCGGACCGTTGTTTAGCTGATCGTTTCGGTAAAGAATTTCAGGGTTGTAGAACCTTGATAAGTTGGTCTTTGTTGGGTATCCTCCTCATGTGGGCTGTGAGGAGATGACCATTTGAAGCCTTTCAGGCGGCCCAAACAGGTGCAGAAGCCCACTACCCATTAGGGTTATGACTCAGGATCATTTTGAACTTTGCACATGATGGATGGGGGATCACTACATCACATCCTAAAATTAGAGGCGGTTGAAAGTGCCTCCAATTCTTCTAAAACTGCCTCTAAATAGTTTTGGAGACACTTTTCAATGTGTTGGATTTGTTTGTGTAGGGAATTCTATTTTGAGGCACTTTTGGATAGTGCCTCCATTTGTAATTGCCAACACTTTCATTAGTGCCACCAATTGCAATTTGAGGCACTATTGGATAATGCCTCCATTTGCAACTGGAGGCACTTTTTAATAGTGCCTCCATTTACAATTGGAGGCACTTTTCAATAGTGCCTCCATTTGTAATTGGAGGCACTTTTCAATAGTGCCTCTAATTGTAATTGGAGGCACTTTCATGAAATACCATCATTTCAAAAACTAGAGTCACTTTCAGACAGATAATTAGACAATATAACCAGATACTACAGTAGATAAATTCACATATAGACTCATATATTGCATATTGAACAATCTTGCTGGGTAACATGACAAATTCTCACAATACATAAATGAATATTGTTTATCATAACTTATGTGAATCATAACTCTACTAGGTTGAAGACTTCGGCCACCTGTACTAGGTTGAAGACTTCGGCCACCTGTACTCTAGCAGCTCCTCTAGGATGCTGATCTTCTGTGGGCATGGAATGAGGTACAGCTCGTTTGTGATAGGCTCAGTTTCCTTGTCGCAGCTGCCACCTGAATTCCATTGACTCCCAATGCACAACACAAATATACAGAGACATTTCCAAACATCAGTTATTCTGATAATGCTACGTCACGACAAACTTAACTTTAAGTAGCACATTTGATATTGGAACAGTAAGAGACACTTGAAAATTTGAAATGCAGAGCACATGAAATGCACATCTTTATTGAATCAGACACTGCCAATAACGACAAGACTGAGTTAACACTATGCACACAGTAAAGTACCAAAGGCATTCTCTTCGGCCTGAAATTCTACATAAGTATATCAAAATAAATATTAGGGAGACCTGCTTACCCGAGCTGAAGGGAAGTTGGCTGCATCGGATGGGAGTTATACTGCTGTCGTGGTATTGTCGAATCTAGCCGCGGCAGGGGTGCCATCGAGCTAGGTAGAGAGAGGGGTTTTGGAGTCGTGGGGTGATCCGGCGACATAGAGGCGAGTTTACCCAGCTTCGGATCTCACGTCGGTGGCGAGATCCTACGTGCTGCTATAATTCACTATAAGGCAATATCGCCGAGTTACAGTGGATTGAGGTTGAGATTGTACGTGCCCTTAGGCGTCCCAGGGGCCGGCTTATAAAGGCGTCCAGACCCTGGGCTTACAGGAGGAAACCTAACCGACTAAGAACTGAGTCCTACTCTAACCCGGCTTGGGGCTTGCCTTGTGGGCTAAGTCTTCTGCAATGCGGGCCGGCTTCTAGAGTCTTCCCTTAGCCGGATGGGCCTCCCGTGCTTCAGCATACTGGGCCGCCCGGTAAGCCGGATTCGGCTTACCACCACTTTGGGCCACCCTGGTCTGCTGGCTTTTAATCTTCTCTGTGAGGACCCCTGTTCGGCATAACCCCAACAGTAGCCCCCGGAAAGCTTCAAGTACTTCAGCGGCTGGCTTCAATCTTCCGGCAATTTGCTGTCCGGGAAATTCATCGTCCGTCTTCAGTCTTGGAGCATTCCCAGAACCCTGAAACCATGTCGAACAGCTTTGTCGAATTTAACTGCGTCGGCTTATATATGCCGAAAAGTATTTGAGCGTGTAACGACACGCGTCCGCCGATTTGATGGTTGTGTCAGACCCGGACGTGTGAGTGGAGGAGCATCTTTTGAATGCAGGGGCTAACTTCCGTTTTTCCCGCGCTGGAACCGAGGCGTCGGAGAGAAGGAACCGTCACCAACGGCTTGATCCGAGACACGTGGCGAGAGACCCGGCCGAGGACCGTTGCACGCATCTCAGCGCAGGGCTATAAATGGCGGCCGCATCGTCTCCTCCGCGTTCCTCAGTCCATTCGCAACCCTAGCTCCAGATCTCATCTCTCCTCCGAGCGCAACTCCACCTTTTCTTCGATCTCCATGGCTTCAAGCAATCCAAGCTCGCCGGTGATTGACGCGACGCCATCGGATTCGGCTCCGCCGATGGGCGGCTCTCCTTCCGCGGCCGCCGCCGCTGTCTCCGTGCCACCCACCGCCGCCTCCGAGCCTTCCGCCGCTGCAGCTGCATCTTCCCCATCTCCGGTGGACACCTTCACCGTGCCAGGCCGCGACGAAGTGGCCTTTGCGAAAGCCGCAGCCGAAGCCGCTGCCTCTGCCACTCAAGCCCCCAAGGCTTCTGACACCGCAGCCGAAGGAGCTAGCGCTGGAGAGGACGAAGAGGAGGAAGCCGGCAGCGATAAGGTGCTGCCAGCAACCCGACACATAATTGGGTCGGCTCAGCTGTAGAAGAAGGCGAGCTCAAAAGCATGGCGGCCGATGGCGTCATTCCTCCGGCATCCTCTACTTCGCCGGCTTGGAGATCCGCCTTGGACGACCCGTATCCAACCCCAGTCCGGGATGAGCGGGTACTTCTCTCCTCCCATGTCTCTAGAGGTTTTTCTTTGCCGCCGTCGGCATTTCTGATAGAAATACTCGACCACTACGGCCTCCAACTCCATAACATCACCCCGAACAGTTTGCTATACATCTCCGGCTTTGTAGCTCTATTCGAAGGTTACTTAGGTATAAAACCTAGGCTAGACTTCTTCCATAGATGCTTCTTAGTCAAGAGGCAGACTGTCAACAAGGAGCTGCTAGTGGTCGGCTCAATCAGTTTCAACTGCCGCCGGGACATGGACTGGTACCCTCAGGTCCCCATCGTTGATTCGGCAAAGGGATGGGCTTCGACCTTCTTTTACTGCAAGGACGTGGCACCCCCGAACCGGCTGGAGGGCCTAGCCCCCTTCACAGATATAGCCGGCACGCCCATGCCGTCCTGGACGAAGAAGCCGTCGGCGAAGATGCCGGCAGACCATGTCGCCATTCAGGCGAAGATTTCGGAGTTAACCTCCAGCTCTCCTCCCCTAACTGGGGAGGACACCATAATATGCTGGGTCAAAAGACGGATCCAGCCCCTCCAGCACCGTACCCGCCTTTTGTGCGAGTACACTGGTAATGCTGATCCCATGAGGACCAGCGAGAAAGACATGGATGAGGAGCTCTACCACGCGCGCCTCAACCGCCTAATCAAAGCCCGGCCCAACGAGGGTCGGCAATATGAAGAATCGATGCCAATGTTCACGGCGTCCAACCCTCCCCCAAAGGTACTTTGCCGAAAACAAAGTTCAATTCTTTGAAGGGATGTTGGCTTTTCAGCCACAAGCTGACTTGTTTTAATCCTCAGATTCCAGGCCTTTCCACTTCTGGATCAGCTGGCACGTCGTCGTCCAGCAAAGTGATCCAGCGCCCCGTTACCTTTTCTTCGGCTCAAGCAGAGAGCCGGAAGAGGAAGGGCCAGTCGACCGCTAGCAGCGCTAAGTCGACTGAAGACGACGATGCACTTGCTGGGCTCAATATCCCCAGTAAGAAGTAAGTCGACTGATAACATCTCCTCCTTCCCTTGCAGCAAAGCCGGATTTGCTAAACATCTTTTACCTTTGCAGGATGAAGAAAGGTGCTCCGTTGAAAACTAAAACGGTCGCCATGAGGAAGAAAGCCTCTCCTGCCATCCCTCCACCAACTCCTCCGGTTCCAGAGCCGAACCCAACAGAGGATAACACGCGTGCCATGGTGACGGCTCCACCTGTTGGGAGAGCCGGGGTCACTCCCCCCACACAATGGACGGAGATAACGGGGAAGGTGACTGAAACCTCTTCTCCAAGGGCTGAAGCTCCGGCTGATGATGCCCCAATCCTTCACCCAATCAAAGCCGAAGCCTTCGACGAGGAAGGGCGCATCAAGCCGGAATTCATGAGCCGGTTCATGAAGGCACCTCGGTTTCCCCGGAAGAAGGGAACGACCGTCCGGGATGACGAACCGGATCATACCAAGGCCTATGATACCTTTGATGTCATAGAGATCCTTGAAGATCAGCAGAATTACTTTGCTGATAGCTTTGAGGCCGGCATGACGCTTCTCCGCGAGCACTACCAGGTAAAATATCTTACCCAGTAGCCCCCGAGCACTATGCCGGGTTAAGTTATTAAGACTAGCCGTCATAGTGATCCGAGTTAATGCGAATGCATACACTTAGCCCCTAGCCATGAAATGTCGCCATGTAACCACCTTAACTTGTAAACATAGCTTTAGGCTTTTAGCAATTCCTTACGCAGATCCACCGAAAAATTGGCGCTGAAACCCTCAATTCTTTGGGTGTGCGAAATCAGGAGATGCGCCGGCTCAAGACTGAACTGGCGACAAAAGATGCCATCATCGAAGGGTTTGAGGCGGACCGGGTTCAATACCAAGGTACAAACGCCGAATCTTTAGCTTTTGAGTTCTAGGCTTTCTTTTATACTGCTGACACTTTTGTTTTGCAGACGCCATTATCAAAGCCAAAGAACTTGCCGAGAACGCCGGCATTGTCGACCGGCTCCGCGACGAGAATATTGAGCTGAATAAGCTCAACCAATCGATGGCGGCAGAACTAGAGACGGCCAGGAAGAATCTTGCCAAAGCCGAACAACTCCTGGAATCAGAGAGGCAGAGCCACAAGGATGCCTTCAATGAAATCCAGGACCGGCTTAATAGGCGCCTCGATGAGTCGCTGGCCATCGACAACCAGCTTTTGAGTAAGTATCGAAAAAACTTAAACTCATCGCTTTGTCTTAGGCAAATATAACTGAACTTCGCCCTTCTGCAGCTCCGGCGGGTTACGGCCATGAGCTAACGGCGGAAAACCGGCTTGACCGGATTCTGGAAGTAGGGAGCTTATCCCGAAGATTATCTCTTCGGGAAAAGATCTTGCTGAGAAGTTCTTTCCCGGCAACCCCGAACCCCCGACGGATCTTGCCAGCTTAGAAGCTGAACTGAGCGAATCGGCTTCATTCTTCGATGAACGCCTTCGTTCCAGTGCTCGTGGAGGTGCCAAGACGGCTTTGGGCTTGATGATGGCACATTACCCGGAGGCATAAGCGTGGCGAGTGGCATCCGGCTTCCCTCTTGAAAAGGAGGACGGCACGCCGCTAGACGAGCAAGATCGTAAGAAGATCCTTCGGTCCGTCTCCGGTTATGCCAGCAAGATTGCCAACATGGTCTCCTTGACCACCATCTTCAAGGAAATGCCGTGTCCGCCAACTCCTGTTCAATCAGATGAAGATACTGAGGCGGTGGAGAAATCGTCCTGAGCCGAACTTGCTCGTTGAGCCGGCTATCCTGAAAATGTAATGGGCAACATGTAAAGCCGTCCAAACAATGTACATGTCTAGAACTAAGTTAGCCTTTTGCTGTACGTTAATCAGCTTTATATTTTGCAAACTTGCAATTTTTATGCCTCAGTTAAATCTGGCCTTGACACCTTAGCCTTTAAGCGCTGGCAAACCTATGGCGAAGCTAACTCACTGAGTAACAGGGTACGCAATGACCAATCTGTTTAGACTCAGAACAAGTGCCGCCTTTCGGTGCCGAAACTAACAACCTGGCGCAAAGAGCTAGCAGACAAACATTAATTTGGCAAAACGTTAATTTTTTACCACCTTAAGGCGTATTCAACATGAAAGAGTTTACCAACAAGAGCAACACAGGCAATTTCGGATAAACAGACTAACAATAAGATCATAGGGAAATAAAGGATGGTACAGATTCTCGAATTCGACATGAGAGAAACCAATTTTTATTTCATGATCATATTGACATGGTTACAATAGAATTTGCTAAGTGTAAAAAGGACGTAGCTGAGCGATATTCCACGGACGTTTCGTCTCATCTAAGTCGTCATCTACATGCCTTTTCCTCTTGCGACCTTTCTTCCTGGGATCTTTCTTTGAATCCCTTAAGTCGAGGAGATAATATGACCCGTTTTTCAGGACTTTGCTGATAACGAAAGGCCTTCCCATGGCGGGGATAATTTGTGCTGCCGGCTTTGCACAAGCCGAAGCACTAAGTCGCCTTCTCGAAAAGATCGATTCCGCACTCTACGTCTCTGGTAACGACGTAGATCTTGTTGATAGATGGCGGATCTTTGGAGAGCTAACTCTCTTTCTTCTTCGAGGATATCTAAGCCGTCTTTGCGTGCTTCTTCTGCGTCTTCTTCGACGTAGGCTGCGACTTTAGGCGAATCGTGGGTCATGTCGGATGGGAGCACCGCTTCTGCACCATATACCAGGAAGAAAGGGGTAAAGCCGGTTGACCTATTTGTGGTAGTACGAATACTCCATAAGACCGCCGGCAATTCCTCAACCCAAGCGCCGGCTGCTCGATGCAAAGGAGTTTCAAGCCTCGGCTTAATACCCTGCAGAATAATGCCGTTAGTGCGCTCTACCTGTCCATTGGATTGTGGGTGTGCCACCGACGCCACATCGAGTCGGATCTTTGATCGGCTACAGAACTTCGCTAGCTCACCGACGGCAAAGTTTGTGCCATTGTCAGTGATAATGCTATGCGGTATGCCGAATCGAGTTGTAATCTCGACGATGAACTTTGTTGCCGTTGCTCCGTCGAGTTTCTTGATGGGCTTTGCCTCCACCCACTTCGTGAATTTGTCGACCGCCACCAACAGGTGGGTTAAGCCTCCTCTCGCCGTCTTAAAGGGTCCCACCATGTCGAGCCCCCAGACCGCGAACGGCCAAGTGATAGGGATCGTTCGGAGCTCCTGAGCCGGCAAGTGAACCTACTTTGCGTAGCGCTGACATCCTTCACAAGTCTTGACGATGTTGATAGCATCCTCTTGTTGGGAATATGCCCTAGAGGCAATAATAAAATGGTTTATTAGCATATTCATGTTTATGATAATAGTTTATTATCCATGCTATAATTGTATTAACCGGAAACATAATACATGTGTGGAATATAAATACCAGGTGTCCCTAGTAAGCCTCTACTGGACTAGTTCGTTAGTCAAGAGATGGTTAGAGTTTCCTAACCATGGACTTGTTATAGTCACTTGATAACGGAGTCATATCATTAGGAGTAATGATATGATGGACAAGACCCAAATAATAAAGAGTTGCAATTGATCGTGTCACAACAGTTTTATTGCCAACACTTTTTGTATGCCAAGTATAGTTTCCTTAGACCATGAGATTATCTCACTCCCGTTTACCGGAGGAATACTTTGTGGACATCAAACGTCACTTCGTAACTGGGTGATTATAAAGGTGGCTTTCAGGTATCTCCGATGGTATTTGTTGGGTGACATGAATCAAGACTGGGATTTGTCCTTCCTTGTGACGGAAAAGATATCTCTGGGCCCTCTCGGTAATATAGCATCAGAAAGGTTGCAACCATGTGATTAAGTTTTAATCACGGAGATCCTATATTATGGACGAGTAAAGAGAATTTGCCAGGTAACGAGATAGAACTAGATATGGAGATATCGACGATCAAATCTCGGGCAAATTAAATATCGGTGAGACAAAGGGAATCGTATATGAGATTAAGAATCTCCGGCATCGTGGTTCAATCGATAAGGAACTTCGTTGAATATGTAGGAGTCAATATGGGCATCCCGGTCCCGCTATTGATTATTGATATGATCATGTCTGCATGTTCTCGAACCCGTAGGGTCACACACTTAACGCTCCGATGTAGCTAGGGTTAGCGATGAGATAATTGATGGTATGCATGAATGGTGATTCAGAGTCTCGGATGGGATCCCGGACGTCACGAGGAGTTCCGGAAGAGTCCGGAGAATAAGATTCATATATGGAAAGTGGTTTCCGGAGGTATCGGAAAAGTTCCGGAATATTTCGGTAGGGTACCGGAAGGTTCTAGAAAGTTCTAGAGGAGTCTAGAAGTGGGACCCACATAAGATATGGGGCCCACATGGACCAAAGGGGTGTAGCTAGCCACTTGGGCCAGCCGCACCACACAATGGCCCATATGGGCCAAACCGGCCAACCAAAGGGCCAAGGGGCCCAAAGGGGGGCAAACCCTAAAGGGGGCGCCTTGGGGGGCAAGCCTCCCCTTGGCCGCCGGCCCTAGAAAGGGTTTTTGGGGCGCACCCCCCCTTGCCCCCTCCACCTATAAAAGGAGGAGGGGTACGGCACACTTGGGGCTGCCTTGATGGAAACCCTAGCCGCACCCCCCTTGCTCCTCCACCTCCACCTCTTGCGCCACCTCTTCCGAAGGGCTGCCGCAATCTCCACCTCCTCTATTGCCGCGCCACCTCTCCCTCCCGGAGGGCTGCCGCCATCTACTCCCTCTCCTCTTGCTTGGCTTGGCGAAGCCATGCTCGTGGAGACTACACCATCAACGCCACCACAACCGTCGTGGTGCCGAGATCCATCTAGCCATCTCCACCTTGCTTGCGTGATCAAGAAGGTGGAGATCTACATCGAGCTATACGTGTGGATACCACGGAGGTGCTGCCCATCGTGGCACTTCATCGAATTGGACTTCGAGGAAATACATCTCCTCGCGACTAGATGAGTCTAGTTGCGGGGATCGACTAGCCAACCCCTGCACCGACAAAACGCGTTTGTTGATCTTCAAGGGTAAGAGATTGGATCTCATCTTCGCTACCTCCATCTAGTAGGTCTAGATCCTTGGGGTTTATTCCGCTTGCTGCGTAGGAAAATTTTTGTTTTCTATGCTGCGACCCCTTCAGTGGTATCAGAGCCTAGATCTATTCGTAGATGTTGGTGCGATTAGAACACAAGTGTTGTGGGCGTTGATATTTTATGTTGCTACCTTCTCGCGTGCACTTTGCGTCTTTGCGGTATTGTGAGATGAAGCGGCCCGGACCAACCTTACTCGTCCACGCACGAGAGACCGGTTCCACGATTGACATGCAACTTGTTTTGCATAAGTGGCTGGCGGGTGTCTGTTTCTCTTGCTTTAGTGAAGATGCAATTTTCAATGGAAGGCCTTTCAAAAGGATGAGTAAATAAGCAACTACTATATTTACCGTTGTGGTTTTTGCGTAGATTAGAACAGTTCTATCTCGTTGACCCAAGCCACGTAAAAATTGCATAAACAAAGTAGAGGACGTCTAACTTGTTTTTGCAGAGGGGGTCATGTGATGTGGTATGGCCAATATGTTATTTGTGATAATGTATGCAATGATCATGTTTGTAATCTTTCGCGACTTGCATGTCATCGAGTACGGCAACCGGCTGGAGCCATATGGTTGTCTTTTATTTTATGTGACCTGCGTGTCGATGAATCACCATGTAATTGCTTTACTTTATTGCTAAGAGTAGCATTAGTTGTAGTTGCAATAGTTGGTGGACAACCATGGTGATGGCGCCACGATGATGGAGATCATGCCGGAGATGGAGATCTTGCCGGTGCTTTGAAGATGGAGATCAAAAAGCATAAGAAGAAAGGCCATATCATATCACAATTATGAATTGCATGTGATGTTAATCCCTTTTTGTGCACCTTATTGTTATGCTTAGATGTGATCGCGACGGTAGCATGATAAGGTGATCTCTCGTGTTAATATCAAGATGTGTTCTCCCCTAGTATGCACCGTTGCCAAAGATCTTCGTTTCGAAGCACCACGTGATGATCGGGTGTGATAGATTCAACGTTCACATACAACGGGTGTAAGCTAGATTTACACATGCGAAAATACTACGGTTTCCTTGACGAGCCTAGCATGTACAGACATGGCCTCGGAACACAAGAACCGAAAGGTTAAACACGAGTCATATGGACGATATGATCAACATGGCGATGTTCACCTTTGAAGCTACATCATCTCACGTGATGATCGGTTGTGGTATAGTGGATTTGGATCGTGTGTCACTAAACAACCAGAGAGATGTTGAGTTTACTGGGAGTTCATTAAGATGAACTAAAATTATCATAAACAAAAGTCCAGATGTCTTTGCAAAAATCCTTGTAGATCATGGTTGACTACGGTAGTCTGTTCGTTGCTGAAAAGCTGCGTCTCGATGGGTCAATTTTGTTAAGTGGTACCTGCGTCTGAGAGAAGTCCTACACACCAATGCTGAGCTCTACGTGCTAGAAGAACCAATAGGAGATAAACCCAAACTTTTCTGCAAGCGATGAAGAGTACATGGAGTGGTTTTGAACCACCTACTTGAAAGTCAAGTGGATGATGTGCACCTTCATGAATTCTGACCTAAGTAAACAATTCAAGAACTTGATTGCAATGGAGATTGTTGATGAACTGAAAAATAGTTTTTCAGCACAAGCTAGAATTGTAAGGTTCGAATGTCTGAACGGTTTTCTTTCACTCAAGATGGAAGAGAACACTTGCTTGGAACGACACCTGAGGATAATGCATGAGATACATCATCGTCTAGTGCTTGTTTGGAACCACGAGATGAATGACGGTTTCGCGATAGGTGGGGTGATACGCTTCTCCCCAGCTTCAAGAATTGTGTCGGAGACTAGGTCATGGGAAGGGATTTGATCACTTTCTGTGAGTTTGTGTCTCGGCTGCGTCATGTCAAAGTGGAACCCATAGCAAGAGAAGTTGGCAATGCAGAAAGTATATATTGATATACAAGTTATAAGTGTTTAAGTCCAAATTGCAATTGTGGCGGTTTCGATAAGTATTTGATACTCATTCTGTTTTATGAAAACAGAACCTGCTGCTTGAGATTTGCATAAAGGATATGGGAAGACATTGCAGAATGGTGGCAATCAAGGAGTTGATGCCGGCAATGATCTGTCTCTACATTTATCGTTTTGATTAGAGGATTTGAATAAGTTTTGTAATCGAACTAAGTGTGATTTTGATTAGTGTGTCTTGCTTATGTGAGACGGTTATTCATGTTAAAGACAATGGTTGTTCTATTTTCATGAGTGATCCTTTTTGGAAATCACAAGTTTTCGATTATAAGTGTGTTATTCTTATTATAATCTAGATGACAAATTGTTTGAACATTTATAAAATATGTGACATACTAAAATATCCAAAACTTAATAATGACAATTGTTTTAGTCGTGCTAAAGATTGAATAAACATTTTGATGTTTTATCAATGCGCCTTATTGAAGGAGTATGACTAAAATGCCACCCTTTGGAAGTGTGCCATGAATTGCCGAAAGTAAACACAAGTGTTGGTTGTATTTTCAGCAAATGTTGGATGTCATTATTTTGTGCGCTCCATCATAAGTGATATGAGTAAATATATGTATTTATTCGAGTTATGATATTTGATGAGATCAAATAAATTACTGGAGTTTAGGATATTAAGTTAACAAGAAAATTGAGTCTTTATGATTTGATCAAAAGAGACAAAAATATTTGAGTTATATGTTAGTATGTGGACTTGTCAGAAGTGTTATCACAAATTACAATATTTAGAATATTTCAAAGGCGTTTGATATGTCCTAAGATATTGTAATTACACACTATTTGATATTGTGTGGTCTCAAAGAAGGGTTTTATTTCGGGGGGTTTAATAATAGCATTTAGATTTATTTGATAAACACTCTGTTTTAAATAAGGGTCTATTTAATGATTTGCATTTCGCATATGAGTTATGTGAAACAGTGGTTTCAATAATTATGGGATAATTAGAAACTATTGCAAATAAAGTTTGTAGTATATTCATATGTGACTATGAATAGAGATTCCACAATGAGAGACTAAAAGGGACAAATCAATTGTTGATTGTGTTAAATGTTTTAGTGGATTTATCGTGAAAAGGTTTCATTGATAAAATAATTGCTGGAATAAAATTGAAAAGCTGAAACCTTGCTTGTTTATGTATCAAGTGGCACATATGTAAAGTGCTATGTTGGTTAAAACTTGACACATAAAGGAATTAATGATGGTGATCATTGAATATCGGTTTAGCTTGTCTAAAGAAAAGTAGGATTCAAGAATATGGTATTTTGTCAGGTTACAAAATAATATTCATGATTTACTTGTCATGTTTCAGACACAAGACATACCTACGAAACTACAAAGAAGAAATAGAAGCCTTAAATACGAAAGTGACTAAGAGTCATTCGATGTTAAGTTTAAATCACAAAGTAATTGTTGCTTGATTTTGTGAAAGTGATGTTTCACATATTTATTCCTCAAAAGGGGTTTTGCTGGGAATAAATAAAACTTAAAGCTAGTAAAGTACTAGCGTTTCGTATAAAGAGTTCTCGATATTAATAGTTAATTAATAATTTTGGAGGTGTCCAAAATATCGAGAATATACACGAGTGTGATCTAATTAAGATATGTGGCGACATATGTTAAGTTAGAGCAGAAACTATTTTCCATGATCAAAATATGTGGAGACATATGTTTGAGTGGGAGCTAGTTCATGGTCAAATATAAGGATAACATATTTCTGAGTGGGAGCCAAAGTGGTTTCACAATTTAATATGTGTATGGTGTATATTTGAGTGGGAGTTTACAACATCTTGTTTATATGAAATGGAGATTTCATAAATGTTGTAAATATTTCAGGAACCAAACGCATAACTTGTGAAGTTAATTTGAATGTCAAATATCTATGGAGATAGATGCGTATTTTGTCGATAAATAAGTCAGGAACCAACGTATAACTTATGAAGTTAGTTTGAACATCAAATATCCATGGAGATGGATGTATCTATGGAGGATAGATATATTTGATAAGCATTATGTCAGGATGTTTAACCTAAGTAAGATTTTGAAGGAGTTCAAAATAAAACAAGAGAAGAAAGGTTCATCTGCTTGTGAAAAATAGGTGAAACATTGAGTTGATAACTCAGTACAAAATTGATGGTTGGAGAATATGTTGATATTCGCTATGAATTGTTCATAGGTCTAAAACATATAAGAACCATGTGTTTGTATTTGACGATATGTGACCCAAGTTCTTGGTTAGAAGAACGTGTTAGAATGAGGAGTCATTTTAACATGAAGATGAGATAAAGGAATCTAGAGATTGGTAGACTTGGTTGAAGTCATAAAACCAAACTAGATTGGAGATCTCTTAAAGTCAGTAGCGCAGCAAAAGCATGATCGAAAATATCGAAGTGACATGATAGCACTGTCGATTTGTGAGTCTACAACATATAGGAGTATATGATTAATTCAAGGATTAAAAGATATAATATTGTGGTTTGAGAAATTTTATTTCAAGACTGAGTGAGTTCCGGTTGCACATGCTATGTGAAAGTCCTCTTGACTGATCATACGTCATGTAGGCATAAAAGGGAAACGAAAATCTCACTCCCTAACCAAATATATTATATTCATCATGTGATGATGAGAATTATCATGTGATGATAATAGGTTTATCATGAGATGATAAAGTAATGTCAAATTAGGTGACATTGACGTTTTGCAAAGAACATAAAGAACTGTATAGTACAGAATACGGACAGAACCTCTTCCACGAGCAAACATGATTAGCACTGAGACTCCATGAGTGTTAGACACCATGAGTGTTGGATCGAGAAAATGTAAACTGGATTATTGACTCTAGTGCAAGTGGGAGACTATTGGGAATATGCCCTAGAGGCAATAATAAAATGGTTTATTAGCATATTCATGTTTATGATAATAGTTTATTATCCATGCTATGATTGTATTAACCGGAAACATAATACATGTGTGGAATATAAACACCAGGTGTCCCTAGTAAGCCTCTACTGGACTAGTTCATTAGTCAAGAGATGGTTAGAGTTTCCTAACCATGGACTTGTTATAGTCACTTGATAACGGAGTCATATCATTAGGAGTAATGATACGATGGACAAGACCCAAATAATAAAGAGTTGCAATTGATCGTGTCACAATAGTTTTATTGCCAACACTTTTTGTATGCCAAGTATAGTCTCCTTAGACCATGAGATTATGTCACTCCCGTTTACCGGAGGAATACTTTGTGGACATCAAACGTCACTTCGTAACTGGGTGATTATAAAGGTGGCTTTCAGGTATCTCCGATGGTATTTGTTGGGTGACATGAATCAAGACTGGGATTTGTCCTTCCTTGTGACGGAAAAGATATCTCTGGGCCCTCTCGGTAATATAGCATCAGAAAGGTTGCAACCATGTGATTAAGTGTTAATCACGAAGATCCTATATTATGGACGAGTAAAGAGAATTTGCCAGGTAACGAGATAGAACTAGATATGGAGATATCGACGATCAAATCTCGGGCAAATTAAATATCGGTGAGACAAAGGGAATCGTATATGAGATTAAGAATCTCCGGCATCGTGGTTCAATCGATAAGGAACTTCGTTGAATATGTAGGAGTCAATATGGGCATCCCGGTCCCGCTATTGATTATTGATATGATCATGTCTGCATATTCTCGAACCTGTAGGGTCACACACTTAACGCTCCGATGTAGCTAGGGTTAGCGATGAGATAATTGATGGTATGCATGAATGGTGATTCAGAGTCTCGGATGGGATCCCGGACGTCACGAGGAGTTCCGGAAGAGTCCGGAGAATAAGATTCATATATGGAAAGTGGTTTCCGGAGGTATCGGAAAAGTTCCGGAATATTTCGGTAGGGTACCGGAAGGTTCTACAAAGTTCTAGAGGAGTCTAGAAGTGGGACCCACATAAGATATGGGGCCCACATGGACCAAAGGGGTGCAGCTAGCCACTTGGGCCAGCCGCACCACACAATGGCCCATATGGGCCAAACCGGCCAACCAAAGGGCCAAGGGGCCCAAAGGGGGGCAAACCAGGAAATCAATGTAGGGTGTGGTCCAATCTGGGGTTACCAAGCACACCTGAACTGATTCTGCCGACAAAGGGTAATCTTCATCGCCGCTTTTGATGGACGGCTTGTGAAGGTGATGGAGGAATACGTCTGGTGGCACTGCCTTTTTCTTGGATCCTATTCTGGCCAAGGCATCAGCAGCTTCATTGTCATCTCGGGAGATATGTCGAACCTCTAAGCCGGCAAAACATCGGCCGAATTCGTCGACTGTTCTTCTGTATTCCGCCATTGTGGGACTCTTCGTGTCCCAACATCCATCGAGTTGCTGCACAACCAGGTCCGAGTCGCCATAACAGAGGATGCGCTGTACTCCCAGTTCCTTAGCCATGTGAAGACCGTGTAGGAGAGCCTCATACTCTGCTACATTGTTGGTGGCATTGAAGTGGATTCGAAGGACATAACTAAGCTTATCACCCTTAGGCGATTTTAGAACTACTCCAGCCCCCGAGCCTTCCTTCATCTTCGAGCCATCGAAGTGCATTATCCAGTACTGAGAATCCGGCAAAGGTGTGCTTTCCATCGCCTCTGTCCAATCTGCAACAAAGTCGGCTAAGACCTGAGACTTGATGGCGGTCCTCGGCTTGTACTGTATGTCGAAAGCTGCTAACTCGATGCCCCATTTGGCTACTCGACCCGTTGCGTCGGCATTGTTGATGATTTCCCTTAATGGAGCCTTGCTGACCACCGTGACTGTGTGATCATGGAAGTAATGACGCAGTTTCCTGGCGGCAAAGAATACGCCATAGGCTAACTTCTGGTAGTGGGGATAGCGCTGCTTTGAATCTGAGAATACCTCGCTAATAAAATAGACGGGGCGCTGATCCGGCCATTGCTTTCCCTCTTCCAGGCGCTCAACTACAATGACGGCACTGATAACAAAATTTGTGGCCGACAAATAGAGCAAGAGTGGCTCTCTTTCCTTTGGAGCCGCCAAGATTGGAGCATGCGTCAATGTATACTTCAGCGGAGCTAAAGCTGCTTCTGCTTCCTCCGTCCAGACGAAACTATCCGACTTTTTGAGGAGTTTATACAGAGGCAAGGCTTTATCTCCAAGCCGGCTGATGAAACGGCTTACAGCCGCAGCGGAACCCGTAAGCCGCTGTATGTCCTTTAGACAAGTCGGCTTCTCGATGTTCTGAATCGCTTTTATCTTTTCCAAGTTAACTTCAATTCCCCTTTGGGAAACAATGAAACCCAGAAGCTTGCCTGCGGGTACACCGAAGACGCATTTTGCCGGATTAAGCTTCATCTGGTACTCCCTTAGGTTTGCAAAGGTTTCCGACAGATCGGCGATGAGGTCGCCACGCTTCTTCGACATGACTGCAATGTCGTCAACATAGACGTGAACATTGCGGCCGATTTGCTTGTCGAGACACCGCAGCATACACCTTTGGTAAGTAGCACCGGCGTTCTTTAAGCCGAACGGCATCGTGACATAGCAATAATTGCCATACGGCGTAGTGAAGGATGTCTTGATTTGATCTGACTCCTTCATCTTTATCTGATGGTAACCTGAATAAGCGTCCAGAAAACATAGAATCTCTGAGCCGGCAGTTGAATCAATGACCTGATCGATGCGCGGTAAGGCAAACGGATCCTTAGGGCAGGCTTTGTTTAAGCCGGTGAAATCAATGCACATACGCAGCTCCGAGGTGTTCTTCTTTGGGACTAGCACGGGATTTGCCAACCAATCAGTGTGGACAACTTCACGGATGAATTTGGTGGCTGTGAGCCTTAGGATCTCCTTTCCAACCGCCTTACGCTTCTCAGTTCCGAGCCGACGAAGGCCTTGCTTGACCGGCTTCGCGTCCTTGTTGACTTTTAGGGAGTGCTCGGCAAGTTTCCTCGGGACACCTGGCATGTCAGATGGTGACCAGGCAAATATGTCCCGGTTCTCACGGAGAAACTTGACGAGCTCGCCTTCCTATTTGTCGTCGAGATCGGTGCCGATGATGGCCTCCTTTGTCGGATCCTCCTTTGAGAGCTTGATTTTCTTGGTGTCGTTCTTTGGCTTGAAGCTTGAGTCGACTTTAGAGGATGGCTTTTCAGTTGCCGGCATCTCATCAGGACCAATTGTTTTCTTGAGGTCCTCCAACTCCTCCCTGCAGATTGCTTGTTCAGCATGGACGGCATTGGAGGCCTCGCATTCCTTGGCTTTCTTGAAGTCTCCCCTAACTGTGATGGCGCCATTGGGTCCCGGCATTTTCAGCATGCTATAGATGTAGCAGGGGCGAGCCATAAACTTGGCGAAAGCCGGACATCCAAAGATTGCATGGTATGCACTTCTGAAGGGAACCACCTCAAAAGAGACGTCCTCAGTCCAAAAATTATCGGCTTCACCAAAGGTGACCTTCAGGGTAATTTGCCCCATCGAGGAAGCTTGTCGTCCCGGCACAATCCCATGAAACTTCACAGTACTGTGGGTGAGTTGTGACTCGGAAATACGCATCCTCCTTAACGTTGCAGCGTAAAGTATGTTGATACTACTGCCGCCATCCATGAGAACCTTTGTCAACTTGTACTTGTCGACTATTGGGCTGACGACTAAGGCGTAGGTGCGTTTTGCAGGAACTCTATCCGGGTGATCGCTGCGATCCCATGTGATGGGTGTGTCGGACCAGTCCAGATATTGAGGAACTGCGGGCACTGTAGCGTTGAGTTCTCGCCATGCCGCCTTTCTTTGCGTGAAGAATCTGTTGCCAGGTTGACGATGAGACTTTCGGCATGCTTAGGGAATTTGCTGCCTTTTTCTTTGGAGGCCGCATCATCCGACTCTGAAGCAGCTTCCTCCTTCTCTTTGTCGTCCTTCCTGGATTTGCGCTTGTTCCTTGACTTGCCGGCTTTGGGGTCCTTGGCGATGTCTCAATTAATGTGGCATTGCTGGAGCGTGTGGGAACTTGTCCCATCTGGCCTCAGATGATGGACACAGGGGTTGTGTTTGATGTCATCATACTTCACTGCTGGTGGCCGGGATGATTGCTTATTTGCCGGTTTCTTGCCTTGCCATTTGCCATTGCTTGAACCACCCTTTCCAAAGGTGGCAACGACCTCATGAGAAGGGCCGGCTTGGTCTTCAACCTTCTTTTTCCCGGACTCACGTCGGCGGCTTTCGGCATCCTCCCTGTTGTCATCATCAGCGGCGGCGTACTTGTTTGCACAAGCGAGTAAGCCCCCCAAAGTTTCCGACTCGTCACTGTAGATCATGAAGCGGAAAGTCGTCCCCTTCCTCAGAGATTGCTTGAAAGCGTGGATCGCCTGAGTTTCTGAGACGCCTTCACAAGCGTTCTTGATTTCGCTCCATCGTGAGACGAACTCACGGCTAGACTCGTTCCTTTGCTGCACGCACCGCTGTAAGTCGAAAATCGACTTTGGGCGCTTATATGTGCCCTGGAAGTGCTGGATAAAAACACGCTTCATATCACTCCAGGTATGAACTGTCCTTTCGGGCAGGCCTTCAATCCACATGCGTGCCGTCCCGGTTAACATCAGGGGCAAGAATCGCACTGCCGAGTCGGCGCTGCCTTGATATATGTCGCAGGCACTAACGTAATCTGAGAGCCAGGTCTCAGGATTAGCCGTACCGCTGTACTTCTCAACCATCTTTGTTACGTTCGACAAAGTGGGAGGTAGGATTTGCTCTCTGATTGTTCTGCCAAAACACTTGGGGCCGAGGTATTGGGCATCTCTGGCCGACTTCCTCTCCTCGATTAGGCTTCGAACATCATTGGCTGGTGGCGGTTTAACAACCGACTTTTCTTGTCTTGGTTCTTCCCTGTGACGGCTTTGGCTTGCCCGGCTTGCATTACGCGGAGGGCTTGGAGTCCTTTGTCGTCGTGGAGGGGTATGTATTTGGAAGTGTTATCTCCCTCTTTGCGCGGTGGAGGCGGCGGTGGAGGTGGCATATGACCTCTGCTTCCCTCCCTTCGGGGTTTATTTTCCCCTTCACGTCGTCGCTCCTGACGGGGTGGAGCCACCTTTTCCGTGCGAGGATCCTCCCTTCGCTCTCGGCTCCGATGCTCTTCCTGACCCGCTTCACGATGGCGTGAAGAACCTGTCCGGGATTCCGCGCCTCTAGGCTGCTTGTCCTTCGGGTCCTTGCTGCCCTTGTTGTGACTGCTTGAGCCGGCCGGGTCGTCATCTGGGTCGGCAGGGGCAGCAGCCATTGGCTTGTTAGCGGTTGACTTGCAAAGGCGAGAATCATCAACGAGCCGCCCTGTTTTGACTTGCGAATCATTCTGCTGCTGCTGTGCAACCTCCAGTAGATAATCCAAATATTTAAGCCGAGCATCACGATCCAGGGATTTGTCGAACATGACCTCCTGGGCAGCCTCCATATTTTTGGCTGGGGTATTGAAGTAACACAGATTTGTCACCGGGTCACGTCGGTGGTGGTACTTCCTCCAGACTGAATCTACATGATCGGCTTCCCACTTGCTACGGAAATCCAACCTCTTATGCAGGTTCTTATCACGAGCCGGACGGAAAACATCGTCAGCCCCCTTTTCTCCCTGCTTTCGGATGAACTCCGTTTCCTTGTTTGTGAGCTCAACTTCACGCTCTACTATCTGGGCGGCTTGCTCCTCCAGTAGGGCGCGGCGCTTCTCAATGTCGTCTAGCGATGCGTTTGGAGGGAGTGGCGTCAATAGTTGCTTGCAGCTTGCCATCTTTCTTTCGTGCTCCCTCTGCGCCGCGTCGCCGGTCTTAGCGTCGATGTCGTCTCCTCCAGCCGGCCTTCTGTCTGCCCCCTTTGATGGAGCCAGTGGTGGCACGAAATCAACCTTGAGATTTCCGGCTTGCGGAGTTTTTTCTTCGCCATTGGCGGTTTTCGAGGTGTTGGGGTCGGCATTAGGATCCGAGATGTTTCCCATCAAGACCTCGACAGGGCGTCCCAAGCAGGACGCAACCTTCCGACTGAAATCGTCGGATTCTCCTTCGGACTCAGGGTCTTGCTCCATAGGAGCTGTGTCCACTGATCCGGCTTCTGAATCTGCCTCCATCTGTAAGGCAGGGAGGATTGACTCAGGTAGTGTCGTCGACTCATTTGAGCCGGATTCTCCAGCCATGCCGACGAAGTGGTAACCCGGCGCCGCCCCTGAGGTTGCGTCATCTTCGGAGTCCTCATCGTCAGCATCAAACGCTAGATCCAGATCAGCTAGCTCCTCAGAGTCCAGATCCGATCCGTCTTCAATGTTGTAGGGGTGGGTGGTGGGCAAACTCGATGTGAAACCGAGATCGTCCAAAGCTTGGGCGGTGAAGCCGACGAAGATGTCAAAGCTGCCGATGGAGATAGTGGACCAGCCAGTGGGATCCTCCTTTGCCGGCGTCCAGAGGCCATCGTTGAAGACGTGGCCGGCTCCTGATTCGTCGAAGTAGCTCACCATGCCGACCGCGATGGTGTCACCGACTCCGCCTGCATCTCCTGGACAGATCGAAACCCCAGAGGTCTCCTGCCCCACGGTGGGCGCGAACTGTCGTGGTATTGTCGAATCTAGCCGCGGCAGGGGTGCCATCGAGCTAGGTAGAGAGAGGGGTTTTGGAGTTGTGGGGTGATCCGGCGACATAGAGGCGAGTTTACCTAGCTTCGGATCTCACGTCGGTGGCGAGATCCTACGTGCTGCTATAATTCACTATAAGGCAATATCGCCGAGTTACAGTGGATTGAGGTTGAGATTGTACGTGCCCTTAGGCATCCCAGGGGCCGGCTTATAAAGGCGTCCAGACCCCTGGGCTTACAGGAGGAAACCTAACCGACTAAGAACTGAGTCCTACTCTAACCCGGCTTGGGGCTTGCCTTGTGGGCTAAGTCTTCTGCAATGCGGGCCGGCTTCTAGAGTCTTCCTTTAGCCGGATGGGCCTCCCGTGCTTCAGCATACTGGGCCGCCCGGTAAGCCGGATTCGGCTTACCACCACTTTGGGCCACCCTGGTCTGCTGGCTTTTAATCTTCTCTGTGAGGACCCCTGTTCGGAGCAAACACAATCACATCTATATAGCATGTTTAGAGCTACGAAAACAGAAGATATAAACATCACCGTTCAACCGAGATAAACATCTAGATGGCACAATTACATAAGAATAATGCAAGTAATTCCAATTAATTTTGGGTCTTGCAAAGCCCAATATTCTTAAATTCAGTTAGGACATGTCTGCATGCAATCTACATGTGGAACCTTCCATTTCTGAACCTTAAAGCAAACATATGAGTTTACTGAAGAGAATAACTGCAGAAGGACATCACTTGCACTAGAAGGATCAAAAGAAGAATAAATTATGTGGTGACCTGTACATGATTATGGCGCATAGAGGAAATGAAATGACAAAAATCATGTCGTGTTATAAGTTGATGATGGATAGGTATTACCACAAGGCCTTATTCTGATAATTCAGCAGAAAAATGGAATTCCAATTATTTTTGGGTCTTGCACAGCCCAATATTCTTAAATTCAATTAGGACATGTCTGCATGCAATCTACAGGTGGAACCTGCCATTTCTGAACCTTACAGCAAACATATGAGTTTACTGAAGAGAAGAACTTCAGAAGTACAACAATTGTACTAGAAGGATCAAAAGCAGAATAACTTATGTGGTGACTTGTACATGATTATGGTGCAGATCGGAAATGAAATGACAAAAATCATGCCATGTTATAAATTGATGATGGATAGGTATTACCTTTCCAATTCAAGGCCTTATTGTGCAACCCAGTAGCCAAAGATCACTCATGGTATCTTTCAAGCAAGCAACAGGATGCCCAACAAATGCACACGATACCCATTCTTCTAACACCTCAAACCCACAATATTGTCCTTGAACCATTAACACAGAAAGATGCATGCATGTCTAGCACTATGCAGAAGCAGTCTGCATAACAGTAAGACAAATCACGTGGTTACTTAGTTAGTCAAACCATGTAAAACAGACAAATTCTTCTATAAATTAGCAAAAAATACATGTAAACGAAGCATTAGCACATTAGGATTACTTTAGGCTTTAATACAAGTTATTGATTACAAATTTTATGATCTACTAGTAATTGGTCATCATGTTCTGTTGTAGAACATTAAGCAAATTGAACAGCAAAACTGCAAAAGGTAGATCTCAGGAGAGCAACAAATAAAGTTTACTATAAGACTCTCCTTTCGTCGCTACTACTTATTGCACTACAGCACCGCAGCTCTTTAGTCATCAGTGATACAATACATTCAGATTTATAAAAGTCATTACATAACCTGAACATGTTTCATAGAAGCTAAAAATGGGAAATGGTAGTTGTCCCTCCCTAAGCATATTTAAATTTGTGTTAGCCCCACAAAGCTGACGTTTGGACAATGTAGGTAATGACAATTACACAAATAGATAAACTAAGGCTAGCTGGTTTCTAATAGTTGACACCATTCGAATCTAATGATATTTCTATTTGACAACTCTGGACCAAACAAGTGAATCAAACCTCGCACGAGAATTTTATTTCATAATTTTCAAGATAAAGAACATTTATTTTCTGTTTGTAAATTGAATATGGATCAAGTGGAGAGATGACAAAGAGACTAAGAGAGTACCCCATTTAAACATTTATTTCTACTGAACGAAGTATCCTTTATCGATTATGAATCATGTTGCAAAGTCATGGAATTTATAAATTGGTCCCACGCATTGATATAGAGAGTAATGTATCATCACTATGGAAACACACCTTTCCTCTAGTTTGAGCTTTGTTCCTTATGTTGTTGTACTTAGAATTACTTCTGAACTAAACACACACATACTTGATCCTTTTCAATAATAACTAATGTAGAAGATACAGTCTGAACTTTTTTGATGGTTTTATCTATTTCTAATAACATGTGTTCCCTTTCTTTTCTTTTAGAATTTAAATATGCTGTTAATCCCCTTGCTATATGCCAGACTCGCACACAAGATAAACTATAGGTCAATTTTAGATGAATATGTTACAGAAATAAAAAAGAGCCAAAAGTTGAACTAACCTATGGTCAACTGTTGAGCCACCGCATAACTTCAATTAGAAGCAAGCAAATAAGGAGAACGATTACTGAGTAGCAAATCTAAGAAAGGTTAGTATAGTGCAAGTGTCTGCAATGCCTTCAGAAGTGACAAATTAAGGGCTACAAATGTACCATGCATTGGAAATGAAAACCTGCCCCTGCATCTTGCAATTTTCTGATGCAATACTGCAATCAGTGTATCTCACAAAACCATAACCAATACTTACCAATTTCAAAGCAATTCTGTCAAAGTTCTCTCTTTTAACTGAAACTCCAATATCAAAGTTTTCACAGAAGAGGGAACTACAAATGTGCACTGCCTGACAAGTGTGTAGCACACAAGGGTCCTCACTCCAATCAAGCATGCATATCCCATTTTCTCACAATGTTCACACCAAATAAATATACATGATGCAAAACAAAGAGATGCATGTCTCAGTCAGGTGAGAGTGATCACCTGAAAAGGCTCATGAGCAATGTAGGCTTTGACTTCCTCAGATTTCACATCATTGCTCAATGTGCCTGGATGTGCCTTCATGAGCTGCTCCATGTGCCTTCATAAACAAATTCAGAGCAACAAAGTTCAGTGTTAACTCAATAGTAGCATTGCTCCCCGTAAAAAAATCCTAGTATCACGAATCAGCAATCCAGTATCAGGAATCAGGAATCCAACAATGTTACTTACTGTATGTAAATATCGTAACCATATACCAGTATCAGAATCTAGCACCAATAATCAATTTAGCACAAGCATTGCTGAAATGCTACTCACTACATGCAAGAATCTAAATATGCAAAAATCCTCACAATATAATAGTATGAGGAATCCATCACCAACATCAATGTTAGCAAAAGCATTGCTGCTCACTTACATGCAAGAATCTAAGAAATATATGAATAAAATTGAATTTACAAAATAAACGTAATGTTAGTTGACTCAATAATGCCAGGATCCCAATATGTAATCATACCAAATAACATTCAACAGGTTTTTACTGATACGAACGTATAAATAGGATCTGCTCTAAACTAGTGTCTGAGACAGTGCGACAAAGTACGCAAGCTTGCACATGTTACCATTTGCAGACCTTTGTTATACAGTTGTTTTCTAGTGCATCTAGTTGTCAGACAGCATAAGTGTACCAATATGCCAAGCTGAGATACAATATGCATCTAATTGTCAGACAGCATAACTGTACAACTTTAAGTGATATACAATTATTCAGAAACGTTGAACAAGAAGTCTATACTTGGAGAAACATTGCTGATTGACAGTAGAAAAAAAGAAGTACCTTGTGTACTGTACTTAGTAGTACAATACCTGTAACGGTCTTGAGTGTGTCTACACGAACAAACCTCGGCTTTGGTTTGACTGCACAAAGAAGAAAGGGTGAACAGAATTGCATGCATATAATTTTATTAGCAGCATCTAATTTACTTATAATGAGGATATCATGTCACTGCTATGTAATCAAGCAAGGGCACAACAGCAGTTGTGGTAAACATATCAAAGTCTCGGGTAGACAATAGCACAAACACCTGGTGAGCAACCAGTTATACCTATGTCACAGTTCAATCAAACAAGAATTACGGATACATGGAGAGGAGGATGTGCGCCTCACCTGCGCGGCGGCAGCGAGGTGAAGACAGCGAGGTTGCGGAGGGGCTCGAGGTAGAAGCTCTTGCTCGATGCGGAGGAGTAGGAGCACGGCAGGTCGACGAGGGGAAGCAGCCGGAGGCGCGGGAGCCAGGGAGCCGCGCGGGGTCCAAGGTGAGGCCGAGGCGACGCGGTCGAGCAGGGGCTCGAAGAGGGATTCGCTGATGCCGATGAAGAGCATCCGGAGGCGTGGGTGCATCGGAGCCGCGCTAGCTACCCAAGCCATGGCGGCTAGGGTTAGCCTTGGAGTTGCGTGCAGGCATGGAGGAACGAATCGACGGCGGGGAATCGGTGGAGGGGGTCGAGGCGGAGCGGGAACCAGGAGGCGGGCAGCGCCGGATCTGGCTATCTCCGGCCAGAGGGGCAGGTGGCGACGGCGGCGGCGTTTGATGCAGGGAGCGAGAGAGAGAGAGAGAGAGAGAGAGAGAGAGAGAGGAGAGAGAGAGAGAGAGAGACGAGAAAGGGGATCAAGAGCGAGATGTGTCTCACGTTTGGGAACTACGAGATATAGGTAGAAGACATCGGACATATGGACTATTTTGTCTAACTTAAATGTTATAAGGGGTTTTCTTAAAAATCTATGACCATTATGGATACGGATCAGGCAATTGTGGCACTTGCTAGCTGTCGTAAATTAGAGCCTGATTAACGATACTACTGGTAACTGCCGCGAATTAGATCAGGATTTAGCGGCACTTTTGCTAACTGTCGTGGATTAAACTGCAATCGTTAAACATTGCTGGCACTTTTTGGAAGGTGCCTTCTATGGACTAATCTTAGGAGGCACTTTTAATTAGTGCCTCTAAATGATAGTTATTGGAGTCACTATTCAACAGTGCCTCTAAATGAATACTATCTGAGGCATCTAAAAGTGCCTCAAATAGTAACATTTGAGGCACTTTTGATTAGTGCCTCTAAATAAATACTTTTTGAGGCACTATTTCTAAACTGTTGTTAATTACTAAATAATTTGAGGCATTACTTGTAAAAGTGCCTCCAAAAATAAACATCAGAGGCATTTTCAAATGTGTCTTTAGGAAAGTGCCTCGAATTCAAGGATGTGACATAGTGGATGTTAACCCTCACAGTCAGCCACCACCAGAAGGTGGGACAGAAGTGACGAAAATCCAGGATAGCCTCCATTGCACTACTAGGAAAAGGGCTATTAGTGGCGCACCAAATTGGATTTCTGTGGCGCATCCTGAAAACAGGTGGATGCGCCACAGAAACGTCGCCACTAAAATATATTTTTGTGGCGCACGCCCGCGGTGCGCCACAGAAATGCCAAGATTCTGTGGCGCACCCAGAACCGTGCGCCACAGAAATATTTCAGTGGCGCACCCACCACCATGCGCCACAGAATTTTTTTTTGAATTTCAAAAAAAAAGGCGGCCAGATCTAGATCTAGCCGCCGGAATTTCGCCGGAATTTTGTCGGAGCTCGTCGGAGGCCGTGTTGCCGTGGGTGGAGGAGGGGGTCGCCGGAGGTGGGTGGGTGGAGGATGGGGGTCGCCGGAGATGGTGGAGGAGGAGAAGGATGTCGCCGGAGATGGAGGTGGAGGTGGAGGAGGAGGTCGCCGGGGTGGTGGAGGAGGTCGCCGGAGGTGGAGGTGGAGGAGGAGGAGGAGGTCGCTGGGGTGGTGGAGGAGGTCGCCGGAGGTGGAGGTGGAGGTCGCCGGAGGTGGAGGTCGCCGGGGTGGTGGAGGAGGTCGCCGGAGGTGGTGGTGGAGGAGGAGGTCGCCGGAGGTGGTGGAGGAGGAGGAGGTCACCGGAGGTGGTGGAGGAGGAGGAGGATGTCGCCGGAGGTGGTGGAGGAGGAGGAGGTCGCCGGGGTTGAATTGAGAAGGAGGAGGGAGGAGAAGGGGAGAGGAGAAGTGGAGGAGAGGAGAAGGAGGAGGAGTAAATGAGAGGAGAGAAGGAGAAAAGAGAGGGAGAAGGGGGCGCCGGCGGGATTCAAAATTCGAATCCCGTCCAACAATTCTGTGGCGCATGGGCTAGATATGCGCCACAGAATTTATTCCCCAATTTTTTTGATTTTGCAGGAAAATTTCTTCAAACGGCCATAACTTTTTTTTCTTTTCGAATTTTGAGAATCTGAGAAAAGTCCAACCGGGTAAACCTTCCCAACATCTAAAAGGATTTTATTTTTTTGACTTATTTCTCTAGTTTTTTTTTTTGAGATATTGAACGCATTTTTCGACGTCGTATGCAAAAGTTATGGCCGTTTTAATATTTTTTCACCTACTTTTGGAAAAAATGTCAAAATGTGTATTTTTAATTTTCCTAACAACTAGACCCTAAACCTTCCCTACATCTAAAGGATTTTATTTTTGAATTTTTTATCATTTTCTTTCACTTAGTGCAAAATTGAAAAGGCGATCCACGTGGAGGGGTGTGATCTGATTTCAACATTTCTGTGGCGCACGGTACCCCATGCACCACAGAAAGTACTATTTGTGTGGCGCATATGACCTAATGCGCCACAGAAATAGCACTTTTCTGTGGCGCATCTGCCAGCATGCGCCACAGAATAAGCACAGAAGGTTGAGATCAAATAATTGGTGGCGGGCCCCACCATATTTCTGTGGCGCATCCGACCCCATGCGCCACAGAATGCTGTCATTCAGTGGCGCATTAGGAAAAGATGCGCCACAGAAAGGGCCAGAATTCTGTGGCGCACCAGCTGCCGTGCGCCACTGAATATATTCTGTGGCGCATGGCAATATTGGTGCGCCACAGAAAGTGATTCCATCTATAGCCACTTTCCTAGTAGTGTTGGAGAAGAAAACCAAGAGAGAAAAATGGAAGAAGAGGAAGAAGTTAAAGGAAGAAGCTGGAGATCAAGCACGGGCCCTACCCACAAGGTTGTGAAGTTCAGATCCACTACCTTGTCTCCTTCAAGTTGTGATTCCACCATCTTTGGTGAGATTGTTCCAATCCCCATCTCTTGTGCCCCAAATCTTGTTGTTGAGATCCTCTAGTGCTCTCTAGAGAAGAACCTGTTGTATCCCACATTCATAATAGTGGAAGAGATTTGGGTGGCTTCGGCCCGTGGTTTTTCCTCTCAAGTTGAGAGAGTTTTCCACGTAAAAGGATTGTTGTCCCTGTGTGTGTTCATTTGCTACTGCAGTACTCAGTTCAGAACGTCCGCACTGGAGAGCAGACATTGGCTCGTTGAGCGTCTGTCCAAGTGCGAACACATTTTCCACCTTACATGCCGATGCATAGTTTCCTTCCGACACGAGCAACGATCCATGAGTTAGTACACAAGTGGTGCTGAAGTTTACATCTTATTCCGCTGCATATTTTCAGATCACGTTGATAGTGTGCTAATCTCCATTAAGGGTTAATTGGATCTCTCCAGTTTTCCCAACAGAGTGGTATCAGAGCTCAAGGTTGCTCAGAGGTTGCTGCTCACAATGGCTTTGGAAGAAAGCGCCACCACGAGTGGCATGATAAAACTTGATTCTTCCAATTTCTCATTATGGAAGCCCATGATGGAAGACATCCTTTATTGCAAGGATTTGTATGAGCCAATTGTGAAAGACAAGATACCGACAGGTGTCACGGAAGAAGATTGGAGAGTGCTGAACAGAAAGGCAGTAGGTATGATTCGATTGTACATCAACCACAATATATTCCACCATGTTGCAAATGACACAAATGCGTATGAGATGTGGCAGAAGTTGGAGTCAATGTATGAGAGGAAAACAACTATGAACAAGGCTTCGGTAATCAAAAGGCTTGCAAAGATTGATTACCAAGATGGCAGCAGTGTGACTGAACACTTGAATGTTTTTCAGTGCCATATAAATCAACTTTTAGCCATGAAGATCAACTTCGAGGATGAGGTGCAAGCATTGTTGCTGCTCAGTTCCATGCCCGACAGTTGGAACACGCTTATTGTGTCCATTAGCAATTCAGCTCAGGACGGGAAGCTGGCTTTGGAGATGGTGAAGAATAGCAAGCTGAATGAAGAAGCCAGAAAGAAGGAAAAAGGCGATGACTCTTCTTATGATGCGTATGTGGCTGATTCCCATGGTAGGAGTGAAAACCGTGGACGTGGCCATGCCAGATTTCAGCAAGGCAAAGATAAATCCAAGGGGAGATTAAAGTCAAAACAGAAAAAAAAAATCACTTGCTTTTACTGTGGAAAACCGAATCACGTAAAGAGCGAATGCAGAAAATACAAGAAGGATCTTGCAGAGGGAAAGGTTGCAAACAAGAACGAGCAAAAGGCCGAGAATGGTGCCGCCATGACTGCAAAATGTGAGGTAGGTGAAAATTATCCAGTCAATGAAGATGAAGAATGCTATGGTGATGTTCGTGATGATGCCATAAGTTGGGTTGTGGATTAAGGTGAGTCCTTCCACATTACATCACACAAGGAGTATTTCATGTCCTAGACTAGCGGTGTCACCAGTCAGGTGAGGATGGGAAACAGCGGTTCGCCAACCATTGTTGGCAAGGGCACTATATGCATTGAGACTTCCACCGGTTGCAGTTTGGTGATCAATGATGTGAGGCATGTTCTCAATATACAGCCGAATCTGTTGTCAGCGGACAAGCTTGATTACATTTGCCATGAGAGTTATTTTGGTGATGGAAAAAGGAAGCTCACCAAAGGCTCTTTGATCGCGGCTCGAGGAAGTAAGCAAGGGTGTCTTGATGTGACTAAAATCAAGCTATGGAATGGTGTGTTGAACGTCGCCGAGAATGACACTTCGGCTGAGTTGTGGCACAAGAGGCTTGGGCATATGAGTGAGAAGGGCATGCACGCTCTTGCTCGCATGGAGTACCTCCCTGAGTTGAAAGGTATAACCTTGAAACCCAGTGAACATTGTTTTGCTGGCAAACAACATAGGGTTGCATTTCGTACACATCCGCCACGACGTGCGGAAAATGTTCTTGATATAGTTCACACTGATGTTTTCTCCATGACCAAAATATCCATCAGTGGAGCATTATACTTTGTGAAATTCATTGATGAAGAGCCCAGAAAGATTTTTCTGTATGTGTTGAAAAACAAGTGGCAGGTGCTTGGCGTCTTCAAGGAATTCCATGCCAAAGTTGAGAGAGAAACTGGCAGGAAGTTGAAGTGCGTCAGATCAGACAATGGTGGTGAATACTGAGGTCCTTTTGAAAGGTATTGCAGAAACTATGGTATCAAACTTGAGAAGACTCCGCCAAAGACATTGTAGCTCAATGGTCTTGTAGATAGAATCACTACCACAGAAAGGGCTATCTGTAGCGCACCAAATTTGAATTCTGTGGCGCACCCCCAGGTTTGCCTGGTGCGCCACAAAATTTTCGCCACAAAAATTATTTCTGTGGCGCACCTCGGGCGTGCTCCACAGAAAGTTCAACTTTCTCTCTAACGGTGCTCGCGTTCTTGAGGAGCAATTCTTGAACGTGAGATTCCATCAAGGCCGACATTAGCGAGCTCTGCGGCGTGTTAGCGTCTTCTCCACCACCATCATGACCATGTCTGTCGGCATCTCCTTCATCACGATCATCTTGCCCGCCCTCGTCTTCAGGCGCAACATTTGCTGTCGGCGCTTGGTTGAAGCCTTCCATGAAACCGCGCCTGAGCAGGTGTTCCTCCAATTGTCCGGAATCAGGGTCGATCCATCTCACAAGTTTGCAACTTCGACACGGACATCGTATCTGGCGCCCGTTGCACCGACTCATTTCCGCCTTCGCTTCTTCCTTGTAGTTGTTGATTCGACTGGAGCTCATCTTGATGACCATGGTCGCCTACGCGGTATACATATAGAGTATGTTTTATTAATTAGAATTAATTAACCGCAACATGCACACACACAAACAAGCTTCTCATGCGCGAAGTCGGAAAGTCGGAAATGTTCGACGAAAAAATTCGGCATGACTTCCCCTAAAAGTAGGACATATGGGTGGTGCAAAAATTTACCAAAATGGAAATGAATCAACATTTCGGCAAACATCCATGCACCTCGCCGGCGCAAACAACAACATGCAAAGATTCAATCAAACCACACACACAAGTTTCATGCATAAACATCGATCGCCACGCCATATACGTGCAAATCGCCCGCCGACTAGTTTCCCATGCCTTTAACAAACATCCATACACCAATACCCACCTAGTAGATCTAGACCCGTTGCCGAGACGTGACCGTGATCGATGAGAGAGAGTGTGTGGTGATGGAGAGAAAATAGTGGACAAAAAGAGAGGAGGAGAATATATATGGAGGCTCTCCCCAAGCCCTCACCAATTATATATCAAATAAAGTAAGTTCTAATAACAAATAATGGAGAATAGGATGGTCAAAATGGCATGGGAGAGAGGAGGAGCTCGAGCTAGATGGGAGGATGAAGAAGGACACATGGGGAAAGGGTGGTGCACACCTTTTTGTAGATCTGGTGGCCAACATTCTATGGCGCATGGTGTTGGATGCGCCACAGAAAGTGGACATTCTGTGGAGCACCTTGCAGCGTGCGCCACAGAATGTCCACTTTCTGTGGAGCATCCAACACCATGCGCCACAGAATGTCGAGTTTCTGTGGCGCACGAGCCACGGTGCGCCACAGAATTTACCCAGATGGACTTTGGCTCAATGATTGCTCGTGGGACCCACCGAAATTCTGTGGCGCATTATCTGTAATGCGCCACAGAAGTGTGCATTTTTGTGGCGCATCGGAAGCCATGCGCCACAGAATTTGTGCTTTCTGTGGCGCATGGGAAAATGATGCGCCACAGAAAGGCGAAAATTGCTGTGGCGCACCAGCATCCATGCGCCACAGAAATAATTCTGTGGCGCACCGATTAACGGTGCGCCACAGAGTGCCAACCTCCCTATAACCCTTTCTGTGGTAGTGAATGAACAGGACTCTGACAGAGAGAGTTAGAGCCATGCTCTCTCATGCAAAATTGCCTAATTGTTTTTGGGCTGAAGCATTGACTCATGCTATGTATGTACTAAACATGTCCCCCTCAGTTCCTCTTGCAGGTGATATTCCTCAGAGAGTTTGGTCAGGGAAGGTTGTATCACACAACAACTTGAAGGTCTTTGGGTGCAAAGCATTTGCGCACATCCCGAGAGATGAGAGAGCCAAGCTTGGTAGCAAGACAAAACAGTGCATCTATCTCAACAGTCCAAGCGATCAGTTTGGGTACATATTGTGGAATCCAGTCAAGAAGAAGACTGTGCGAAGCTGAGATATGGTGTTCATTGAAGATGAAACAATAAAAGATATTGGTAAACCAGAGAAGCCGAAGACCACCACACCTGAGGTTGTCCTAGATCCAGTGAACCCTCCCCTAGTCCACGACAATAGAAGCCGAAGACCACCACACCTGAGGTTGTCCTAGATCTAGTGAACCCTCCCCTAGTCCACGACAATCACGGGGGGGGGGGGGGGGGATGATGATGATGCAACTGATCAAGGCAATACAAGTCAAGGACATGAACAACCATCTAATGAAGATGATGATGACAATCGTGGTGATGATAATCCACCTGATTCCCCACCACTAGTGCAGCAATTGAGGAGAAGTGGAAGAGATCCCGTACCTTCCAGGAAGTATCCACCAAATCAATATGTGTTGATGACTAATGCAGCTTAGCCCTCATGCTATGAGGAGGCAGTGTCTGACGAGCACAAGAATGAATGGTCGGAAGCCATGTAGGATGAGATGAAATCACTGTATGAGAATGACACTTTTGATTTGGTGTCTCTGACGAAGGGCAAGAAAGCACTCAAGAACAAGTGGGTGTACAGAGTGAAGACTGAAGAACACAGCTCACATCCAAGATACAAGGCAAGATTGGTTGTGAAAGGTTTCAGTCAGAAGAAGGGAATTGACTTCGATGAGATATTCTCTCCAGTGGTCAAGATGTCTTCGATCCGAGTTGTTCTTGGCATGGCTGCCACCATGGACTTGGAAATTGAACAACTTGATGTGAAGACAACATTCTTACATGGTGACCTAGAGGAGGAGATATACATGGAGCAGCCAGAAGGATTCATGGTTGCAGGCAAGGAGAACAAAGTGTGCATATTGAAGAAGAGCTTGTATGACTTGAAGCAAGCTCCTCGGCAGTGGTACAAGAAGTTCGAGTCATTCATGACTGAGCTTGGATACCGTAAAGCACAACCTGATCATTGTGTGTTTACGAAGAGGTACGCCGAGGGTGACTTCATTATTCTCTAGCTATATATCGATGGAGATTGGATTCAGTGCCATGGGGGGTGCGTGCCCACCCCCGGTCTAACCTCATTGTAAGCCATATAAATCCATTTTGAACTTGCTTTCCTAGTAGAACATGGATTTCTGATGTACAAAAGTGGTTTCAAAATTTCGGGAAAATTTATTTTTTCCCAAAGTCAACGGTATGTTGACTTTACGCCCTAAAACTCAACACATGGTTGACTTTGATGAAAGAAATATTTTTTCAAAAATTTGTGACTACTTTTGTACACCAACAAACCACGTTCTACTAGGAAACCAAGCTCAAAATGAGTTTATATGGCTTGCATTGAAGATAGATGGGGGGTGGGCACTAATGACGTGGATCACACGTTCGCTAGGGAACCCAAAGAGGAAGGTCTGATGAAGTAAAGCAGCAGTTTCCCTGGATTACAAAACCAAGGTTATCGAATCCAGTAGGACATGGAGAAGGCTTAGCGAGGTGTCAACGACGCCATTTACGACAATTGACGTGGACCTGCACACAATCACAAACAATTACTTTGCCTCAACGAAACAGAGAGGTTGTTAATCTCTCCAGATTGCCAAACACAAAGGATTAATTGTGCAGATGTAAAATATGATGAGAGTGAAATATGATCAGCGAGCAAATGATGATGAAATGCTATTAAAACGGTTGTAAACAATATAGGAAAATAGGACCGGGGTCCACATATCACAAGCGTTGTCTCTCCAAAAGATATACATGCTGGGTAAACAAATTACAGCATGGCAATTGACAGAATTGTGGGCGCACAGCAATGCCATCATAAAACAATATAGTTCACCATTTCATCTAATATGGGCATTACGTCAAAATACATAGACCGATATCCAACTGCATCTATGACTAATAATCCACCCCGGGATCGCTATCCAGCATGTCACCCAAAAGTATTAAGTTGCAAGCAACAGATCATTACAATAAGCAAAGTGCATAATGTAAGCAATGTAAATAACACAAGGAAATCACACCGCTGTTTTCTCCCTAGTGGCAACAGCACATCTCTAATCTTAATCGTTTCTGTCAACCCGAGCTGAGACAAAGAGAGGCATGAACCCACTATCTAGCATAAATACTCCCTCATACAACACTAATAATTAATTGGCCAAAGCATCCACTAGCATCGGAGAGCATGCAAGATCACAAATAAAACATAACACATAGATGAACAAAGTAATGACTTCCACAATTCATCGAATCCATGCAAACACAATCATGTAGGAGTTACAGATAATATGATCTTGATCATGATAGGCAGCTCACAAGATCTAAACAATGGAGTACAAGGAGGAGAGACAACCATCTAGCTACTGCTATGGACCCGTAGTCCCATGGTGGACTACTCACACATCACTCCGGAGGTAGGCATGGTGGTGTAGATGCCTCCGGTGTCGATTCCCCTCTCCGACAGGGTGCCGGGAAGAGCTGCAGAACCCTCCCGAACTAGGGTTGGTGATGGCGGCGGCCTCAGACGTCTTCTGGAAAATATGATCGGGTACTTAGGGTTTTCGGGTCGAAGACTAATTTATAGGCGAAGAGGCGACTCGAGGAGGCGAAGGAGTCGCCCAGGTGGGGCCCAGGCACGGCCTAGGGTGGGGCCGCGCCTGGGGGGCGTCTGGAGGCTCTGGCCTCCCCCTCCGGGCGTCCTTCTGGCTCCGTCTTCGTTTCAGCTGGGAAATAAATCCCGTAAATTTTCAGCGCATTCCGAGAAACCTCCCAGAACAACTTTTCTGAAACAAAAGGACAGTGATACGTCTCCGACGTATCTATAATTTTTGATGTTCCATGCTTGATTATATATTAGTGCCACATGTTTTTACAATGTTTTTATATCATTTTGGCATAATTTATGGAACTAACCTATTAACAAGATGCCCAGTGCCAGTTCCTGTTTTCTGCTGTCTTTTTGTTTCAGAAAAGTTGTTCTGGGAAGTTTCTCGGATTGAGCTCAAAATTTACGGGAATTATTTCCAATATGAAACGAAGACGGAACCCGAAGGACAGCCGGAGGGGAGGCACAGGGGCACCAGACGCCACCTGGCCGCGCCCCCTTGGCCGCGCTTGGGGCCCACCTAGTGGCCCTGGCCATCGTCTCGCGTCACCCCTTCGCCTATAATTCCCCTCTGACCTAAAACCAGAGGAGGAGCAATCACAATTTCCAGAATACGTGCGAGGCCGCCGCCATCTCAAACCCTAGTTCGGCGGGGTTCAGAAGCTCTTCATGGCACCCTGCCGGAGAGGGGAATCGACGCCGGAGGCATCTACATCACCATGCCTGCCTCCGGAGTGATGCGTGAGTAGTCCACCACGGGACTACGGGTCCATAGCAGTAGCTAGATGGTTGTCTCTCCTCCTTGTACTCCATTGCTTAGATCTTGTGAGCTGCCTATCATGATCAAGATCATCTATTTGGAATTGCTACATGATTGTGTTTGCATGGATCCGATGAATTGTGGAAGTCATTACTTTTGTTCAGCTATGTGTTTCATCTATGATCTTGCATGCTCTCCGATGCTAGTGGTTTCTTTGGCCGAGTAATTGTTAGTGTTGTATAAGGGAGTATTTATGCTATATAGTGGGTTCATGCCTCTCTTTGTCTGAGTCGGTGACAAGAACGGTTAAGGCTAGAGATGTGCTGTTGCCACTAGGGAGAAAACAGCGGTGTGATTGCTTCGTGTTATCTACATTGCTTACATGCACTTTGCTTATTGCAATGATCTGTTGCTTGCAACTTAATACTTTTGGGTAACATGCTGGATGGCGATCCCAGAGTGGATTATTAGTCATAGATGCAGTTGGATGACTAATGCCCATATTAGATGAAGCGGTGAACTATATTATTTTATGATAGCCTTGTTGTGCGCCTACAATTCTGTCAATTGCCATGCTGTAATTTGTTTACCCATCATGTGTATCTTTTGGAGAGACACCTCTAGTGAACTGTGGACCCCGGTTCTATTTTCCTATATTGCTTAAAACCGTTTTCATAGCTTTTCATCATCATTTGCTCGCTGGTCATATTTCATCATCATCATATTTACATCCACACATTTAATTCTTTGCATTTGGCAAGCCGGAGAGATTGACAACCTCTCTGTTTTATTGGGGCAAAGTAGTTTGTTGGTGATTGTGTGCAGGTCCATGTCAATAATCGGTAAACGGCGCCATTGACACCTTGCTAAGCCTTCTTCGAGTCCTACTGGATTCGATAACCTTGTTTTTGTAATCAAGGGAAAACTTCTTCTGTACTGCATCATACCTTCCTCTTGGGGTTTCCCAACAACACGCCATCAGACAGCAGAAAACAGGAACTGGCACTGCGCATCTTGTTAATAGGTTAGTTCCATAAATCATGGCAAAATAATATAAAAATATTATAAAAACACGTGGCACTGATATATAATCAAGAATGGAACACCAAAAATTATAGATACGTCGGAGACGTATTAGCATCCCCAAGCTCAACTCCTGCTCGTCCTCGAGTAGGTAAGTGATAACAAAATAATTTTTGAAGTGACATGCTACCAACACAATCTTGATCATGTAATCATGTAAAGCATATGAACTGAATGCATTGATCCAAAACAAAGGTTCATTGAATGAAACAAACAATGATTAATCAGGTGTACCATCTAATCAAGAATTTACTAGAAAAGAGTACTTTCGAGATTTAAAAGTATAACACTTGACAATGATTGATATCTCACAAAGCAATATTAGTTCAACAAAGGAGTTTGGCCAACACAAAGGAAGATTTAAGTTTTCAGAAAAAAGCTTCAACTTACAACTTGTTTATCTCAAGATAAAGTCAATACAAAGTTTTCACAGTTAGACACAAAGATAACATGAAGTAAAACTTGAACCAAAGTTGACACCAAGTGATTGCTTGAGGAGTTAAGAAGGAAGAAGAAGACTGACTCAACATAAAAGTAAAACAAAGGCCCTTCGCAGAGAGAAGCAGAGATTATTCATGTGCTAGAGCTTTTATTTTTTTATTTTTTTAGACTTTTGAGAGCGGCTGGTTTTAGAGGAATGAGGTCACTCCTCTTTTCTCCTTTGTTTCACCACTAACAATTTTTTGACTGATTTCTCAGGTTTTCATTGTGCGGAGGAGAATGGTGAGTTATATTTATATTTTGCTTAAGCCATCTCTCGGGTCAAATTCAAGTGAGGACGTGAACCATCAACACCGGGTGAAAGGGGGGAAATGACCTTGCTTGTCACAGGTTATATCTAGCTTCCTACTGCTTCCTCATGAGCTTAAAAACAGAGGCACAAAAAGGAGAATTTTAAAAGTTTTAAAGATAGCACATGAAAATTTTACTTGGAGTGGCAAGGAAATACCACATGTAGGTAGGTATGGTAGACACAAATGGCAAAGATATTTGGCTCAGGGAGTTGGATGCACGAGAAGTATTCCCTCTCAGTATGGAATTTTTGGGCTTAGCAGGATATCAAGCAAACACATAACATCAACTTGCTTTAATGAATGACTACAGATATACATCATGCATAACCAATAGACTTCACACCGTCTACCTTGTTACCAAACCAACTCTTTGCAAAAAAGAATATCTAGACTTTGAGAGCTACCAAGCAGGACAAGCACCACAATTTTAAAGCTTTATGTCAGTTCTTTACTAATCTATTCTTACTAGATGATCCACAAGTTTAAGCATTAGTCTACTTCATATCTCTAAACAATTGACAAGTATCAAAGATTCAAGACAATGGTCTACAAGATTAAGCAGCACTTTTAACACTTCCTACATGATAATTTCCATTCAACCAAACACCAATCAACTTATTTGAAACAAAACTAAAAGGGTGAAACAACAAGAGCAATACTTCCTAACTACAAAAGCTAACAACTCTGAACAAGAGATGCTTGAAAACAAGAGCTAGAAGCAAAAATAACAAAGGCTAAACACTCAACACATATAAGTGAAGAACAGGAGTGTATACGAAAAAGCGGAGCGTGTCTCTCTCCCAAACAAGCATGCATGGATCCAAATTATTGCAAGACCGGAGAACAAACACAAAAAAACTGAAAGTAAAATAAACTGATGCTCCAAGAACAGCACATAATGTGTAAAGGAATAAAAATATAGTACCATGAGAGAAACTGATGATTGTTGATGAAGAAGGGGATGCCTTGGGCATCCCCAAGCTTAGACGTTTGTGACTTCTTGAATATTACAGGGGAGTGTCCATGGGGAGCCTCCCCAAGCTTAGTCTTTTATCCCTTGTTGATCTTCCTTCATCACCTCGCATCTGGATACTTGAAAACTTCCTTCACGTAAAACTTATAACAACTTCATTAGAGGGGTTAGTTCACAAAAACAATATCTTCCTTCAGTTCCAAATCATATATCATGAACTTATTTTTATTAAAACATTAGCTACTGTCACAAAGGTCTAAGTAAAGCTCTAGCTTTGAAAAGAACTTCACTTTGCCCGTGAAAGAAGCAATGCAAAACTAAGGACAGAATCTGTCAAAAACAGAACAGACTGTAAAAATGATTTTTTCCGGGGCACTTCTGGACCTCAAATCAGAAAACTTAAACTAGAGAAAGGTATACAAAACCCTGATGCTTGCTGTCAAATATTTGCAGCCATAAATAACGTTCGGTGATTTTTTGGATTTTCAAACAGTGAAGAACAGAAATCTGTTTCTGGACAGCAAACTCACCAATTAGTCTTCCTCTCTTTAGAGGCTATTCTTGACACAAAAAAAACCAAAAAAGATACAAGGGAGTTGTTACAGAAGTTAGATCACCCAAAACTCAAAGAAACCAAAAAGAAACAGAAGGTAAAATAAAATGGGTTGCCTCCCATAAGCGCTTTTCTTTAACACCTTTTAGCTAGGCAAAAAGGGAAAATTCAAGTTTTATCAACTTCAAGATCAAAATCATCAAGGACATCTTCAGAGGTAGAACTAGCAGTACTAAGAAGTCTAGCCTTCCCATGACATGTTCCATTGTGACTTCAGTTTTAGGTTCATTAATACGTGGGGTCCGACCAAACTTTCAATGATGTTGCAAGCCTCAACTGAGGGAGTGCCTAGGAAATTTCCACTTGTTAAAGTGTCTAGGACATACCTATACCAATTTGTGATTCCAACACAAAAATTTCTGAGAAGAATAGTATCTGAATACTTCTTTGTGGAACGGTGTTGAGAATCACTAATCCTATACCAAGCATCTTTTAAACTTTCTCCCCCTCTTTGTTTAAAAGTACGAACTTCAACTTCAGGAGACGAAGAAAAAGGAGTGGAACTAGCCATGATAACAAGGTAAAACCGAATTAAACAAGGTGCTGGAATTTTTAATTTTTTTGTGTTTTTCAGTTTTAGAGCAAACGAAAGGCAAAACAAGACTAACAAAAAATATACTAAGCAAGACAATAACAAAGTAAAGTGAAAGGATGTGTGAAACTCCCCTAGTTGAAGCTTCCAAGTTCCCCGGCAACGGCGCCAGAAAAAGTTTGCTTGCGTGTTGACGGAAGACTTGGTCGTTGCCTTCTTCAAATCCCCGGCAACGGCGCCAGAAAAAGTTACTTGATGACGTGGATCACACGTTCGCTGGGGAACCCCAAGAGGAAGGTATGATGCAGTAAAGCAGCAGTTTCCCTTGATTACAAAACCAAGGTTATCGAATCCAGTAGGACTTGGAGAAGGCTTAGCGAGGTGTCAATGGCGCCGTTTACGACAATTGACGTGGGCCTGCACATAATCACAAATAAGTACTTTGCCCCAACGAAACAGAGAGGTTTTCAATCCCTCCGGCTTGCCGAACACAAAAGATTAATTGTGCAGATGTAAAATATGATGCGAGTGAAATATGACCAGCAAGCAAATGATGATGAAAAGCTATTAAAATGGTTGTAAATAATATAGGAAAATAGGACTGGGGTCCACAGATCACTAGCGGTGTCTCTCCAAAAGATATACATGATGGGTAAACAAATTACAGCATGGCAATTGACAGAATTGTGGGCGCACAACAATGCCATCATAAAACAATATAGTTCACCATTTCATCTAATATGGGCATTACGTCAAAATACATAGACCGTTATCCAACTGCATCTATGACTAATAATCCACCCCGGGATCGATATCCAGCATGTAACCCAAAAGTATTAAGTTGCAAGCAACAGATCATTGCAATAAGCAAAGTGCATAATGTAAGCAATGTAAATAACACAAGGAAATCACACCGCTGTTTTCTCCCTAGTGGCAACAGCACATCTCTAGTCTTAATCGTTTCTGTCAACCCGAGCTGAGACAAAGGGAGGCATGAACCCACTATCTAGTATAAATACTCTCTCATACAACACTAATAATTACTTGGCCAAAGCATCCACTAGCATCGGAGAGCATGCAAGATCACAGATAAAACATAACACATAGATGAACACAAGTAATGACTTCCACAATTCATCGGATCCATGCAAATACAATCATCTAGCAGTTACAGATAATATGATCTTGATCATGATAGGCAGCTCACAAGATCCAAACAATGGAGTAGAAGGAGGAGAGACAACCATCTAGCTACTGCTATGGATCCGTAGTACCGTGGTGGACTACTCACACATCACTCCGGAGGCAGGCATGGTGGTGTAGATGCCTCCGATGTCGATTCCCCTCTTCGGCGGGGTGCCGGGAAGAGCTGCAGAACCCTCCCGAACTAGGGATGGCAATGGCGGCGGCCTCAGATGTCTTTGGAAAATATGATCGGGTACTTAGGGTTTTTGGGTCGAAGACTAATTTATAGGCGAAGAGGCAACTCGAGGAGGCGAAGGAGTCGCCCAAGTGGGGCCCAGGCGCGGCCTAGGGAGGGGCCACGTCTGGGGGGCGTCTGGAGGCTATGGCCTCCCCCTCCGGGCGTCCTTCTGGCTCCGTCTTCGTTTCAGCTTGGAAATAAATCCCGTAAATTTTCAGCGCATTCCGAGAAACTTCCCAGAACAACTTTTCTAAATACATCCATAGAGCTTGAGTTAACGCCAAGTAAGATGCCCCCAGATCTACCACGAGGCGGGTGACAGTACTAGTGGTAGTCCAAACCACCTAAGATACGGTTAATGACACTCATCGAGAAATCCAGTCTACCCGTTTCCGAAATTGCCACAGAGTCCAAATTATGATCCCGAATACATTGAGCAATATGTAAATGCTTAGCCAAGTCACCAAGACCTCTACTATTCATGAACATGCCATTTACCGGAAAACTTTTGGAGATTTGGACGACTTAGCCAGTTTACGTGGCTTTTGATTCTTTTTTACAGAAGCATTTTTAGATTTCCGACCAGAGGCTTGCAGGTAGTAAATAGACCCTAGCCCTGTCTCATCTTAACCCACCTCCGACACCTCTCCCACAAGATGAGATAAAAGCTGACCATCGACATTGTCAATCGCCTCGTCCTCATCTATGGGTGAAGCGAACGGCCTAGTCGACACATTATTAGTGCCCTTACCCGGTAAACCTCCATATGCCTTAAAACATTCGCCGAAACCAAAACTTCCTTTTCATTTCTTCCAAAACTAACGCCAACATTAAAAAAGTTTAGACGATAATTGCGGATTAGTAAGAGAAAGAAAAGACTTAGATTTTGTAGACGTACCAGGGGGTCACAGTCTTGTCGTACAAAGATCATACGCGCAGTTTTGCGTTATCTATGACACTGAGTTGTCATACTCTATTATTGAATAAGTCAGTCTGTATCTACCTCCCACCATCTTAATCAATTTGAGTGTGTGATTTTTCAGCCGCAAAGTGGTCCATATTTGCGATAGACCAAACGTATCCAAGCTGCCAATGCAAGCAACAGTGCAGTAAATGAAATGTCGTGTGAGAGCCAAAACATTTAAAAAGTAATACAAGAACTAGTTAAGTGAGAGTGCAGAGATGATTTGCAAGCAGAATTGAGTACGGTAATGGACGGGCTCTCATTAGCGTTGCAACATTGATCATTGAGACGGACTGTTTGGAGATAGTCAAACTTTTGCATAATGAAGAAGTCGATCGATCAGTGTACATGACAACTATAGAAGAGATAAAGATCTTGATGAAGGTCTGGCAGGTTTGTATTACTCATGTCAAAAGATGTCAGAACCTTAGCAGTCATTTTACGGCAAATTATGGTAGAACTCATGCCCATACAGCAGTGTGGCTAGCTTCGGGTCCAGAGGGCCTAGGAAACACGTGCCATATACATTGTAATACCTGATGTCTTTGAGTAATACAATTCATTCGAAAAAAAAAAAGTGCGACTGGAGACCGATGTTAATCAAGATCCTAGCTTGCATCGGCTGCACATGGAGTTAAACCTAGTATTGTATGTTCACCTTGGGATACACGCGTGAAGTGCATGTTCACCTTGGGCATACCGCATACCGATGTTATGCTCTTGTCATAGTGTGTGCGGCCTCCATACCTATATATGGATCAGTGAGAGTACTGGTGTACGTCTCCGTTGTATAATATGAAACATTATAGGCCATGCACCAATTGCCTCTTTTGTTCGCATGATTTAAATCCAAGATGGGAATGGGAAAAACGTTGTACTAGAATGACACATTATATGAAATGTTACACGAAACGAAAACACAATAATCTCATAGTAATAGTTAGATCTCTGTGCGTACGTACGTAAGTTGTACAGCTTGGATCGTACTCAAGCTCAATAATGCATGTGGTCGAGTGTTGGTCCCGATCGACGACAGATCTATGCACTATTGGAAAAAGGGGTTTCCATTCTGCCCTTTTGTCCCGGCACATTAAATAACCGGGACCAATGCCCCCATTGGTCCCGGTTCCATCGGCCGGGGCGCCGGGGACCTTTGGTCCCGGTTCGTGTCTGGAACCGGGACCAAAGGATCTGCACATGCGGCAGCAGCCGTGGGACCCCTGGCAGGCACCCTTTGGTCCCGGTTCCAGCTACGAACCGGGACCAAAGGTCTTCCCTGCACATATATCATATCTTCCACCCGAGGCCACCACCATTTTGAGCTTGAGTTCATCAACATTTTCTCCTCCTTTTCCTCTCACCCACTCAAGTTAATCCCCATTTTTTTGCACCACTTGTGAGGATTAAAGGTACCCCATCTATTCAAGGGTTAGCAACATCATCCTTTTCTCCGAAGTTGCAACTTTAGCTCATTTCATTGCTAGTTTAGCTCATTTTATGGTTTGTAGTGCAAGCAAGGTGTTTGATGAAATGCCTAGCTAGAGAGTTTAATTTTTTATATGCATTTTGAGCTCAAATTAATTTATTATTTGTGGATTTTAGTGTCGTCCCGTCCTCACCGCCGTCGATAGCCCGCGTCGTCCCGTCACCGGCACCACCTCGGTGAGCTTTTTTTCTTTATCTTCTATTTTAAGAAAAATGACATGTATGATTTAAAAGCATATTTATTTCTTGTATATTTTTCTTATGTTTTTTTTATATGTATAGTGTCATGGTTTTGATATCCGCCCCCGTCGGCCCTTGTCCGGTCTATGATTCGGATGTGGTATATTTTCATAACTATTTGTTTCATTTCGTGTTTAAAACAACTATACCTACCAACTTGACATAGAAACTTTTATCTATGAGGTAGTTGAACCGGAAATTCCAACCGACCCTATTGTCGAGTTTTTTGTAAAAGAAAACAATGATTTGAAAGCAAAATTGGAAAGAAGTGAAGATCTTCGTCTGCAATGCCTAGAAGAGAAGATGAAATTGGAGTTGAAGCTTGCCCTCATCGATGAACACGAGTTCAAGCTTGCCGACGTCGCACATGCCCATGAGATCAAGATGGATGCAATGCACTTGAAGATTAAAAAGATTAGAAAATATTCCATTAGTCAGGAGGCTTGGTACCATTATGTTGTTGGTTCAGTAGTTACCTTAGTTGCGATTTTGATCGCATTTGGTTTTGGATTTAAATTATTTAGATAGTTGTATGTTAGTTTCAATTAATGTATGTTTTATGAGGACTATGCATTGCAATTACTTTACTTTGGTTTTAATGTGATGAACTTGTATTAACTAATTTGGTCACTATTATATACTCTTGATGTAGTGCAATGGTTTTTGATATATTTATATAATGCAGATGAGCCTGCAATGGATGTACAGTGACCGACGATTTCCCGACTATATTAATGGCATGCATTATTTTCTCCGTGTGGCTGAGAAAAACAAGCCGTCGAATGGTTTTATTTCTTGTCCATGTAGCGTCTGCAAGAATACGCAGGATTACTCTACCTCAAAAACCATTCACGTCCACCTGTTGCAGCATGGTTTCATGTCCGGTTATAATTGTTGGACCAAGCACGGAGAAAGAGGGGTTATAATGGAAGAAAATGAAGAAGAACAGGATAATGACAACTATCCTACGTTCACCGAAGACGGTGATACTGCAATGGGGGAAGACGAAGCTGAACAAGAGCCCATTGTTGATCATACCATCGAAGCGCCTAAAAGCACTTCAAGAGGAAATTGCGGGATTTTTTAACTCCGCGGTCCTGAAGAGAGATGGAGAATTTTTTCACTCGGCAAATTTTGTTTTGCCCGAGGACATGTAATTGACATCATCTCGACGTGTGAGAAACATTATGTCGGCGTGTGACGTTATGTATGTATATATGAAACATGATCTCGACGTGTGAGAAACGTTATGTATGTATATATGAATCAAATATTAATGCATGGTAGTACCACTTACACGGCACGACACGACACGGCATCGGACACGACGACACGGCACAACACGGCACGGCACGGCGACACGGCACCTATTGATTTAACCCCCCCCCCCCCCCCCCCCCCCCCCAAAAAGAATGCATTTGGTTAAAACAAAAAAAACATTCGGTTAAAACAAAAAAAAGCATTCGGTTTAAAAAAAAAAACTCTCGGTCCCGGTTGGTAATACCAACCGGGACCAAAGGGTTTCCGCCCGGAGCCCCCCCCCCCCCCCCCCCGCCCCGCCCACGTGGAGGACCATTGGTCCCGGTTCTTAAGGTACCGGGACGAAAGGCCCCCCCCCCCCTTTGTCCCGACCCTTTAGTCCCGGTAAGAAAACCGGGACCAAAGGCCCTTTGGAACCGGGACCAATGCCCCTGTTTTCTACTAGTGATGAGACTTTGCAGCACTGCTTGGGTAGGTGGAATGTGTGGCGCACGCCGCTCCGCTCTGTCCAGCCCAAGATGTACGCGATCTCGCCTCACTACATTATATATACTAGCAAATTGACCTGTGCGTTGCTGCCGCGTGTTGATTTTTATTGAACATCTTATATCCAATCGTGCTATCATCAAGAACCCTAGGTCTTTTTCGACGATTGTCGCCCACTGTAGAGAAAATGTGATATTTCTAGATGTTGATGTGTTCGTGTCAAGAAAAACCTAGCTACTCTATACCACTCTATAGGCGACGTACATATCACGTTACGAAATCGGGTCGGATATCCACGTAATGTGGCACGCATAGCAGGGAAATTATTTAGTGCATAGATTTTTTTGTGTGGAATGGAGCGGTCTTGTGTGGCACAATGTGGCATGTTCGTTGGCACATAGCTTGCAAATATCCTCGACGCCACCTGCCGCCGAGAGTATGTTTTGTTCTTCGGGCTGCCTACCTATCATATCAAAGTTTTTTCTTCTTTTTTTGCAAAAAACGATCATATCAAAGTTGGTGTTCGGGGTCAAGTATTCGTTCAGCTGATGCGGCTGGCCCTAGGGGGCTGCGTCCCCACCCCTTGCTCCCCCTATATAAAGACGGGAGGGGCAGCCTCTCCTCCCGCGTAAGGATGGTAATGGGTAGGGTATGGGCAGGGTAGAGCAATACCATACCCATACCTATATAGTGCATGGGTATAAAATTCTAACCATACCCTAACCCGCGGGGAGGAAAGTATACCCATACCCATACCCGGCGGGTACCCTTACCCATTGGGTACCCGTTGCGTAGGTCAAATAGTACACAAATTGTTTATAGTTTCACATTCGTTGGTAGCATGTTTGACAAAAAAAACAATTATCTGAACTCAATAATATGTAGATGAATACATGACACTTATTATCACAATCTGATGGTCATATTTGGTAAGTCAACAGAGTAGGATCCATATGTCAGTATAAAAGGGTAGCATATGGGTATACCCACGGGTACAGGGATGTACCCATGCCCTACCCGCGACTTGGCGGGTAGGGTATGGGTACTACCCATGGGTATAAAAATCTGCCCATACCCTCCCCATACGGGTACGGTACCCACGGGTACCCGTACCCATGGGTAAAATTGCCATCCTTACTCCCACGCCTTTAATTGTGGAGGTTCCCCTCCCCCCTCATGGATGGATCTTGATCTAATGAAGTTTTTGAGGTGTTCTCTCTCTTTTAGATCTAGATCTAATCTCTCTCTCTCATGTGTTGGAAACTCCACCATAAGTATTCACCAGTAGTGTCTAGCCCTGGACGGCGAAGCTCTGCTGAACTAGAGAAGATGTATGTGTGTGATCTCTCGGAGGGGTGAGCTGTCGGGTTATCGACGGACTGACCCTTCGCTCGTTTGGAATTGGAGGACATGGATCCAGGAAACGGAGACATCTTCATGACTAGGCTTAGTCATGGAGATCTGCATCGAGCTGGCAACATCCTCGTACCCCGGCGTACCTACAAGGATCTACCATAGGCTTCATCGATATCTACTTCCGCTACAAAGTGTCGGTAACGAATAGATCTAACCAGTTACTTGTATCTGCATAGATAGATCTTGGTTGTAGCGTAGTGGCGAAATTTATTGTTTTTCGCTGCGTAACCCTACAATAATGTATCATGCTCAAGCTAACTCTTGGCGTCAAGTTCGGCCGCCTCACGCCTCTTCTGTTCCTTCTTCGGCTGCTTAACAGAATGCCTAAGAGCATGTTCCTACCATGCCTTTAGTGTGGCCTCCTCCTTCACGGCCGCACATTCCGAAAGCTCAACCCTCGGAGTGGGAGGTGGCACGAAGGCGGAGGAGGACGATGAGCTAGATCAAAACTGCTGGCTAGGTGGGGTACTGCTGCGGGAGCTTGTCGCCCCTGCTTGGTCGTTACGGCGTGGTGGGGCTTTCTCTCCCTCAGTCTGCGTTGTGGAACAAAGCCCGCGCCGCGACGACGCCGAGCCGCCAGCTGATTCAAACCAATGAGACATTGTGACTGCTGGATATTAGGTAGAGTGAGTTGTGAGTGAATGAGCTGAGCTCTGGATACACGGAGAGTTTGTTATATAGGCAAAAGTGTGCCGGGTGTCTTTAGGGGATACACTCGGCAAACAAATAATTATGACAAAAAATAATACATAGAAAAATAAAATAACCACAAACTAATAAAAATATGGGTCATTTAATAGATTGCCCTTAGAGGCTTGGTACTACTCAGTTTTGCCACTAGTTCCAAATGGTGCTCAGTTTTGCCACTACTTCTGTCGCAAGTGCTATGGCGAGGCCAAACGGCCAGTCTGAAGCGGATTCCGTCTGGAGGCGTTAGTGAAGTGGGTCCGCATCTTACAAGTGGGACCCCCGTGGCGGTTTCTCTTCCCCGCCGCCTCTAAATAAAATGGGGCCTACCATGCGCTCGAAGAACACAACCCATTCCTTCTTTCTTTCTCTCTTCTCCTTCCAAAATGTGGAGCCCGCCCAGCCCGGAGAGCCCGTTCTCGCCGCTGTCGGACTCTGATTTCTCACCTTATACCATGAAAGCCTACAGGGAAGAGGCGGAGGCGGAGATGGAGGCGGTGATAGAGGAGGAGAAGCGGTTCCGCGAGGAGCGCGGGTTGTCCGCCCTGCCCGGCGAGATTGCGGCGGAGAAGCGGTTGCACAAGATGAAGGCGGAGAAGAAAGACGGCCACCGCGAGGCGGCGCATGAAGATCTTCCGCCGCAATCGCCGGTCTATGAGTACGGGGCATCGGAGTCCTCGGACGAGCCCTAATCGGACGAGGAGTGTGGGCCTTCTGTCATCGACCAACCACCCGTGGCCGTCGACATCGAGATGGCCAAGGCTAATGTCGTCAACGAGGACGACTCCGGCCACCAGGACGACTCTGACTCCGACAACGCCGACGACGCTGACTCCGACTCCGACGAGGACTCCGAGGGCTCCGACGCCTCCGAAGTCACGTCCTGAAGGCGCCGTCAAGAAGAAGTAGTTTTAGTTAATGTTTTATAGGGTTTGTATATTTTTTCCTTTTGAACAATTGTAGGGTTTGTATCGAGTTAATCGAATTAATCGTACCGTTGCTATGTAAATTGTTTCTCTGATCATTTATTGTACATTTAATACGGTGATTGGATGTGACGGATAGGCTAGGCTAGCGGTGAGGCAAAAGTTCTGCCACGCGTTCAATGGCCATGTCCATCCGTGCACGCCACATAGACGCAAGGTGGACTACCATCGGCATCCCACGCATGCATTCAATGTGCACGCAGCGCCATGCACGCGCTGGAAGGCTCTCAGGTTTGTCTCGTCTGGTCATAAAGAGAAATATATCTCAAATTGATTAGAATCGATGATATGGTTTGGATTCTGAACGTACTTTCCTGATAGAAATGAATGGATAGGTGCCGCTTGTTCTGCCATATGGTCAATCCACATAAATGAAACCACAATCCACATGAATGGATAGGTGCGGCGATAGAGGAGGAGAAGCGGTTCCGCGAGGAGCACAATGGTGGCAAGAAGCACAAGGAGCACAGTGATTGAGTTGGAACCAAGTAGAATTTATGAAACATTATGAATGATGTTGTATTACTCTGAGACCTTTTGGTGTTTCTCTGAGACCTAGGCAAGTGACGATTGGCCGAGTTAATCACTCCTAAATCAGGTAATTAATTAGGAAAGACCAATAAGGTCTAATCGGAAGCGCATGCATTGGCCTAATTAAATAGACCATTGGCTAAATCGCATGTAGATTGGGGAGAGGAAGTGGTTGGGTGCATTTCTAGGAGATCATTAATGCTAATTGCGCCTAACTCTTGATAAAATCTAATTTTGGTATTGTGTCTAATAAACCGAGATGGAGGGAGTATGTTGAATGATGTTGGACCTACGCTACAACTATGTTTTAATGGTGTTTGGATGATGATGGTACATGTTTTGAGCAAGTCGTGTCAAAATGAGGGCCAAATGGGTGAGTGATTGAAATATGTGAACCAAACTTCAAATTTGATCCAAACTTAAAAATTGACATGATATTTGGATGTTGCAATGCTTTCCAAACTATGGTGAACTTGCTTGTTCTAACTTGGTCATCAATACGACCCCTTTTGCGAAGTAACTCAAATTCATGAAAAATGTTCTAAAAAAGAGCTCCAAATGTAGGGTAAATGGCCTCATTTCTAAGCAAGGTTTTTTTCGACCTTGTCTAAATCAGCCAAAGAACTTACCTACACATCTATTCCATATACATAGACTATGTGAGGTGGTTTTTCATTTTTTTGATTTTTTGAATTTTTTATGCTCATTTGAATTCGACGGAGTTTGAGACAGGGCGATATGAGCCAAGATGCATTAATTTTCGTCTGAATGTATGTAGACCTTGTTTATCAACTTGAATCATTATTATATGACACTATAAGACTATGTGCGTTGGTTTTTCATTTTTTTTTCATTTTTTATTTTTTTTTGAATTTTTTATGCTCATTTGAATGCGACGGAGTTTGAGATGCCAAGATGCATTGATTTTCGTATGAATGTATGTAGACCTTGTTTATCAACTTGAATCGTTAGTATATGACGTTACAAGACTATGTGCGTTGCTTTTTCATTTTTCTGATTTTATTTTTATTTTTTATGCTCATTTGAATGCGACGGAGTTTGAGATTGGGTAATATGAGCCAAGATGCATTAATTTTTGTCTGAATATATGTAGACCTTGTTTATCAACTTGAATCGTTAGTATATTGCATTATAAGACTATGAGCGTTGGTTTTTCTTTTTTTTTTTTGAATTTTTTATACTCATTTCAATTTTGGTCAAACCTAAGTTTGACTAACATTTAAACAAGTTTGAAACATGAAAATGAAAAACTAAGGCTGGATCCTTCCTAGCCACTCCAAAATGAAGCTTTGGTGAGGTTTTCAAAAATTTCATGTTCCAAATCCAAAACCACTTCTCCTCACTTTGATTTGAACTCTCTGCAACATCGATCGTGGTAAGTCATTTGTGTGAAGGTTTTCTCATGCAAATACACATAGACCATGTTTATTATTTTATATCGTAACTATGTCACATAATACGACAATGTGCGCTGGTTTCACATTTTTACGATTTTTTTGAATTATTTGTGCTCATTTTAATGTTTGGTCAAACCTCACGAAAAAACGTTGACCGACTCAAAATCCAAGTTTTATATTTTTTATAGCAACTTTGTTGCATAATACCACAGTGTGCGAAAGTTTTTTATTTTTTTTAATTAGTTATGCTCAACCCTAGCTCAGAGAAACCCTAACCCTAAACCCCGAAAACCCCAAAATCCCTAACCCTAAACCCCGGAAACCCCATCCAAAACCCCTCCCGCTTCCGAACTGTTGATCGCTGGTGAGTGAACGGTTGGGATCAGACATGCCGATCTGCGTGTGCGCAGGTGACGGGCCGATCCGCATGTGCGCTCGTTCTGCAATTTGATTGGCTCGTGGGCATATGATGCGCTGATTGGCTGGATAGATGGGGTTTGGATCGGCCCACTGGTTCGATCTAAGACGTTCAATAAGATCCGGCGACCTAGAATGACGCGGTGCATGGAACAAGCGTACGCGCGTCTGACTTCGTGTCCTTCGTGTGTGCTCGCCTCCACGCAGCCGCCCGTTGCATGCATGACCAGTCGCAGCTCTGCTCGCACCGCCGCCTACGTCGCATCAAAGCAATTTACAGCGTGTTTAGTCCCACCTCGCTAGTTCATAGCGTGTACCACCAGTTTATAAGCCCGAATATTGGCCCCTAGTGCATCACAATATTATCCTAAATATAGGACACTAATATCTGGTTAATCCTCTTTTTCAACTTATAAAAGAATTAAAAATCATTTCATTTTTTCAACCTTGATATCTCACGGCCTTCTTTTTCGAGCTCTGATTAATCCTCTTTTTCAACTTATAAAAAATAGAAAATCATGTCCTTGGTAAATCTAAATCTATGAGCACAACTAAGTGAGCACACGAGTCTATGACCCACCTGTCGGAATAATTCCAACGTTACGACCGTTTAATCAACCATGTCGTGTGCTGGCTATTTTGGCCGTCAGAAACGTCGCGCATTAGCTATTTCTTCGAACGATGTCGCATTTTTCACCATTCCGATGAAAAGTGTTGCACAGGAGTTATTTGCCACATTGAATCTTCTGAATTTCCCATTTCTTTTCCCTTCTTTTAACCTTTATTCATACAATTTCAAGCTTACAAACTCCTACTACACCCAGCCAGTGCGATTACCATACAATTTCTCCCAAATTACTCCTACAAATTCCTCTCAAATTCATGCCATTCCATACAATTTCAACATTACACCCACTGTGACTAACATACCCCTACAAATGCCCAAATGCAAATAGGAATTTGTGCTTGATATTCGAGCTTCCTAATCTTCTTGTTCAATCTCCTTAGCTCGTCAGCAATCTTTGTATCAATGCGTGCTCCGCCCTCCGCCTCTTCTTCCGGAGCTCGCGTTGTGGCCGCTGCCGTCTGTGGCAGCCATTCTTGGTGCTCAACTAGCAGCTGATTCATCAGCGTCTGGACCAGAACATCTTCCTAAAGGAAAAAAACATTTTAACTGCAAAATCGCCAAACAGATCAAATGGATTGCTCAAGGATGCCGATCCATGAAAATTGTGAAATTGCCCCGATTCTTACCCCAATCGCGCTGGTGCACACGTAGAACGGACGATTCTTGTTCCTCGGTGTGTACGATATCCTCCGAGCAACGTCCATCCGGCACCGCGGACAGACGAAGATCGGCATCTCCGTGCGCGCCGGGATCTCCATCCACGAGGTGGCGCGGGAGCTAGAAGAAGACATGGAGCTCAATTCGCGAACGCCCGGAGTCGAAGGGGAACTCACCGCGTCCGTGCACGTCACCTGTAGCTGTAGCACACAGTTGCGCCCTCCCACCGTCGGCGGCGCTCCCCGTCGACGCCGCCCTCTCGGTCGCTCGCGCCCGGCTCCTAGCTACCAACCTTTGCGCCCGGCTCCAAGCTCGCTGCCCACATCTGCGCGTGGCCGCCTCCAACCCCGCTTCGTTGATTCTTGCTCCCCGCTGCGAGCTCTGGGGGCGTGGTACGCCGCTTTTATCACAGGCGCGGCGCCGGCAACGGTCGACGGGCTGCCATCAGTGTGTGCCCATTTGCTCAGTTTTTCCCTCAGGAACGGTCGACAGGAGGGCCCCACAAGCAGTGGCTACAAGCCCGAGTCAACTACCTTGACCAGACGGAGACGGCAAGATTCACGGAATAAGTCCTTGCGCACAGACTAGGGGTAAAACCGAGGACGATTCGCAACTGAGGGCAAAACTGAGCACATGGACACAACTGATGGCAGAAGGATAATTTTCCCTAAAAATATAGGGAAAAATATAATTACGAACAAACATAGGAAAAAATGATGACAAAGAACTGTAATAAACGACCGCACATGATGGAACAAAACACACGGTTTCATCTCGCTATAGCCCCACGGTGGCTCGTGAATGCCTTGCAATAAGATACCTAGGATATCACACATGCATCGTGGTATGTTCCTAGGGAACCCGAATGTTTTTTATTCGACTAACAGAATGAAAGAGCGCAACAGTATTGATCAACAGAACACACGGTTTCACCTAGCTACAGTCTGACGTAGCTAGGCGAATGTCTTTGCATGAAGATATCTATATCACTTGCATGGTCAGACGTAGCTAGGCGAACCCGAATGTTTTGTGTGTCGAACTAGCTGAAACCTGGGGTACATATAGGGTGGGGCGGGGGGTGGTCACTTTGCCGAGTGCATGGCTCGCGCCGCAACACTCGGCAAAGAGCATGCACTAGTACAAAATCTCACATAAGAGACACGGAGCTGGAGATGGTTGGGATAACCGGCTGAGGTGAGGCCCTGGGGCCGGCTCTAATATGAGATTTTGTACTAGTGATGATAGGTGGGAGCTATCGGGTTGCGGTGGTAGGTAGGGTCTTTGCGGGTGTCCCGCACCGCATACACTCGGTAAAGAGAGTGGAAGGTAGGAACAGTGCCGGTGGTTAGTGGGAGCTGTGGGTGGAGTGGTTTAGGGTTTAGTTGTCGAGTGCTCGCACCGTATACACTCGTCAAAGATGGTGGTAGGTGGGAACAGTAGCACCGGGCTGTTTCCCGAGTCTCTCACGCCGCACACACTCGTCAACGATTTTGAAAACTTGGCGGCCCGCGCGAAATATTGCGCGCTTAAAGTTTGCCAAGTGTCAAGGTCACACTACGGGAGAGCTGCTCATTACCATGTGTCCGAGACACACGGCAAAGGCCAAAAAACACACGGTAAAGGCGTTGCCGTGTGCCACACACGCAAAGAACACATGGCAACATCTTTCACGGTAAAGAGCTCTTTGTCGTGTGCCGAATATCGAGACACACAACAACACTCCTAAGTGGGTCCACCACCACTTGAGGATGGCGGCAGACGTTGATGGCGGGCTTCTGACTAGTGGGTCCCACCGGTCAATCTTTGTCGTGTGTTGTGTGCAAACACACGGCAAAGTGGGATTGTTTTATCAAAAAAACAATCCACCCCGGCTGGCATCCTCGCCGCGAGGTTGATGGTGAGCTATGTCCTCCATGACAGTGGTCGACGAGGAAGGCGGCGGCGTCCTCCGGGTCGCGTCTGCGCTGTCGCCGGAGTCCTCCGGGCCGTGTCCGCGCTGTTGCTGGAGAGGATGGAATCCACGTCGCCGGAAAACGTGACTGTTGGGAATATGCCCTAAAGGCAATAATAAAATGGTTTATTAGTATATTCATGTTTATGATAATAGTTTATTATCCATTCTATAATTGTATTAACTAGAAACATAATACATGTGTGGAATATAAATAACCAGGTGTCCCTAGTAAGTCTCTACTGGACTAGTTCGTTAGTCAAGAGTTGGTTAAGGTTTCCTAACCATAGGACTTGTTATCGTCACTTGATAACGAAGTCATATTTTTGGGAGAATGATATGATGGACAAGACCCAAATAATAAAGAGTTGCAATTAATCGTGTCACTCAGTTTTATTGCCAACACTTTTAGTATATGCCAAGTATAGTTTCCTTAGACCATGAGATTATATCACTCCCTCTTACTGGGGGAATACTTTGTGGACATCAAACGTCACTATTCGTAACTGGGTGATTATAAAGATGTCTTTCAGGTATCTCCGATTGTAAATTGTTGGGTGACATATATCAAGAGTGGGATTTGTCCCTCCATGTGACGGAGAAGATATCTCCAGGCCTTCTCGATAATATAGCATCATAAAGTCTACAGACATGTGATTAGGTGGTAATCACGGAGATACTATATTATGGATGAGTAAAGATAACTTGCTGGTAACGAGATTAAACTAGACATGGGGATGTCGACGATTAAATCTCGGGCAAGTAAAATATCGTGAGACAAAGGGAATTGTATACAAGATCAAATTGAATCTCCGGCATCGTGGTTCAATCGATAAAGAGTTTCGTTGATTGTGTAGGAATTAATATGGACATCTCGGTCCCGCTATTAATTATTGATCGGATCATGTCTATGCATTCTCGAACCAATAGGGTCACACACTTAACGCTCCGATGAAGTTAGGTTTTGCAATGAATTAAATGATGGAATAAACGAATGGTGATTCGGAGTCTCGGATGAGATCATAGACGTCACGAGGAGTTCCGGAGGAGTCTGGAGAATAAGATTCATATAAGGAAAGTGGTTTCCAGAGGTGTCGGAAAAGTTCCGTAATATTTTGGTAGGGTACCATAATTTTCTGGAAGGTTCTAGAAGAGTCTAGAAGTGGGGCCCACATGGACTAAAGGGTGGTGCATCCACCTTAATGGGCTGGCCGCACCAGCCCCTTGGCCCAACCGGCCAAGCCCTAGTTGGACTAGGACTTGGCCGCACCCCATAAGGAAAGGGGAGTCCAAGTCCCATAGGGACTCGGCTTGGCTTTGGGGCCTAGCAACCCTAGGCCGGCCGGCCCTAGGGCTTGACCCCTTGGCCGCCACCTATAAAAGGAGCCACCCCCTAGCCCAAGGGGCTGCCGCGCCACCTCCTCCTCATCTCCCTCTGGCACGGCTTGGCGAAGCCCTGTCCGTGGGAGATCTCCACCATCATCACCAACACACCGTCGTGCCGCTGAGATTCATCTAGCCATGTCTACCTCGCTTGCGGGATCAAGGAAAGGACATCTTCATCGAGCTGAACGTGTGGATACCGCGGAGGTGCTGCTATTGCGGCACTTCAATGGATTGGATCTCGAGGATAATGCATCTCCTCGCGACTAGATACGTCTAGTTGCGGGGATCGACTAGCCAACCCCTGCATCGACAAAACGTTTGTGTTCAATTTCAAGGGTAAAGCTTCGATCTCCTTCTCGCTACTTGCATCTAGTAGATCTAGATCCTCGGGGTTTCTTCCGCTTGTTACGTAGGAAAAAATTTTCTTTCCATGTAACGCCCCCTACAGTGGTATCAGAGTCTAGATCTATTCGTAGATGTTGGTGCGATTAGAACACAAGGAGTTGTGGGCATTGATATTTTATGTTGCTACCTTCTCACATGCACTTTGTATCTTGACGGTATGGTGAGATTGAAGCGGCCCGGACCAACCTTACTCGTCCACGTACGAGAGATCGGTTCCACGATTAACATGCAACTTGTATTGCATAAGTGGCTGGCGGGTGTCTGTTTCTCTGTCTATAGTGAGATGCAATTTTCAACTAAAAGCCTTTCAAAAGGATATAAAATAAGCAATTTCTATATCACCGTTGTGGTTTTTGCGTAGATTAGAATAGTTCTATCTCGTTGACCCAAGCCACGTAAAAATTGCATAAACAAAGTAGAGGACGTCTAACTTGTTTTTGCAGAGGTTTGTGATGTGGTATGTGTCGGCACAGTGGAAACCAGGGTTGGGGCACCTATAAAAGGAGGGGGAGCATGTTGGGGCAAAGGGTTCGAAGTCTGGTTCAAGGATCTGAGATCTAGAGTTCCGAGATCTGTGTAGCCATTGTTAGCCACCTCGAGCTCCCGAAGCTCCCCTTGTACTGTAACCTCTCCAAGCAGTGCAATACAACCAAGGCAGGACGTAGGGCTTTTACCTCTCCAAGAGGACCCTGAACCTGGGTAAACACTGTGTGTTCATCTCTGCAGTGCCGTCCCACAGCGATCTCAGCGAGCATCGTCGCCGAGGCACGTTGAGGGTTGTTTGATTCCGTGTTCAGCCCCATACTCGTTACCTAGTGAGACGCACCCAGTTCCTGGGACAGATCTCCGACAGTATGGCCAATATGTGATTTGTGATATTGTATGCAATGATCATGTTTGTAATTTTTCATGACTGATGACGGGATTGATGAGAGTGTTATTCTCCCTCAACAATGCCAACAAGTACTCTTGATACCCTGAAAGGAAGATAATATATTAGGGATAGGTTGAGCCTCCAAGTGCAGAGTATGTAGAAGTGATAGTTTTTCCCCAAGAAGGTGACTCGAGGGTTTAATATCGAACTCTCGGGGAATCAGTAGTGTGGGTTTTATCTTCTTGTCCTTCTCTAGATTTCCTGCAAACAAAATAGATTGCTTTGTGCCCTAAACCTCACCAAGTGGTTGTCAAGCACAAGGTGTGAGAATGATATTAAGATGATAATGCATACAAAACAGTAAATAAAAATGCAATGGTGGTGAATAAGTATGCAAGGATGATAGTAATGATGATGGATGGTATTTTTGGGGTTTTTATATGTGAATGCAAGAAGTAAAAGTGTTTTTGTATTTTCTGATTTTAAAATGGCTGAATGTAAAAGAAGCTTAAAAGTGGTTGGAAAGTTGTTTCTTATGATTAAAAATGGACCGGGGTTCATGGTTTCACACATGCACTCTCTCTTTAATATAGTGTGGCAAATGAGTAGACATAAATTTAACATATGAGATTGCAAACAAGGTTAATGACATGTTACTAATTATATGGGCATCACGTCCTAACATAGAGACCTTTTGATTATTAGTCTCACTTATACTCCACCAAGATGTGAACTAAATCATGCACCTTACTAATTAAGATAACATCAGTGTATAGCTTTAAGATTAATGACATGAAGTGAAAATAAACACATGATGGATCTAGTCTTAGGTAGAGGCATGTCACTCCTCCTACCCTACAACATGGTATTTTGGTTTATCCCTAGTGAGGTAACAAAGTAAGGTAAACACCCAATGGATCATGATATTAAGTTGTCAGCTTATCACTTCACCACCCCCGTACTCCAACTAATGCACACGTTCCCCCATACACGCTCTCATAAACATGCTTGATCATAACAAGGATACAAGAACGGGGTACATAATATGCATCTACTTTCATAACTGAAATATAACATTGCAATCTGAACATATATTAACTCATATAAAGATCCACCACAATGGTAATACAACGGTGACCGTAATCATGTTCCGCAGCTCATACGGTGCTAATTAGTGAAGCTCAAGAGAGAGAGATACATCATGGAGACGGTGGAGATGTCGATGGAGAAGAAGGAGACCTCTCCGGCAGGGCTCTGCCGGAGTTTTCCCCCTCGAATCTACAGCCTCCTGGTCTCTGTTTCTTGTTTCTCTTCTGTGGCGGCTCTCCTTTCGAAGAACATCGGGGGTCCCTTTATATAGGCGTTTTTAGGTCACGAGGATGCTTCTGGGCGAAGGATCTACGCAAACGGGGCCACGAGGGCTGAATTAGGTGGGCCCACGCGGCATGGTACTGTAGTTGCGTGGGGCCCCCTATTTTGGCCCTCCGGCCTCCTTTCGCTTGCTTCTTTCGCTCCAATGTCTTCCTCCTTCCAAAATAATGACCCCCGTAAATTTATAGCTCATTATGATGTCGTTAAGGTCCTGAAACAAATAAAGTAAGAAATAGGGGTTTTCTGCCTGCGCAGGATTAATTCCATAAAAAGGGGAAATCATTATTAATTACCAAAAATCATTAAATAACAGTAATATACCCCTTATATGATGCAAATATGAATGGAATATAAGTATTATAGTGCAAAGTTCATGTATGCATTTTAGATGCATCAACATCCCCAAGCTTAACTCATGCTCGTCCTTGAGTATGAAAGTGATAAAACTAACATGAACTTTGCAATATAATCACAACATAGATATAAAAGATGATTGCTACTGCTACATAAAGTCAAATGATTCATTATTTCAAAGAAGTAGCAATATGCAAACAGTTTATAAAGTGATATCAAGTATTCAATGCATGGATGTTCAATGATAGTTCACAAGGTGTAACATAAAAGATAGTAATATGGACATTCTTACTTTTACATACTTGAGGTCCATAGAGTGTAGATGAAAATCTGAATATAAAAGGTGGACACTTTGGAAAAGATATATAAATAAGTAGAGGTCAAACATGCATAAGTTTCATCTATCCTCCAAACTATTCCACTTAAGTTATTGATTGCAATGGTAATACTTGGTGTAAAGCTCTCATTCCCCTATCATAGCATCTTGAATGATTAAAGTTTACATGTGAAAGCAAATATGAGTAGTGGCCTTGATAAAGTAAAGGTTAGATGTCTCATGCCCCTTGAATACAAGTACCTACACCATGATTACTCAACTTGGGAAACAAAGCAAGTTTGAGTTATCTATCATTGTAAGTAATAATGGTATCATCAAGAGTCTCAACTGGGGTACCTCTTGTCCCATGATATGGATCAAGCCCACATCAAAACAACAAGATAAACAAACATAATGAACAACCTCAACACCCTCTTTATTTACCACTTGATATAGCTTTTTATTGTAGGGTGTATCACAGAGAGTTCAAAATAGCATGTAAGTAAATTTCCACAATAAATGATGCATTGCTTAGATTAGCGGCCCAGGTTTCTATCTAACCATTTATACAAACTCATTTAAACTTAACTCTATTTCCACATTATTTCGTCATGATAGGCATCCATAAACAAAAGTACATGATATCAACTAAACAAATGATGGGACATGTTGAAATCTTTGCATGTGACAGCACATATGGGCTAACTCCCAACCTTAAACATTTATCAAGCCACTATCTTCATAATATTAATCACAATGGTTCATCTTTATTGAATGCAATAAAAGTAAAGTGTGCATCAAGTTCGTGAGAGCTTTTCAACCAACTTTTCCCATTACAATAAATAACATCATCATTTTCATTTAGAGGTATAGATAACACATATAACATGATAAACATACTTGGAATAGCATAAAGCTAATAGGTAGATATGGTGGACTCGCTAGAAAAACTTGGGTTGAAGGTATTGGAAACAAGTTTTTACTTGTTGGAATTTCTGGGCTAGCAAAAGGGAGAAAGATGACCATCTAGATGCATGCATGAGTGTCCATAGAACTAACTAATTCATGTCAAACAATGTGAAATAACATACAGCATCAAAACATGAATAAAAGATAGCTCATGATAAAGCATTTGCAAATTATTACTCATAAAGAGGCTCATGGATCATGCAACTATATGTGTCATTAAAAATCAACTTAGACATCCCTTTTCCCAATACAATAAAAGCATGAAAGATATTTCAACCCATATTTCCAGTAGCTTTCTCATATATAAATGATAGTGTGGTGGTATCACAAAATAAAAATCAAAGAAAAAAACAAACAAAAAGACGCTCCAAGTTTAAGCGATAAAGTGCATTGATAGAAAAACAGAAGTTAGACGTGTGCAAACCGAGAGTGCGTAGGTTCAGTGGGGATGTTCACATCTCCAAGCTTATGGTTTTCACCATCCTTCGATAACTCATGGTGCATCTCCTCCAATCCCTGTGAAAAAACTTCAAAACACTGTTTCTCCCATTTCTTTTCTGTGGGGTGATATTAGTAGAGATAAACAAACAAGTTTCTTGCTGCATATAATCCATGGAGTAAAATTCATATGAATGATCAGAGAGCGTATAATGTTGTATGCCTACTCATAAACTTAATTGGATCAACTCAATAGTTCAAACTATGCATAAAACAATATGGGACAGAATCTGTCCAGAAAAACAGCAGCAGAAAAACGTATTTTTCTGTCCTACTTAAAATTGTCGAAACATTCTGAAAAAATTCAGACATACAGAGGATGAAAAGTTTCATTTACAGTAAAAATCTAAGCTCATTCGGATTTACATAATAAGAATGAAAAATCAAACCGTGCACAGACTCTGTGCAGGAATAAAATCTCCGACATAGAAATAGCAACTTTTTCAAACCAAAATGGGTAAACTTGGCACTTTATTAAAAATTCCAGAAACTAAACTAAGAAAACAATCTCTTGTTACAGCAAGAGGACACAAAGAAAATCCGAATAAAAACAACCGGGTTGCCTCCCGTAAAGCGCTTTCTTTATAGCCATATAGCTAGGCTTACTTACTTATTGTTTTACGGAAGATGAAGCTCATGAGGGAGCTTAAAAGTTGTGCCCTTAATCCTTGGGAAGTGTTCCATGCATTTCTTATGTGGAAACTGAAACTTCACATTCCCTTCCTTTGAATCAATAATAGCCCCTGTGGTACGAAGAAAAGGTCTTCCAAGAATAATAGGACTAGAGGTTTTATTCTCCATATCCATGATTAGAAAATCCACAGGTATAAAAGTCATATGTAACTCTACCATAACATCACTTACTTTTCCTAAAGCATGTTTAATGGTATTATCAGCAAGTGCAAGTCCAATAGAGCATTTTTCAAGATTCTTTAATTCAAGTGCTTGATATAATTGTTTAGATAAAACAGAGACACTAGATCCTAGATCAAGTATGGCATGGTGTGCTCTTTTCCAATAGTTACTAGCACCTTGGGGATCCACACATACCCAAGCTTAGGCGGTATCATAGCTTCTTGATTGTATTTGTATCTAGCAATTTTTTCTTTCAAGACATGATTAGCAATATAGGAACCAAAACCAGATTGGTTAACATCAATAGAAGGATCACTTGCAAATTTTTGTAAGGTAGATATTAATTCATGCAAGCTACTATTCTCCAAATTAATAAAAGGATCATTAACTTCACTAAGCATCTTAACTTCTTCAACTTTTCTTCTCCTATCATAAAGATCAAATATTTCATAACGGTCATCAAAAACTTCTTCATGTACTTGAGCTTTATCTAAACTTTCTTTAATTTTTGCTTCCAAAAGCAAGCCATCAAGTAGATAATAAGTATTAGAAGCAGACATATTCATGAAAGAACCTTCACATTCCTTATCCAAAAAGACTCTAGAGGTTTCAGATAATCCTATATAAAAGATATGCATGAGCATCCAATCTCTAAGACCATGAGCCATTCCAAAACCTATGCTTCTAAATCTTTCCCATGTTTTCACCAAAGGTTCATCTTCCTCTTGTTTAAACTTGATAACCATTTGTTTAATATTGCAAATCATTTCAATGGGACAAAATCTTTCAATAAAAGCAGCTTTCAAATTAAACCAGATGCTAAAGTTACCGGGTGGCCATCTCAATATCCAATCTAATGCTTTCCCCCCTAGAGAGTAAGGAACAAGCTTAAGTCTAACATTAGGATGGTTCAGTTTTAGCATGTTGCATCTTTCATCAAATTTCTTAAGGTGAGCTAAAGGATCTTCCTTAGGTTTTCCATAGAAACGGTTTTCATAGATTGATTTCATTATCTTAGGATCTACCTCAGTTTCTTCAATAGGGACATTCATATCTTGAGGAAAATTCTTAACACTAAAAGGCCAAAAGGTTCTCTTTTCCATTATGCAAATTGTTATGTGTTTTTGATTTTTTTATGCAAAACTGAAAATAAAATGACACTGAATAATGCAAACCGAATTAACTAATGCAAAACTGAAAATAAAAAATGCAAACCGAAATCTAAAAATGATATGCAAGACAATAACAAAACAAAATAAAATGCTTGAAGGTAAAGATGGACAAGATGATGCTCACGTAGGTGCAAGCTCCCCAAGCTTAGGTGTTAGCACAAGTTGGTGATGAAGTTGACTTTGTTGTGATATCCTTGGATAAAACCTTCCAGCTATGATTCCCCGGCAACGGAGCCAGAAAAACCTTTGATGACGGGATTGATGAGAGTGTTCTTCTCCCTCAACAACGCCAACAAGTACTCTTGATACCCTGAAAGGAAGATAATATATTAGGGATAGGTTGAGCCTCCAAGTGCAGAGTATGTAGAAGTGGTAGTTTTTCCCCAAGAAGGTGACTCGAGGGTTTAATATCGAACTCTCGGGGAATCAGTAGTGTGGGTTTTATCTTCTTGTCCTTCTCTAGATTTCCTGCAAACAAAATAGATTGCTTTGTGCCCTCAACCTCACCAAGTGGTTGGCAAGCACAAGGTGTGAGAATGATATTAAGATGATAATGAATGCAAAACAGTAAATAAAAATGCAATGGTGGTGAATAAGTATGCAAGGATGATAGTAATGATGATGGATGGTATTTTTGGGGTTTTTATATGTGAATGCAAGAAGTAAAAGTGTTTTTGTATTTTCTGATTTTAAAATGGCTGAATGTAAAAGATGCTTAAAAGTGGTTGGAAAGTTGTTTCTTATGATTAAAAATGGACCGGGGTTCATGGTTTCACACATGCACTCTCTCTTTAATATAGTGTGGCAATGAGTAGACATAAATTTAACATATGAGATTGCAAACAAGGTTAATGACATGTTACTAATTATATGGGCATCACGTCCTAACATAGAGACCTTTTGATTATTACTCTCACTTATACTCCACCAAGATGTGAACTAAATCATGCACCTTAGTAATTAAGATAACATCAAAGTATAGCTTTAATATTAATGACATGAAGTGAAAATAAACATATGATGGATCTAGTCTTAGGTAGAGGCATGTCACTCCTCCTACCCTACAACATGGTATTTTGGTTTATCCCTAGTGAGGTAACAAAGTAAGGTAAACACCCAATGGATCATGATATTAAGTTGTCAGCTTATCACTTCACCATCCCCGTTACTCCAACTAATGCACACGTTCCCCCACACACGCTCTCATAAACATGCTTGATCATAACAAGGATACAAGAACGGGGTACACAATATGCATCTACTTTCATAACTGAAATATAACATTGCAATCTCAACATATATTAACTCATATAAAGATCCACCACAATGGTAATACAACGGTGACCGTAATCATGTTCAGCAACTCATACGGTGCCAATTAGTGAAGCTCAAGAGAGAGAGATACATACGCTACTGCCTCAAACCCATAGTCCAGAGGTGGACTACTCCCTCTTCATCATGGAGACGGTGGAGATGTCGATGGAGAAGAAGGAGACCTCTCCGACAGGGCTCCGCCAGAGTTTTCCCCCTCCAATCTGCAGCCTCCTAGTCTCTGTTTCTTGTTTCTCTTCTGTGGCGGCTCTCCTTTCGAAGAACGTCGGGGGACCCTTTATATAGGCGTTTTTAGGTCACGAGGATGCTTCTGGGCGAAGGATCCACACAAATGGGGCCACGAGGGCTGGATTAGGTGGGCCCACGCGGCCTGGTACTGTAGCTACGTGGGGCCCCCTATTTTGGCCCTACGACCTCCTTTCGCTTGCTTCTTTCGCTCCAATGTCTTCCTCCTTCCAAAATAATGACCCCCGTAAATTTATAGCTCATTATGACGTCGTTAAGGTCCTGAAACAAATAAAGAAAGAAATAGGGGTTTTCTGCCTGCGCAGGATTAATTCCATAAAAAGGGGAAATCATTATTAATTACCAAAAATCATTAAATAACAGTAATATACCCCTTATATGACGCAAATATGAATGGAATATAAGTATTATAGTGCAAAGTTCATGTATGTATTTTAGATGCATCAACGACTTGCATGTCGATGAGTACGGCAACCGACATGAGCCATATGGTTGTCTATTATTTTATGTGAGCTGCGTGTCATTAAATCACCATGTAATTACTTTACTTTATCGCTAAGAGTAGCATTAGTTGTAGTTGCAATAGTTGATTGACACAACCATGGTGGTGGCGCCACAATGTTGGAGATGATAGAGATCATGCCGGTGCTTTAGAGATGGAGATCAAAGGCACAAGAAGAAAAGGCCATATCATATCACAATTTTAAATTGCATGTGATGTTAATCCTTTTATGCACCTTATTGCTTGCTTAGATGTGATCGCGACGGTAGCATGATAAGGTGATCTCTCACGTTAATATCAAGATAATAAAGTGTTCTCCCCTAGTATGTGTCGTTGCAAAAGTTCGTCGTTTTGAAGCACCACATGATGATCGGGTGTGATAGATTCTACGTCCACATACAACGGGTGTAAGCCAGTTTTACACATATGGAAATACTACGGTAAATCTTGACGAGCCTAGCATGTACAGAGATGGCCTCGGGAACACGGAACCGAAAGGTTAAACACGAGTCATATAAATGATATGATCAACACTGAGTTGTTCACCATTGAAGCTACATCATTGACGAATATATGGCCTCCGGGTACCCCATGGAGGTACAACGTGGCCCACTATGGGGGTAGCCCAGCTAGGCCCAAGTTGACACGAAGCCCAAGAAGCAATTTACAACACTTGTAAACCCTACCTGGCTCCATATATAAAGCCAGGTAGGGGCACCCGAATAGATATCTCTCAACTAGACACGCAACACCCGCCACCGGCGGCCACCATGTAAACGCATCTATGATCATGCAGTGACTTATAGCAGGATGTAGGGATCCTCCACCGAGGGGACCCGAACCTGGGTAAACTCCGCGTTTGCAATCTCGCTCCCGGAATCTCCTACGCCGCCTAATCCACCTCTCGTAAGCTACCCCGTGCAGCATCTGTCGTGATAATCCCACGACAATCATCTCACGTGATGATCGGTTGTGGTGTAGTGGATTTGGATCGTGTGTCACTAAACAACCAGAGAGATGCTAAGTTTAGTGGGAGTTCATGTAGTAATTTTGATTAATATGAAAGAAAATTATCATAAACAAGTGTCCTAAGAAAATGTCTTTGCAAAATCCTTGTAGATCATGGCCGGATATAGTAGTATGTTCCTTGCTGAGGAGCTGCGTCTCGATGGGTCAAACTTTGCTGAGTGGTACATGCGTCTGAGAGAAGTCCTTCACACCAATGCTGAGCTCTACATGTTAGATGAACCTTTAGAAGAATGCCCAAATATTTCTGCAAGCTATGAGGAGTACATGGAGTGGTTCGAACAAAATACCACCTACTTGAAAGTCGAGTGGTTGATGTGCACCTTCATCGATTCTAACCTTGGTAGACAATTCGGCAACTTGAGCACAATGGACATTGTCGATAAGCTGAAAAGTAGGTTCATAGCACAAGTTAGGATTGCAAGGTTTGAATGTATGGATGAATTTCTTTCAACTAAGATGGAAGAAAACACTTGCTTGGAACAACACCTAAGGAAGATGCATAGGATATATTACACTCTGGTGGATGTTTGGAACTACGAGATGACTGGCGATTTGGCGATAGATGGGGTGCTGTGCTCGCTTCCCCCCAGCTTCAAGAATCATGTCAGAGACTACGTCATGGGAAGAGATCTGATCACTTTCTGTGAGTTTGTTCGGCTGCGTCATGTCAAAGTGGAACCCATAGCAGGAGAAGTAGTCAATGCAGAAGGTATATATTTTGATATATATATATAAGTTATAAAATGTTTAATGTTCAGTTTAAACTTGTGACAAATGACTGAGTATTTGATACTTGTACTGTTTTATGAAAACAGGGCCTGCCATTTGAGAAGTGTAATAGATGAACTGAGTGGATATCGCGGGATGATGGCAATCAAGGAGTTGGTGCTGGCGATGTTTTACTTCTACATTTATCGTTTTTTATTAGAGGATTTGAATGAGTTTTGTAATCAAATTAAGTGTGATCTTTAATTAGTGTGTCTCGTTGTGAGATGGTTATTCATGTTAAAGACAAGTGGTTGTTATATTTTCATGAGTAATTCTTTTTGATGATCACATTTTGATTGTGAGATTATTATCCTTAATGCAAACCTAAAAAATGAATAGTTAAACATTTATAAAATATAGGACATACTAAAAACTTCCAAACACTTAATAATGACAATTGTTTTAGTCGCGCCAAATATTGAATAAACATTTTGATGTTTAATCAATGCGCCTTATTAAAAGGAACATGACTAAAATGCCATCCTTTGGAAGAGTGCAAATAATTGTTGGAAATAAACACAAGTGTTGGTTGTATTTTCATCAAATGCTAGATGTCATTATTTTGTGTGCTCCATGATAAATGATATGAGTAAATAGATGTATTTGTTCAAGTTATCATATTTGATGAGATCAAATAAAATTCTGGAGTTAAGGATGTTAAGATAACAAGAAATGTTAAGTCTTTTCGATTTAATATTTAGAATTTATTCAAAAGGGGTTTTGATGCGCCCTAAATATTGTAATCACGTTGTGTGGTCTTACAAAAGGAGGTTTTTCGTATTAGGGGTTTTTTCATAACATTTAGATTTTTTTGATAACACTCCATTTAGAAATAAGGGTCTATTTAATGATTCGCATAAACGTTTTCATATGAGTTATAAGAAAAGACGGTTTCATTAATTATGAGATAATTAGAAACTATTGCGAATATTGTTGTAGTATATTCATATGTATGACTATGAATGTGATTCCACAATATAAGACTAAAAGGGGCAAACCAATTTTTTGGTTGTGCTAAGCATTTTAGTTGTTTATCATGACCGGTTTCATTGATAAAAGGATTGATAGAATAAATTGAGAAACTTAATCAAGATGGTTGATCTTAATTTTAATGTATCAAGTGGCACATTTTAAAAAGTGCATTGATGGTTTAGACTTGACACTTAAAAGGAGGGATTAATGATAATGATCATTGAACTTTGAATTCAGTTCTCTCAAAAGTAGTAAGATTCAAGAATATTAAAATTTGTCACGTTACAGAATAATATTCATGATTTATTTGTCATGTTTCGGAAACAAGACATACCTACGAAACTGCAAAGAAGAAATAGAAGCCTTAAATACGAAAGTGACTAAGAGTCATCCTATGTTAAGTTTAAATCACAAGGTAATTGTTACTTGATTTAGTGAAAATAATGATTTCACATATTTATTTCGCAAAGGGTTTGTAGAGAATAAATAAAACTTAAAGCTAGCAAAGTACTAGTGTTCGTATATGAGTTCTCGATTTAGGAATTTTGGAGGTGTCCAAAGTATCGAGATAGTGCATAAAGAACTGAGTGGGATCTAATTAAAATATGTGGTGACATATATTAAGTGAGAGCAGAAACTATTTTCCATAATCAAATATGTGGAGACATGGTTTTGAGTGGGAGCTAGTAAATCATTGTTAAATCAAATATAGAGATAACATATTTCTGAGTGGGAGCCAAAGTGGTTTCACAATTTAATATGTGTACGGTGTATATTTGAGTGGGAGTTTACAACATCTTGTTTGTGTGAAATGGAGATTTCATAAATGTTGTAAATAAGTCATGAACCAATGTGTAACTTATGAAGTTAGTCAAATATCTATGGAGATAGATGTATTTTATAAAGCATCATATCAATTTTTTTAACCTAAGTAAGATTTTGAAGGAGTTCAAAATAGAACAAGAAAAGAAAGGTTCATTAGCTTGTGAGAAATAGGTAAAACATTGAGTTGATTACTCAGTACAGAAATAATGGTTGGAGGATATGTTAGTATTCGCTTTGAATTGTTCATAGGACTAAACATATAAGAACCATAATTTTATATTTGACGAGATGTGACCCAAGTTCTTGGTTAGAAGAACGTGTTGGGAATGAGGAGTCATTTAAACATGGAGATGAGATAATTGAGTTTAGAGATTGGTAGACTTGGTTGAAGTCATGACACCAAACTAGATTTGAAATCTTATAAAGACAGTGGCGCAGCAAACCGTGATCGAAAAATATCGAAGTGACTTGATTTGCACTGTCGATTTGTTGAGTCTACAACATATAGGAGTATATGATTAATTCAAGGATTAAAAGATATAATATTTAGGTTTGAGAAATTTCGTTTCAAGATTGAGTGAGTTCCGGATGATGCTATGTGAAAGTTCTTTTGACTAATCATACGTCATGTAGGCATAAAAGGGAAATGAAAGTCTCACTCTGTAACCAAATATATTATATTCATCATTTGATGATGAGGTTTATCATGTGATGATAAAGTAATGTCAATTTAGGTGACAATAACTTTTTGAAGGAACTCCAAGAACTGGATAGTACAGTATATGGACAGAACCGCTTCCACGAGCAAACATGATCAGCACTGAGACCCCATGGGTGTTGAATCGAGAAAACTAGATTATTGACTCTAGTGCAAGTGGGAGACTATTGGGAATATGCCCTAGAGGCAATAATAAAATGGTTTATTAGCATATTCATGTTTATGATAATAGTTTATTATCCATGCTATAATTGTATTAACTGGAAACATAATACATGTGTGGAATATAAACAACCAGGTGTCCCTAATAAGCCTCTACTGGACTAGTTCGTTAGTCAAGAGTTGGTTAAGGTTTCCTAACCATAGGACTTGTTATAGTCACTTGATAACGAAGTCATATTTTTGGGAGAATGATATGATGGACAAGACCCAAATAATAAAGAGTTGCAATTAATCGTGTCACTCAGTTTCATTGCCAACACTTTTAGTATATGCCAAGTATAGTTTCCTTAGACCATGAGATTACATCACTTCCGGTTACTGGAGGAATACTTTGTGGACATCAAACGTCACTTCGTAACTGGGTGATTATAAAGATGGCTTTCAGGTATCTCTGATGGTAAATTGTTGGGTGACATATATCAAGAGTGGGATTTGTCCCTCCATGTGACGGAGAAGATATCTCCAGGCCTTCTCGATAATATAGTATCATAAAGTCTGCAGACATGTGATTAGGTGGTAATCACGAAGATCCTATATTATGGACGAGTAAAGAGAACTTGCCGGTAACAAGATTAAACTAGACATGGGGATGTCGACGATTAAATCTCGGGCAAGTAAAATATCGTGAGACAAAGAGAATCGTATACGAGATTAAATTGAATCTCCGGCATCGTGGTTCAATCGATAAATAGTTTCGTTGATTGTGTAGGAATTAATATGGACATCCCGGTCCTGATTGCTACTGATGAAGAGTTGGGTGATGCCCCAAGCGAAGGCGGAGATGTAGCAAGCAGCAGTTTTCCCTCGATAACGAACCGAGGTTTATCGAACTAGTAGGACCTTGAAATCAATAACAAAGTGAATGTTGAAGATTTCTGGCGCTTAATATTCAACAGACGTGGACCTGCACACACTCAACCAAAATATTTTGCCCCCAACGGCGGAACGGTTGTCAATCTTTCCGGTCTCACAGAAAACAAAGCGGTTAATTGTATAGTGAAATAGATGAATTGTGAAAATGGACCAGAGAAGTAATGATGGTGAAAAGTGATGAATAAAGGTTGCAATCAATGTAAAAAGATGGACCAGGGGCCATGGGTTCACTAGTGGAGTCTCTCGAGTAAATAGAACATTCATATGATGGGTAAACAAATTACAGCTGGGCAATTGACAAGATTATGACACAAACTTAATCTAGCTATAACAAATAGAACATGATAATATTTAAGTAGGCATCACGACAATGAACAAAGACCGTTGAGTCCAACTGCATCTTTGTCTAAAAAGTCCACCGTGGGATCGCTGTCCAGCCTGTCACCCATCGCTATTAAGTTGCAAGCAACAGACATTTGCATTAAGTAAAGCGCATGAAGTAAGCAATATTAAATATCAAAATAGACTTTAACACCGCTGTTTTACCCTTAGTAGAAACAGCACACCCTCGCCCTTAGACGTTTCTGTCACTCGTGCCCAGGAAGAAAAGGGGGCATGAACCCACTATCTAGCATAAATACTCTCTCTTAGAGATACACACAATCACTTGGCCAAAGTAACTACGTAAATCGGAGAGCATGCAAGAACATAAATTAACATCTAAGAATCATGCACAATCTGATCATAACGATATAATCCATCGGATCCCAACAAACACATCACATAGCATTACAATAATCGATCTTGATCATGTTAGGCAGCTCACAAGATCATAAGACATGAAGCACAAGAGAGAGACAACCATCTGGCTACTGCCATGGACCCAAGGTCCAAGGTGGCACTACTCACAAATCATCCCGGAGGAAGGCATGGCGATGAAGAGCCCTCCGGGATCGATCTCCCCTCCGGCAGAGTGTCGGGATCTGGTTCAGAATCACCCCCGAACTAGGGTTTGAGTTGACGGCGCCTCGGGATGACTTTTCTGGAAAATTATGGCCGCCCCTTCGTTTTTAGGTTAAAAGAGATTTTATAGGCGTCGGAGGGGGCCGAGGCGGTGCCCAGGGGGCAGGGGCGGGTCCCACACGCGGGTCCTAGGGGGCCGCGGCAGGCACCTGCCTGTAGCCCCTGGGTGGCCCCCCAGGCTCCCCTTTGGTACACAGGTGTCTTCCGTCGCATAAAAAATCTCCATAAATTTTCAGCTCAATCCGACGATATTTCCTGAAGTGACTTTTCTGAAATACAAAAACAGCAAAAACAGGAAACTGGCACTAGGCATCTTGTCAATAGGTTAGTCCAACAAAATGCATAAAAATGATTAATATGATGATAAAAACATGTGACAACATCACAAAACTAGCATGGATCAATCAAAAATTATAGATACGTTTGACACGTATCAGGTCCCACTATTAATTATTGATCGGATCATGTCTACGCATTCTCGAACCCGTAGGGTCACACACTTAACGCTCCGACGAAGTTAGGTTTTGCGATGAATTAAATGATGGATTAAACGAATGGTGATTCGGAGTCTCGGATGAGATCATAGACGTCACGAGGAGTTCCGAAGGAGTCCGGAGAATAAGATTCATATAAGGAAAGTGGTTTCCAGAGGTGTCGGAAAAGTTCCGGAATATTTCGGTAGGGTACCGGAATTTTATGGAAGGTTCTAGAAGGGTATAGAAGTGGGGCCCACATCGTATGGGGCCCACATGGACTAAAGGGTGGTGCAGCCACCTTAATGGGCTGGCCGCACCAGCCCCTTGGCCCGACCGGGCAAGCCCTAGTTGGACTAGGACTTGGCCGCACCCCATAAGGAAAGGGGAGTCCAAGTCCCATAGGGACTCGGCTTGGCTTAGGGGCCAAGCAACCCTAGGCCGGCCGGCCCTATCGATTGACCACTTGGCCGCCACCTATAAAAGGAGGGGGGTGCGGCACCGGGTGACCAAGCCCTTGCCACCCCAGCCCTAGCCGCACCCCTCCACCACCACCTCCTTGCCGCGCCACCCCTAGCCCTAGGGGCTGCCACACCACCACCTCCTCCTCTCCCTCTTGCACGGCTTGGCGAAGCCCTTTCTATGGGAGATCTCCACCATCATCACCAACACACCATCGTGCTGCTGAGATTCATCTAGCCACGTCTACCTCGCTTGTGGGATCAAGGAGAGGATGTCTTCATCGAGCTGAACGTGTGGATACCGCGGAGGTGCTGCTCTTGCGGCGCTTCGACAGATTGGATCTCGAGGATAATACATCTCCTCACGACTAGATACGTCTAGTTGCGGGGATCGACTAGCCAACCCCTGCATCGACAGAACGTTTGTGTTCAATCTTCAAGGGTAAGATTCGATCTCCTTCTCGCTACTTGCATCTAGTAGATCTAGATCCATGGGGTTTCTTCCGCTTGTTACATAGGAAAAGTTTTGTTTTCCATGCAATGACCCCTATAGTGACGAGGACGGCGGCGTGGTCGAGCTGGTCGACGAAGATGGCGGCGTTGCTCCTGTCTCGCGGTCATCGGCGCGACGAGGACAGCGGCACAGGGCGGGAGGGACGAGGCGACGCGGAGGTTGGGCCTGCCGCGGGCCCCGGGCCACGGCATCAGCTTCTCCGCCGGGGTAGCGCGGACGCGGACGCCGACGCAGCGTTGGCGCGGCGTTGGTTATTGATGGAGGCACGCCGGCGCGTGTGGGCGGTGGTCTCCAGCGCGGGGGTGGGAACGGGAGCGGGGGACATCGACTCGCGGCGGCCGCTGGAGCGCTTGTTGTGGCCCCACTGGAGCCACACGGAGCTGTACGGCGCGGCACTGCTACCGCCAATGGGCTTCTGGGCGCTGTAGTCGGAGGGCTGGTGGCCGTGGTTGCGCACGGCGGCGGACGTGGCCGTGGTGGCGGCAGATCACGACGGCGGCGGACGAGGACACCGGAGCGAGGGGAAGCGGAGTGCGGGCGCGCGGCTTGTGGAGTTGTGGTGCTCCATCGAGGCGGTGGCGAGGTAGGACGGGAGCAGGGAGCAGGGAGGGTAAGGTATGAGTGGATGAAGCCGGCGCGAGAGCAGGGAGGAGAGGATAAGGGATGTGTGGATAAGGGAGAGAGTAGGAGAGAGAGAGGATCAGGGATGGGGATGGGACGCAGCGTGAGCCATTAGATCCTCCTAGATCTAACGGTTTAGAGCCGTGATCCGCGTGAAACTCCTCCTGACCAATCAGAACGCGTCTTTTCTTTGCCGTGTGTCGGCACACGGCAAAGATTTTTCTGATTTTTCTTTTTTATTTTCCTTGATTAATTTTCTTTGCTGTGCCGTGTGACAGAAAGTTTGTGAGAACTCAAGTTTAACATTTTTTGTCTATCAACTAGTACATAAAATGACTCCACACCGAAGGATTTATTTTTTCGATGCTTTCTCCATTTTCTTTGAGTTTTTCGAAAAAATGGTCCGAATGACCAGCATGGCTATTCAATCAAAGGGGTCGATTTTTTAAAAACTATCGATGGTTCTGTAAAATAATCCCTACTTGTGTACCTCAAATGATTTTTGGAAAAATTTGAGAGCAAACTATCATACACTTTGTAGTCGATATGGAATTACTTTCCGAAAATCGACATAAAGTCATTTAAATGTGCGAAATTCGGTAGAAAACAAGAAAATTCCTAATATTTATGAATTATCCATAAACTATGAACTACTTTGTGTGAAAATTGTATGGGTGTCATTTTGCACCATATTTTTCTACTTGCTTCACACAAAAAGTCATTTTTCGCACTTAAAAAATAAAAAAATATTAACAAAAATAATTTGAAAAAACTCAGTTCGTCACAATTGTTTCCCATACAGGATACACCTATGTGTTAAATATGGGAACATTATCACAAACTATGTCACGGGAATGATCGTATCTTGGTTGTTTGAGTTGAAACATATACATGTTTATAGAGGATAGACCTATTCGTGAAAGAATTTTTTATAAACATTTTAAAAAACCAATTTTATAATTTTTACTATCAACTATCAAACACAAGAGGTCTCCATGCTAAAGGATTTCCTTTTTTGAGGGTTTCTTCATTTTCTCTAAGTTTTTTAAAAAATGGTTAAAATGGTCGGCATGGCTATTCGTTGAAAGATGTCGAATTTTTCAAAATTGTCGATGCTTATGTAAAATAATCACTACTTGTGTACCTTAAAATGATTTTTGTAAAAATTTCAGAGCAAACTATCACACACTTGTAGTTCCAATTTGAATTACTTTCAAAAAATCTGCATGAAGTCAATTAAATGTGAGAAATTAGATAGAAACCGAGAAAAATCCTAATATGTGTGGACTATCCATAAAATATGGACTACTTTTTGTGAAAATTGGATGGGTGCCATTTTACATTATAGTTTTTGTACTTGCTTCAAAAGTCATTTTTGGCACTTAAAAAATGAAAAATGATATTTATATACATAATTTGAAAAAACTCACTTCGGTAGAAAGATACACCAATGTGCCAAATATGGGCACATTATCACCAACTATGCCACGAGAATGCTCATATCTTGATTGTTTGACTTGAAACATATACATGTTTATAGACGATAGACTTTTTCGTGAAGAAATTTTCTGTAAACATTTTAAAAAACCAAGTTTATCATTTTTCCTATCAACTATCAAACATAAGCGGTCTCCATGCCAAAGGATTTTCTTTTTTGAGGTTTTCTTTATTTTCTCTGAGTTTTCTGAAAAAAATGGTCACAATGTTCGGCATGGCTATTCGTTGAAAGATGTTCAATTTTTAAAAACTATCGATGTTTCCGTGAAATAATCACTACTTGTGTACATTAAAATGATTTTTGTAAAAATTTCAGAGCAAACTATCACACACTTGTAGTTCAAATTTGAATTACTTTCGAAAAATCGGTATAAAGTAATTTAAATGTGCAAAATTAGATAGAAAACGACAAAAATCCTAATATTTGTGGATGATCCATAAAATATGGATTACTTTGTTTGAAAATTGGATGGGTGCCATTTTACATCATAGTTTGTGGACTTGCTTCACACAAAAAGTCATTTTTGACACTTAAAAAATGGAAAATGATATTTATATACATAATTTGAAAAAACTCACTTTGGTAACATTGTTGCCCATACCAAGATACACATATGTGCAAAATATAGACACATTATCACAAACTATACCACGGAAAAATGAAAATCGGTCTTTGCCGTGTGCAAGCACACGGTAAAGACTTGTCGTGACTGCTCCGTCGGTGCTGCCGTTTGGTGGACACGTGTCCATTTTCTTTACCATGTGTCGTTCTTTACCGTGTGCTTTTTTATTTCGTTACCGTGTGCCAAACATTGATGTGTGTTTTCTGTGCTACTTTACCGTGTGTCATTCTTTGCCGTGTGCCCGATATTTGGCACACGGCAAAGACTGCCGGCACACGGTAAAGAAGCGCTCTCCCGTAGTGTCAGTCCGTCACGGAGCTTTTAGGTCTAGGGACGGAGGACACGTGGCACATAATTATGCCGAGTGTGTTTGGTTGCCGAATGTTTTTGGTGCAGGTGTCCCTAGCAGGGTTTTGGATTTCGTTTTTGTTTTTTTCCCGGGCCTGACTGAAATGGCCGAAATTCGGTAATTTCGGTGAATTTCGGTAAATCTCGGATGAAATGCAAGAACCAAAATTTAAACTTTAGAACGAAATTTGATGAAAATGTGACTAAAATTTGGATTTTCAAACTAAATTCGACCCAATATGAAATATTTTAGAAAATTCAACAAAAAATCCCCAAAAATTAGGAAGTTTCGTTCGGTAAATTATTGCCTGGCCGAAATGGACGAATTTCGGTGAAATTTCGGAAATCTCGGCCGAAATCCAAAACACAGGTCCCGACTATCGTTGTGTGCCGAGTGTTTTCTCCCTTTTATGCCGAGTGTGTGCGTTTGGCCGAGTGTTTTTCGCACACACTCGGTCGTGTTTACCGACAATTATTGTGTTTGCCGAGTGTTATATAAGGTTGTTCGCCGAGTGGCCCGGTTTTGAGCGAAATTAAGCAGCATCTCTTTTTCCTTCCTTCCAGTACAGTAGTGAAGCTGGTGACATCGATCCCATCCAAGAACAGGATGCACATCGTCGTCTTCCCGTGGCTTGCATTCGGCCACATTATCCCGCTCCTCGAGCTGGCGGAGCGGCTGGCGGCCCGCGGCCACCGCGTCTCCTTCGTCTCCACGCCGCGCAACATCAGCCGGCTCCGCCCGGTCGCCCACAGCGTCCACCTCGTGGCCCTGCCGCTGCCCCGACCGGACGGCCTCCCGGAGGGAGCCGAGGCCACCACGGACCTCCCGTCCAGCAAGACTAACGATCTCCTGCTAGCGAAGGCCTTCGACGGCCTCACGGGCCCATTCTCCGCCTTCCTCGACGACGAGACCGGCAACGGCCGGAAGCCGGACTGGATCATCGTCGACTGCTTCCACTACCTCGCGGTGGCCGCCGCCGCCCAGCGAGGCGTGCCGTCCGCGATGTTCATCGTCTTCGCCTCCGCCACCACCGCGCTCTGGGGCGTGCCGCGCGTGTCCACGGCCGTGGACCCGGAGCTAGGGCCGACCGTGTCCCAGCGCTTCCTGTTGACCTACCAGGGCTGCAAGGTCATCGCCCAGCGGTGCTGTGTGGAGTTCGACCCCGAGGGCGTGCCTCTGCTGCCGGGCATCTTCGGCAAGCCGTTCGCCCCGCTCGGCCTGCTGCCGCCGCCGCCGCCTCTCGGTCTCAGTCTCAGGCCAGCAGGCGACGACGACGACCTCGTGTCATGGCTTGACCGCCACCCGGCGAAATCCGTCGTGTACGTCGCGCTCGGAACCGAGGCGCCGCTGACCACGGAGCTGGCGCACGAGCTAGCCTTGGGCCTGGAGCTCGCCGGGACGCCGTTCCTCTGGGCTCTCAGGAAGCTCAGCGGCGGCGGCGGCATTCATCTTCTTCCTCCGGGCTTCCAGGACCGCACCGAGGGCCGCGGCCTCGTGGCGATGGGGATGGTCCCGCAGACCAGGGTGCTGGCGCACGGCTCCGTGGGCGCGTTCCTCACGCACGGTGCGCCGGGCTCCGTCATCGAGGGGATGCAGTACGGGCATCCCCTCATCCTGCTGCCCTTCTTCGAGGACCAGCGGACGGTTGCTCGGTTCATGGAGGGGAAGAAGGTCGGATTGCCGGTGCCGAGGCACGGAGAGGATGGGTCGTCATTTCACCGGGAAGGCGTCGCCACGACGGTCCGGGCCGTCTTCGTGGAGGAGCAAGGAAGACGCGTCTTCGCGGCCAATGCCAGGAAGCTGCAACAGGTCGTCCAGGACACGGCCTGCCATGAGAGGTACATTGATGAGTTCCTTGAGAAACTCAGATTCTACAAGCAAGCATGACCGCCACGGAGATCGAGTGAGAGATCGAGTCGAGCCCTGACGGCCGGACGGCGAGCTCCTTGGCTATTGTACGTCTTTCTTAATTTGTTCCCTATTGGGCTTGTGTTTGTGTCAAGTAGTACGTACTTGGGTCTATAAATGTTCTGTATTGGCTCGTGTTTGTGTGCAGTAATTAATTAATGGGTCTGCCTATGTCTCAGTCAACTGAGATTAACTTATGTCTCAGTCGACGGATGACATCAGCAAAACGTCACCTTTTGTACTCTCCCCGGATCGGGGTGTCATCTGTCGGGCCGGCCCTATTTGCCTGTTCTTTTTGTTTTGTTGTTCTGTTGGTGTCATCTGTCTGCGGGCCTTTCCTGTCTCAGCCCAACACAGCCCAACATAACAGAAACAGACGCTGGTAGTTCTTACCCCTTTGTCAAGAAAGGGAGCTGACGCTGCTCCTTCTTCCTCCCGTCGTCTGCTTCTTTCCCCCTGCTTCTTCCTCTCTGCGCACCTCTCTCCTGTAAAATTAGATCAACAAACCCAGATCAAAACGGAAAAAGGATACTGCAATATTCTTCAGCAATGTATTCCACCCCTTTTCCCTACCCCCCTCTTTCATCAAAACGCAGATCAAATCGCAGATCAAGAACAAGTTTCAGACATAGTTCTTTTTTTTCTTTCAGATCTGCAAAACAACATGTGAGACAGCACAAAATCAAGCAGCATCCATCTCCCCGTCGTCCCATCACTCCCATCAAGCTTTGCAAATGGAGAAATTGACTGAGCTACCCTGGTATGTTTCTTCCCTTAAATTTCCGTCTTCCCTTTGTTGTATGATGTGTATGCTAGATGAAAATCTCCAATAAATCCTTGGCATATCTGAGATTGTTCACATGGAAATGAATGGTAAAAACTTTTCTGAAAAATTAATCATTTGTTTCTAACAAAAAAATTAGGTAACAATGAAGATCCAGTTTCTTCTGTACTTGGTTCATATGGTGCATTCCTCAGTAACAGAACAGAGGTGTGTTTTACTAAACACTGGTTAGAAAAAATTCGAAAAAGAAGAAGATAATGTTCTTGATTCCTAAGGAGTTGCAAAATATGCAGGGTCATGTTTATGGTCAGACAACGAATAAACACCAACAGAATCATGTGTTCTTAGGAGACTTGACACAAGACACACCATGTTATCATACTAACATGCTCTATGGCCAAATCAGGTTGTGTATGGTGCACAGGTACATATCTACAGCATGATCTCATTTTTGGCAGCAATGTAGTTCATAAATATCAAAATTTGCCACAGGTACCAGGGAACCAAAAATATCAAGGATCAAGCCTTTTTGGCGTCCATGAAGTTCAGAATATACATCAAATTGCAACGCCAGTTAGAGACACGGTTAGTCTACTAACAGATATGTACCTTTAGTTTGTGCTGACAGAAGATAGAGTGTAAAAAAGAACATTTTGTGTTTTTGTAGGGTCCTTCAATATCTGGGTTAACCCTGCAGCCTCCTGTTGAAATGATGGAAGATAATCCAGTGAGTATAAACAGTCCCGTAATTGTAAAAGCATAGTCATGAACATAATATAATCAGGGAAACATAAAACGCAAAATCAATGAATCTTTTGCAGGTATGTTTATCACAAGGTAGCAGAATGACATATATGGAAATGATGCTAGGCATGGAATATATGAATGGCTCCCAGGTATAGCCAATAATTTTTATATTTATGGGAAATGTTTAATCTACAACGTACATTGCTTTAACAGAACAAAAATTGGTTGATGTTAAAAATTAGGAACATGTACATGGCGGCTTCCTCGACTTGCTCACCGGGCCAATGGGTGATGAGGTATATNAATTGATTTGTCAGAACACGCTGTGCAGCTACATGGACGCAAGAATGGTGGCAACTACGTTGGCGATTGCTGAACAACATGGTTGCGACGAGCTTAAGGAGGCATGCCACAAGTTCCTCGCCTCACTCCAGAATTTAAAGGCCGTCATAGCGACTGATGGCTTCAAGCATCTCAAGACCATTCGCCCCAATATTCTTGTGGAGTTACTCCATCTTCGGGCTGCTAATGCTCCTTGACCTTTGTGGCAATAATGAGCACACTCCCTTTGGGTTTTTTTCTTCATTTTTCTAATACTAGACAATGATGGTGTAAGTAGTATTACAGACTGAGTAGGCCTTTTTATTTTCCGATGATCACGTTCTTCTTTGTATTTCTTATACTTGTACACTTCATTTGTGTGGTTCGTCTTCTATGTTGCGTCTTCGGCTCTGCATGCTATTTAAGTGTTTGCTTGTTTTATCGACCCGAGAACGTATGCACGCTTACAATTAGGATGGGAAAAACAATTATGTGTCATCGATGCCAGGAAAATTCATATGGCATCACTCTTAAATCCATCATATGTAGCTTCAAAAATTCTGAAATACTTCTGTGATATACATTACAAGATGATGCATACATGTGTAAATTTTCAGCTAGAAATTTCGTCATATGCATGCTATACAAAAAAAAATACAAATTATAGCGGTTTAAAACAAGGGTCTGCCTATGTCTCAGTCGATTGAGATTAACTTACGTCTCAGTCGACGGCTGACATCAGCGAACGTCACCTTTTGAATTCACCCGTGTCGGGCTGGCAGTCGTTGTGTTGCTGTCATCTGTCGGGCCGGCCCTGTTTGCATGTTCTTTCTTTTTTGTTGTCCCTGTCTGCCGTCCTTTCCTGTCTCAGCCCAACACGGCCCTGTTAGAACACAGCCCAACATAAAAGAAACAGACGCTGCTAGTTCTTACCCCTTTGTCAAGAAAGGGAGCTGACGCTGCTCGTTCTTCCTCCCGTCCTCTGCTGCTTCTTCCCCTGCTTCTTCCTCTCTCTACACCTCTCTCCTGTGAAAAATAGATCAAGAAAACGCAGATCAAAACGGAAAAGGATACTGGAATATTCTTCAGCAATGTATTCCACCCCTTTTCCCTATCCCCTCTTACATCATGTTCAAAAAGAACAAGTTTTAGACATGATTCCTTTGTTTTTTTCTTTCAGGTCTGCAAAACAACATGTGAGGCAGCACAAAATCAACAAGCAGCATCCATCTCCCCGTCGTCCCCATCACTCCCATCAAGCTTTGCAATGGAGAAATTGACTGGAGCTTACCCGGGTATGGTTCCAGCCTTCAATTTCTGTCTTTTGTTGTCTGATTGTGTATGCTAGATGGAAAATCGCCCAATAAAACCTTGGCATATCTGAGTTTGTTTTCACATCGAAATGAATGGTAAAAAATTCTGAAAATTAATAATTTGTGTCTAACAAAAAAATCAGGTAACAATGAAGATCCAGTTTCTTCTATACTTGTTTGCTAAGGAGTTGCAAAAATCAGGTAACAATGAAGATCCAGGTAGCAATTTTCTTTTCTAGTTAGAAATTCTAAAAAAAAGAAAAGAAAAATTTTCTTGATTGCTAAGGAGTTGCAAAAATATGCAGGGGCATGTTTATGGTCAGACAACAAATGAACACCAACAGAATCATGTGTTCTTAGGAGATTTGCCACAAGTCGGATCATGCTCTATGGGCCAAATCAAGTTGTGTATGGTACACAGGTACATATCTACAATATGATCTCATTTTCTACTTTTGCTTTGTTTTGACAGAAAGATAAAATACAACATCTGTTTTATTCATTGTTGCAATATAAAAAAACTTTGCTATAGGTACCAGGGAATCAAAATTATCAAGGATCATGCCTTTTTGGCAGCCATGTAGTTCAGAACATACATCAAAATGCAACGCAAGAGAGAGACACGGTTAGTCTACTACCAGATATGTACCTTCATTTTGTGCTGACAGAAGATAGAGTGTAAAGAAGAACATTTTGTGTTTTTTGTAGGGTCCTTCAGTTTCTGGGTTAAACTTGCAGCCTCCTGTTGAAATGATGGTAGATAATCTAGTGAGTATAAGAAGTCCTGTAAATCGTAAAAGCATGGTCATGAAGATAATATAATCAAGGAAACATATAAGGCAAAAATCAATAAATCTTTTGCAGGCAAGTTTATCACAAGGTGGCCGTATGACATATATGGAAATGATGCTAGGCATGGAATCTATGAATGGCTCCCAGGTATAGCTAATAATTTTTATATTTAGGAAAATTGTAGATTGTACAACATATACATTGCTTTAACAGAAACAAAATTTCTTGATATTGAAAAATTAGGAACATGGACATGGCAGTTTCCTCAACTTACTCACCGGGCCAATGGGTGATGAGGTATATTTTGGAAACACCAATTTGTTCTGAAAATTGCATTATCTTGTCATACATCTTTTTTGTACTTAAGTTCTTTCTCAATTTTGCAATTTCAGAACAAGATGTTCATGACAACTGGTGGAAGTGAGCGTGAGCTTAATGAACATGAGAATGGTAATGAAGATTTACATGAAGATAGTGGTTATAAATACAATGACACATGGACCAAAAATGCACCATCAAGTTATTCTTCAGATAAGAGTGTTGGAGATGAAGATGTTTCCGAGCATATTGAAAGTCATGATCAGGAAGAGAGTGTTTATGTGTGCACAACTGAAGTAGTTGAGGACAATTCAGATGAAGAAACACGGATAGGAGATGAACAGATACCTGTTGACTTTTTAATCACAAGAGGACATTGAGGATTTTATCAAGAAAGATGGACATACATGCAGCCAAGATGTTCGGAGCCGGCATACTCCTCATGTGGATCAGATTTTTGATTCACATGATGATGCTTTTCAGTTTTACAACACCTACTCGGAGATATGTAGTTTTTCAGTCAAAAAAGCAGCCAATTATCACAGCAGGCAGGCTGGTAATAAATGTGGCGTCACAAGATACACTTTCAAGGGTAATCGTGCAGGAAAGGTTCTTGATCAAGAAACTTTGGAAGAAAGGAAAAGAAAGAGAGATATGAAGAGAGAAGAAACAAGAAAAAAAATTATAGAGAAAGGTCAAACTGAACCTTTGCAACCAAAGGCGCAAGCACAAAAGAAGAGAAAGAGAAACATGATTGAAATCATAGGCTGTTTGGCTGAAATGGTTGTGACTATGAAAGATGGCAAATGGTTTGTAACTAGCTTTCAAATGGACCACAATCATGACTTGAGCCCACCTGAGGAGTCAAGGTTCTTGAGGTCACACAAGCACATGACAACTGAAGAGAAATTATGGCAATTCTGGCTTATTTAAGAGGAGGCTTACTGAAGTCTGTTCCTTACACAAAAAAGTATGTGAGCAATCTCAGAACAACCATGAGGAAGGAAAGCAAGCTCAATGACATGATGCAAGCTGTTGAATATTTCAAGAGAAAGCAATCAGAAGATCCAAGGTTCTATTATCCACTCAAAGTTGACAAGAATAATACTGTTGAGAACATATTCTGGTGTGATGGCACATCAAGGAGACTGTATGAGATGTTTGGTGATTGCATCAGTTTTGACACGACATTCAAAACAAACAGATATAACATGCCATTTGCGCCTTTTGTTGGAATTACAGGTCATGGAGACAACTATTTGTTTGGTTGTGCTATCCTTCAAAATGAAACTATTATTGAGACATTTAAGTGGTTGTTTGAAACATTTCTGCACTGTCATGGAGGCAAATGTCCTAAAACAATTATTACTGGTCAAGATGTGGCTATGAAGCAAGCAATCCCAGCTGTTTTCATAGACGCAGTGCACCGGAACTGTCTTTTCCATGTTGTCAGGAAAGCTGAAGAGAAACATGCCAGAAGTTTAGGAAAGATACCTAACTTGCATAATGAATTCAAAGATGCCATACATTTTTCTCTGACAGTGGCTGAATTTAAAGAATCATGGGCAGTAATGATAGATAAGTACAAAGTTGGGGACTTGAAGTATTTGAAGTCAATGTGGGAAATCATACACAAGTTTGTTCATGTGTATTTCAAAATTTCTTCCCTTTCATCCACTCTACAGCTAGGAGTGAAGGAACCAATGCAATTTTCAAAGACAATGTTTGCTCAACCTACAGTGTGAGCAACTTTCTCTGTAAAGATCATAAAATTGCTGAGAACATTGAAGAGAATGAGAAACAGGAGGATTCAATTACCAGGACAACAACACCCACATATTGGTGTGGAAATGACATGGAGGTGCAGGCCGGAAAAATGTACAACTGAAAGATCTTCTATAGGTTTCAGAAACAGCTGAAATTTGTTTCAAAACTTCATTTGCAAGAGGTTGACAAAAACACGAGGTACGAAGTTTACAAAACCAACTTAGCTGCATCTAGGGGTTTCAGGACAAGGAGATATATTGTTCTTGTTGATACACACAGTGAGAATTTTACTTGCATTTGTTCAAAATTCAACAAAGATGGTATTCTATGCTCACATGTTCTTAGGGTTCTTGTGCATTTGAACATACCAGAGATCCCTGAGAAATATTTTATTGATAGATGGAAGCCAAGATATAAGAAGGACATTAGAGATTCATTATACAATGTCCCATTGCAGTTTACTTCAGACTGCAGCCAGCTGAGATATAATGTACTCTCTAAAGTTTGTCTGAATATAGCCTCAGATGGCTCAAAATGCAACAAGAAATATTTGTTTGTCACTAAGGAAGTTAAAAAAATTGCAGAGATGACTTTGCTTGAAGATAAAGAGAAAGTAGCTACAGAAGATGAGATAGTTGGTGTTGTTGATTCTGAGTATGGTCAGCTGAATGATCCTGAAGTTGTAAAATCAAAAGGAAGGTCTACTGTGGGCAAGCAGAAAGTAGATGGCAGACTCAAGACGATTGGTGAGCAGGTGTTTTCAAAACAACAAATCACATGCAGTCATTGTGGTTCGCATGATCACAACATTCAAACATGCGATAACCTGCACCTAGATTCATGTAATTTCCCAAAAAAGAACAAGTCAGGAAAGAAGAGTGCAGGTATGTTGTTGTTTTTTAATTTGTTGCTTATTAAAAATTGATAATTCAGGTGCTAGTATATACACCAAGATTGTCATCTGTAGAAGGAAAAATAAAACAATATGTACCTAACTTGTTTTTATTTATGTACTACTTTCAGGAGTTATAAAAAAAGCTAAGGGTACATATGAAAGCACGTCATGTCGGAAGGCGAAAAAAGTGAGCCAAACAAAATAGAAGGATGACAAACGCAGAGATATGAGTGCTTACACATTCAGTTAGATTTAGTGTGTCCTTTTCATGCCTCTGAAGCAAAAATATGGTTGTGATGTGAGAGAGCAACTGGTGCTGGTTTTGAAAAAATAAATGTAATAGTAAGCACTCCAAATTTCTTGTGCTTGAAAAACCTGCAAAAACAGAGAGCATTAGATTTGCACTTCATTTTCGTCCACAATATGTTTGTTGTTTTGTCATGTTAAATATGAACTTGTATGATACAAAGAGTCACTATGGACAGGTTCTGTTGTCCATGTCCCGTTTGTCCTAATTGTATTCAATATAATTTGCTTCTTATAGAAAAATAGAAGCAAACTATATCACTAAAAACCATTCAAACATACATACAAAAAAGCAATCTATATACAATATTTTTTTAAATGAATGAAATCGGATAACAAATACGAAACTGTGTTCTGCTGAAGACAGTTTGATGTGGATATCAAGTCACGTGCTAGTGGCTCGAAAAAACATGTTTGTATCGGGTATGGTAGAAAGTGTATCACACGACATCAAAAACTGTGTTGCTCATTTGTACGAACTGACAACAAAAAGTACATGACTCATACATGACTAGGTCGTTATATCACATGCGTTCTCTATCAGGTTTTCTCATTGGCATACTGACTAACATAAACACACACACACACACACACAGCCTAATGAGCCTAAAAACCCTTTTCTCTCTTTAGCCCTTCTCAGCTTATTTCATCCTGGCATATTTCCCATGAACCTGCACACAAAAAAATAAAACCAAAAAACATAGCTCTATTACTGATCCAAAAATATTAGAGAAAGGTACAGACAAAATAACATGAACAAGATATGCTTGGATATATTCTTACTACTGGTTTGAACGATACCATTGCCTGCTTCATTTCTTCCATTTTGTTGTATTTGCAAAACATCATGTGGTTTGCAATCTGAATGCGTATCTTTGGTATGTCGACGTAAGAGTACAGACCTATCAAACTTCTCCTTGGTGAGAATAGTTCAATATTCTTCATTACAAAGATCCCGCAATCACTCCTGTTTATGTGAAAAGGAAGAATCAAGAAAGGTGCACCTTTATATTTTTGTTCATACATTTATATGTAACTGGAAGACATGTAGAAAAAAAGAGATAGAATAGATATTTTCATACCCGTTGTCTTGTTGAGGTACTTTAGGATAAACAGCTTCAAAGTTTGTGAAATCAATCTGTTTGCCTGCACACTCATTCCATATTTCCTGAAAGTTCTCCATCTGCGCAAAGATGTCAAAAATCAAGTAGATAAATAATCAGGGCACAGAAACTGTAAGAAAAAATACATTAAAAGGCAGGCTCAGCTATAATTTGAAATTTAAAAATTGAGTTGAACTATGATAACTTTTGTACAATTTACCATTTTCTGATCGACTTTCAAGTGTAGTGGTGAGTCTTCCCCATAAAGAGAATCCGTGAATACGAACTTTTCATCTCTTATGTCGACAGTGAACAGGAACCAATGATTGTCATATAATGATGGGAAATGTAGCTATTCTTAAGAGAATAGAAAAGAAAACTAGTTACACAAAAATTGTATATATATACATATATAAGAAAAAAACAAGAGGGTAAATGTCACATACTGAATCTGTTAAGTGAAGCTTCCTTGCTTTCCCTGCTCCTTCAAAAGCTCTTCTTGTTTGATCTTTGAGGTAAATCCTTCTGCCTTCATTTTCCCATTTTTTGACGAAATATTCCTAATTGTATTGAGCAATAAAATAAATAGAAATAAAGGCAGAAATCATGAAATGCTCATTGAAACACCACATTTAAAAACATATGTTTGGAGGAAAAATACTCACACTTGATAGGTGGAAGAAAGTGTGCCTGTTTGACTCTTTTGGGTTCTTATCTCTGAACAGCATGCGTGAGTACAGATTAATGCCCCAAGAATCTACATGACCTCTATATTTCATTGAGCTTCCGAAGGTCTCCATGGTGACCTTGCAGTTATCAAAACTTATAGCCTTGTAGCTGTTTAAAAGAAGCAAAAAATGAGATGTGAAAAAAAGGAAAAAAAACTTGAGATAAAAATGGCAGATGAATATAGGTAAATTAGAAAACAATGATTGTGCACAGAAATGTAATAATGATCCTTACTTTCTGTAGTTTTCCATTGTTGCAAGACGAACAATTGAGTTGAAATATTGTTTTTGTTGATCTGTTGGTTCATAGCTGCACACATTTACATCGTATGGCGATGTTAGGTATTTGCTTCCCACTACCATTCTCCTTGGAGGCAGAGGTGTTTTGTACTGACTAGGACCTGATGAGTTACCATGTGACCTTTGAGCATTTGAGAGCTTGCTGTCATAAAGCTGGTCAATGATTTCTTCTCTTGTTGGCTTTTTTGGGCTAAGACGATGTTGACCGATGTAAACATCTTCGTCATCTTGGTTGGGCAACATTGAGGGGCTAGCATGTTTTTCTCTCAAGAAAAGAATTTCTGATGACTCTTGTGAACTCTGATTTTGAAAATTGAAATGATAATTAAAGTTCATTGAAACAATAAAATGATACAGATATATATAGCACATTTCTAAAACAGAAAAAGAATGAAAAATCACTTAAAAAGCTTTAGTACTTACTACAACAATTGTTTCTTTGCCTTGCAGTCTTTGAGGCGAGACATGACTGGTTGCGCTTGGTGGAGATCCTATAGGAGAACCCGAAGCATATCTTTGATGTGAGACAGGAGTATTTGCACTAGTTGGAGATCCTATAGGAGAACTGAAAACATTTCGTATTTGTGAACTAGGACTGTTTGCTCTTTGAGGAGTCCCTACATGATCACCAAAACAGTCCCTTTAGGGTGAGTTTCTTGTATCCTACGCAAAACATGCTTTCTCTTCGTAAGTTTGCTGCTGGTTTTGGGGAAGTTGTTCGGTAGAGTTTGCCGACATCATCATCTTTGCATGTCTGATAGCCTGATTTCTTGGGCTTGAATTCCAACTAACCATGAATGAGATTTATGGATCACCTTCATCTATCTGTTGACACGGGAAAAATCGAAACCGATTAGTTGCAGGCCTTTTGCACAAAAATTCTATACACAAATATGCAACTAAAAGGTAACCTGTTTGACATAACATTCAGAAAAAATGCACATGGGCGACTAAGCCTACCAGTTGGACAAAACAATGAGAAATGTGAAACTGGTTAGCTTAGGTGCTCACATCCGACGGATATGTGCGACTAGGCTGACCAGTTGCACAAAACATTCAGAAAAGTGCAACTGGTAGGGTTTAGTTGCTCACATCTGACGGAAATGTGAGCGACAAAGAACCGACTAGTTGCACAAAACATTCAGAAATGTGCAACTGGTCAGGTTAATTGCTCACATCTGACCGAAAATGTGAGGTACTAAGAACTGACCACTTGCACAAAACAATGAGAAATGTGCAACTGGTCAGGTTAGTTGCTCACATCTGACGGAAATGTGAGTGACTAAGAACTGACCAGTTGCACAAAACATTCAGAAATGTGCAACTGGTCAGGTTAGTTGCTCATATCAGACAGATACGTGCGACTAAGCCTACCAGTTGTACAAAACATTCAGAAATGTGCAACTAGTCAGGTTAGTTGCTCACATCTGACAGAAAATGTGAGCTACTAAGAACTGACCAGCTGCACAAAACAATGAGAAATGTGCAACTGGTTAGCTTAGTTGCTCACATCCGACGGATATGTGCGACTAGGCTGACCAGTTGCACAAAACATTCAGAAAAGTGCAAGTGGTAGGGTTTAGTTGCTCACATCTGACGGAAATGTAATCGACTAAGAATTGACCAGTTGCACAAAACATTCAGAAATGTTTTGTGCAACTGGTCTGGTATAGTTGCTCACATCTGACAGAAAATGTGAGCAGTAAGAACTGACCAGTTGCATTGTGCAACTGGTCAGGTTAGTTGTTCACATCTGACGGAAATGTGAGCGACTAAGAACTGACCAGTTGCACAAAACATTCAGAAATATGCAACTGGTCAGATTAGTTGCTCACATCTGATGGAAATGTGAGCAACTAAGAACTGACCAGTTGCACAAAACACTCAGGAATGTGCAACTGGTCAGGTTAGTTGCTCACATCTGACGGAAATGTGCGACTATGTTGTTCAGTTTCACAAAAACACTCAGAAAATGTGCAACTGGTCAGGTTTAGTTTCTCACATCTGACTGATATGTGCGAGTATGCTGACTAGTTGCATAAAACAATCAGAAATGTGCAACTGGTCAGATTAGTTGCTCAGATATGACAGAAAAATATGCGACTAACAACTAACCAGTTGCAGAAAACAATCAGAAAAATGCAACTGGCCGACTAACATGACCAGTTGCATAAAACAGTCAGAAATGTGCATCTAGTCAACTAAGCCTACCCAAAAAATATGCAACTGGTTGGTTTAGTTGCTCTCATCTGACAGATATGTGCGACTAAACCTACCAGTTGCACAAAACATTTAGAAAAGTGCAACTGGTAGGGTTTAGTTGCTCACATCTGACGGAAATGTGAGCGACTAAGAACTGACCAGTTGCACAAAACAATCAGAAATGTGCAACTGGTCAGGTTAGTTGCTCACATCTGACAGAAAATGTGAGCTACTAAGAACTGACCAGTTGCACAAAACAATGAGAAATATGCAACTGGTCAGGTTAGTTGCTCATATCTGACGGAAATGTGAGTGACTAAGAACTGACCAGTTGCACAAAACATTCAGAAATGTGCAACTGGTCAGGTTAGTTGCTCATATCTGACGGATATGTGCGACTAAGATGACCAGTTGCACAAAACACTCAGGAATGTGCAACTGGTCAGGTTAGTTGCTCACATCTGACAGAAATGTGTGACTAAGCCTACCAGTTGCACAAAACATTTAGAAATGTGCAACTGGTTGGGTTAGTTGCTCACATCAGACAGAAATGTGTGACTAAGAACTAACTAGTTGCACAAAACATTTAGAAATGTGCAACTGGTTAGCTTAGTTACTCACATCTGACGGAAATGTGCACTAAGCCTACCAGTTGCACAAAACATTTAGAAATGTGCAACTGGTTAGCTTAGTTACTCACATCGGACGGAAATGTGCGGCTAAGCCTACCAGTTGCACAAAACAATCAGAAATGTGCAACTGCTCCGCTTAGTTGCTTACATCTGACAGATATGTGTGACTAAGCCTACCAGTTGCACAAAACATTTAGATATGTGCAACTGGTTGGGTTAGTTGCTCACATCAGACAGAAATGTGTGACTAACAACTAACTAGTTGCACAGAACACTCAGAAATGTGCATCTGGTTAGCTTATTTACTCACATCTGACGGAAATGTGCGACTAACCCTGCCAGTTGCACAAAACAATCAGAAATGTGCAACTGGTCAGCTTAGTTGCTCACATCTGACAGATATGTGTGACTAAGCTAACCAGTTGCACAAAACATTTAGAAATGTGCAACAGGTCTGGTCAGCTCACATGTTATGGAAAATGTGCGAGTAAAGCATTTGTGCAGCTGGTTAGCTTAGGTCGCATCTGACAGAAATGTGCAACTAAAGCCTACCAGTTGCACAAAACAATTAGAAATGTGCAACTGCTTGTGTTAGTTGTTCACATCCGGCAGAAAATAGACAACTAACAGAAGCAGTTGCGCAAAACTTTCTGAAACGTGCAACTGGATAGTTTAGTTGCTCACACCTGGCAGAAGGAAAATGGGCGACTAACCTACCAGATGCAAAATGGAAACTCTGGTACAAAATGTAAAAAACTGATTCATACTTAGTTGGATTTGTCGACATACCTCGAAATCGTCGATGTCCTCCACTTCTTCATTTGTTTCTTTGTTGTTGAAACTCTGAATTCTTGATTGTGAGCTAAGTTCAGGCGTCTCAGAATAAGGAGATGAGTTCTTGTTCAAGTTGATTCCTGGTTTTATTTGACTGACATTTCTAGCCTCTCTTTGAGCACATTGAATAGAACTGTTGTTGATATAATCCATTGAGTTGGAGTCATCTTTGTCTGCCACAAGAAATTGACAGACATTAACATAGGTTGCATGGACATATGTAAAATTAGAAGGAAGCAAAAACAAAGTTTGATGAAAAAATATTTAAGATTAGAAAATACAGCTAGATATAAAAATTCAGTAAACAGAGAGGGACATACCCATGGTGCATGTGCCTGCGAACATAGCATGGGTTTTTGTAGGAGTCTTGAACTCGATGTTTGTGTTATCTTCTTCTTTGTTATCTATTGGATTTTCTAACTCAGGCAATTTAATACCTGATACATATAAAGCACAGAAGGACTGCAAAAATTAAAAAAAGCATGTTTTGTATATTGCAGAATAAAATGGAAATTCGAGTTCAAAAATATACCTCCTGATGTTTGGCCGTCGCATTGCTCTGTTGCAAAATCTGACTTGTTGTTAAGCATGTGGTCCAGACTCGCACTATTGTTGCCTGATGATTGCACAATGTTCTGATGAAAAAAAGGTGTGATATAGATTGTTATTTAATTGTTCTTGAATTGCCATAAACCCAGTCAAACAAACAATTAAAAGATAGGTTGCATGTACCTCATTGTTTGCGATGATTGATGTGTTGGGCTGCTTTGATAGATCTTTTAACTTGAGATTGCACAAAGAAATATTCAGTTGTGAAATAGGTTCATCCTGCTTCTTTTGAGTTGTGATTACTGTATTGACCATTTGCTTTCTCGGCTCCACAAGGCGATCTATTATCTGTGGAAAAAACATATAAAGTCACATATTAAACCCATTAATATTTTTATGCAGAATGATTGATAATTGTTTACAAGTTACTACAAAAAAATTAAAAAGAAAAAATAAAGTCTAAGACTGAATACCTGATCTATATTGATTGTTTTGTGTTGATGGTCTTTTTCAGTAACAAAGGGAACGGAATTTGCTGATTGTTGGTTGTACACAAAGTTACCTGCCAATTAATTCTGATCTGCTGATTTCACTGTAGAAAAAAAGAAAAGACCAATAAGTAAAGCAAAGTGTTCATGAGTGAAGTGAGAGTGCAAGCAAAAATTCAAGATGGTAGTCAGGACGAAAAAATATACAACAAAATGTACCTTGCTTTTCGTTTGTACTATTGCTATTATCACTTGAAGGCTGCTTCAATGTACTACCATTTGATTTACTTTCATCAGCAGCTGAACAATTTACTTTTTCTGTGTTTTGTGATCCAGTTGATACACATTTATTTTCAATCAAGCACCCAATAACATCAATCAGCAGTCCTTGGGTCTTGGAACAAAATGTTTCATTCTCATTTTTTGTGTACTGCTCAAACAGTGAGCATATGGTACTTGTAACATGTTTTGTTAGTAAAGTAAACTATTTAACATATGGTGGAAATATTATCAATTGCAAAAAAGATGATATTGACAAGCATGTATGCATGTAAGCAAAAGAAATGACTTATTTGAAGGATAGTGTTAACCTTATCGTTGAAGGCGCATTTCTCAAATGACTGAAGTGAATTCCTTAGGTTGTCTACTAAGGAATCATCAGCTGATGTGGGAATTGAAGTTACTGGGCCATAGCAAGTTTCAGAGATGTGCTTGATCTATTCGTGGCAAATAAAAATTATTGATATTTTGAATTGACATAGCTAAGAAGATACAAAACAAAATAATTCATTAAAAACAGAAAATGGAAAAATACAATTACATTTAGTTTGCCATAGAAGTTATCATCATCCATATCTAGCTTGATGTATTCCTTCATCATGTCATCTTTCCAAACTTTTAACCTTGGTAAAGTTGGTTGTAACAGGATGGATCCAAAATCAATGAAGTCCAAATATCGAACCTGAAAATAGTGCAAGGATCATTCATTACTTCAGCTACAAAAAAGCACACTACAGAAAAGCAAACAGGAAATAAATGAATGAAGAATATTTCAGACTAACCGCAAAGTAGTAATTACACATTGCGAGGGTTGACGATGATTTGAGGTACTTGTTGATGTAGAACAAATTCCAGCCATGAACAAACTTCCCCCAGTTGTATGAATTTATCTTGTCAGCCTTGATGAGTGCGCTAGATATGCTGTGCTAGGCTTGGTGTTTGAGGTTGGACAGTAGAAACAAGAAAGTGCTACAACCATGACACACCTTATGAACTCTTCCTTCTCTAGCCCCTTTTTGATTATCTTCTCACCAAAGTATTTGATGTTTGGTAATTCAGATAACCCAAAATAATCAAGGAATATTGTTGTTGAAGTCTTGCTCTCTCGTGGCACAGGATCACCTGAAGTTGAGATGTCGAGGATGTGTCCAAAAGATTCTGGACTAATTGGAATAGACTTATGATCAAAAGTCATTTCTTCATTGTCAACATCAACATGATCTGCAAGCCATTGCAGAAATGACCATGGCACAGCCCCTACATCCAACTCGAGAATACAGCCAAAACCCATGTCCCTCAAAATACTTCTTTGATCACCATCAATATCCTCCAGGACCTCAATCAGATAACTCACATTGTACCTGCTCTTTCTGATAGAAATGTCCTTGTCAACAACCTGTCTACCTTGTCTGCGATCTCGTATAACTTTCTGCACGAAAAAAGAAAAACCAGTTGAAAAATATGAAGAATCTGTATTTATGTTACTTAAAATTTAACAACGTAAAAAGACCAAAAAATCAAAAAATGCCTAAAAATATAAAAACATCTCACCTTTCGTTTTGCATTATCTAGTTTTCTGCGCTCACGAGACCTCTTTAGGCTCCTTGTAACCTGAATACATTTTAATAAATGAGTGACACACTAAGTAACAGAACTATTTCATCATCACTGGCAGTTGTAAAAAGCATATACTGAATAAAAAAATCATTGCTCCTTATACTGAATAAACTCACTTACAATTTTACTGACTGCTTGTAACATAACTATTTCATCATCACTTGCACTTGCACCCTACAAAAAATAGAATAAAAAAGAAACATAAGTTTTGATCAAAATTCAGAGACAAAAAACATCAAATGCAAAAATAGAAAGAACAAAAAATGTCGGCAGCAGTAGTCCTTACCTCATCAGTGCTATCAACTGGACCTTTGTCCTTTCCCATGGAATAAACAGAAAGGTAAAGCACTCACTGCAAAAAAAAAATAGAATGAAAAGATAACCATATTAGCTACATAAAAATTTGAGATATTTTTGTTGCTAGAACTTGATAATATTGAATTAAAAGGTATGTTGATGTTTGTGTGCAAGCAACTTGCTAGCAGCATTGGCAAGCAGTGCAAAAGCACTTGCTACTGCTGCTAGCAAACAGTGTAAACTACCACTTAGTAGTACTGCTAGTGCAAATAGTCCACTAAAAAAAGATCATGCACAAAAAATCATGCACCAGGAACACTAGAAAAAGCTCAATCAAAAGAAATGATTCAATCTCAATCAAAAAACGGGACTACTGCTACTACAATCAATGGAAATATATACTGTACTTTCACCCTTGATTTATATACAGGTATTTTGGACTGAAAAAATTGCACTTCAAAAACTGAACCGACCCCAAAAAATAGACTCAAACCTGCAATTCAGAAATGGACTGATACAAAACAGAACAATACGTCATGTTCCGATACAGCATATACTAAATTCAAAGCAAATTACTCTATTTACAAAAAAAATTACAGAGCATGCGTACAAGCATAAGAGTTTACATGTGCAAAGAATACTCAAATATTCAGCATGATTTACAGTCCATTCCACCTACTGAAGTACACCTAAAATAGCTTGTTCAACAGGAATGCCAATATCATGCACGAGTGTTCACCTACTGAAACCTTCAGGTTTGTGTCTTCAGGAAAATAGTTGTGATCCTTAGTAATATCAAAAATTTAGAAACAAAAACATATTTCCACACACAGAAACCATAGGTTCCACATGATCCCCCTTTGATAATTACAGAAACGAACACAAAAGGAGATCTGCAACGAAGAATCTGCTCTCGATTTTGATAGTCCTATCTCACGAGATCCGAAAAATCGCCGCGCGAAGAAGAGTAGTCGTCCCAGGCGACTACACCTTCGCGGCGGATCAGGACGCGTCACCACTCCTCTATTCCCTATTGCGCGCCATCCCGCTCGAACTCTCCATGCCTACTACCCCCCCGCCGCACTCTCCTCCTCCTCCTCCTACCCCTCGTCCTCGCCGCTCCCCGTCGTGCGGCCTGGCATCCCCCTCCCATCTGATCTTCCTCAATCCACGCACATCAGAGACAGCAGCTACGACCTCGAGAGAAATCTGTTGGAGATATGCCCTAGAGGCAAATAAATAAAGGAGTTTATTGTAATATCTCATTGAAGTTTATAATTTAGTTTTATATCATGCTAGAACTGTATTAAGAGGAAACATTAATACAGGTGTGGTATATAAACAACCAGGTCCCTGGCATATATATGGATATGCTAGTTCACTGGTCAACCAATGATTGAGGTTTCCCAATCATGGGCATTTATGCCAATTGACAATGGAGTCATTTCATTGGGTGATGAAAGTGATGGACGTTACCCAATAACGATTATCACAACGTGATCAAGTCACGAAGTTCATCGTTGTGATGATTAGGAAACGTGGTACTTATTCCTTAGACGTGAGATAATAATCCTATCAGTATCACCGGAGGATGCCTTGGCTGTATCAACCGTCACACCGTAACAGGGTGATCATAAAGGTGCAGCTCAGGTATGCAAAGGTGGTATGTTGAGAAGTATGTATCAAGAGGCGGGATTTGCACCTCCGCGTGACGGAGAGATACTCTGGGCCCACTCGGTGAGTCTTCATCCAAATAAGCTGCGCAACATATGACTAGGTCATGGGGATGAAAGATCACGGGAACGAGTTGAATGAGACTTGACCGGTAACGAGATAGAACTAAGCATGGAGATGCTAAATGATCAGATCTCGGGCAAGTCAGTATCGCGATAGCAAAGGGAATGAGAATCTATGTTTATGGTTCAACGACAAAGTTATTTTGGGGAATGCACAGGGGTCATTATGGGCATCCCAGTCCCGCTAATGATCATTGATCGGAAAGGGGTCTCAATCATGTCTGGAGTGTTCCCGACGTAGGGTAACACACTTAAGGGTTTGACGATGCTAGGAGATCGTTCTGGTAGTGTTGGAATTATCGAAGATAGGAAGAGAGAGTACCGGACGAGTTTCAGAGAAATCCGAAGGAGTATCGGAGTGATCCGAAAGGAGTTTTGGAGTCACGGGAATTTATATATATGATATGAATATATTAATTGGAGAATTATATATTCATATTGTTGGAAATAAATTCGATAATGTATAAATAATTAATTGGAGAATTAAATATTTATATATTATATTAAATAAAATAAATAATAGATAAATACATTAATAGGAGAGTTTTATATTTATTTATTGATTTAATAAAGTTATTTTTTGAATTAAAATGTTTAATTTCGAATTTTAGAGGCAGCCCACCTTAATGGGTTCCGGAAGTAAGGGGCCCAAGAAGGGGGCCGGCCACCTCATGAAGCAAGGAGGGGCGGGTGGGCCACTTTGGGCCCATGGCCACCACACCCCAAAGGGGGCTGGCCGGTCGCACCCCTCCTCCCCCTCTTCCTTTAGTACCACATGGGAGAGCCAAGGAGAGGGGTGCCCCTCTTCCACCTATATATATGGGTGCCACGTGGTGATTTTTATTAAGCCAAAAATTGGAGAAAATCCAATAAATCCCACGACACCTCCCACCACCTCTCCACCTCTCTCGTACCCCGTGGATCCAAGAAGAGCCGCGCACGGCAGAGATATCTACCCCGCAGCACGCCGTCGCGCTGCCGGAATTCCGCCAGAAGATCTACTTCCGCAACCTCGGTGGGATCGGAGGAACCGGGAGTCGTCATCATACACCGTACGTGTGTGAGTACTCGGAGGTGCCATTGCGGCACCGGTCATCGCGCCAGGATTGTCACGACCTTGAGGTCGGCTACAGTTCGACTACATCGTCCATGTTCACTCTCGAACGTTAAACGCTTTCGGTCTACAATAGGTATGTCGCCGGAACCGTCCCGTTACCGCATTACTAATAGATAGATCCTGGCTAGTTTTGGTGTTGCGTTAGATAGAATTTTTTTGTTTTCCATTTATGAACCCCTTCAGTGGTATCAGAGCCGATCTATGCGTAGTATTGCTGGTACGGTTATGAAAGGATACGGATGTCGCCTAGAGGGGGGTGAATAGGCGATTTAAAATTATTACGGTTAAGGATTGAATAAATGCGGAATAAAACTAACGTTTAATTTATCAAGCCAAAACCTAAACTAGCTAGGTTCACCTATGTGCACCAACACTTATGCTAAGCAATATAATCAACTAGGTGATAGCAAGATATATGACTTTAAGCTCGATGTCTATCACAAAGTAAATAGCATAAGTAAGAAGCTCGGGTATAGAAATATCGAGGCACTTGGAGACGATGATTTATCCCGAAGTTCACTTCCCAATGGAAGCTAGTCTCCGTTGGAGCGGCACGGTGTTCACCAATGTGAAACACCGAGTAGCCTTGATATGGCACACCGTATCTCCGTTGTGTCTTACCACCAATGTGGCGAGGCACTTGTCACTATGTTGCCGTTGAGGTTGACAACTAGAACCTTTACAAGGATGAAGCTCACTCCACAAGTTGGAGGGTCTTCACCAAATGCACCGAGCCACCAAGACTCGATGCCCAAGGCCGAGGCACACACCACAACTCAATTGGTGGCTCCCGACAATGTCTTTGTAGCCCCCAAAGCTCCGAAGCGAACAAGGTTGGGCCTCCCTCCACAACCTAATTGGAGGCTCCCAACAAATCCCGTGAGCCACCAAGACTCCGAGAAATCAACAACCGTCTAGGGTACCAACGTGCACTAGAGGAACAAGCTCTAGGGCACCAAAGTACTCAAGAGTAACAAGCTTCTCAACTTCACTTTCCACGAATCACCGTGGAGAACTCAAACCGATGCAACCAATGCAATGGCAAGAACACACTAAGTGGTCAAGTCCTTCTCTGCGAAATCCAACCAAAGCAACTAATGCTAGGGAGGGATTTGAGAGGAAGAACAAAGAAGAAACACAAAGCAACTCCAAGACCTAAATCAAAGATGTTCCCCTCACTTAGAGGAGATATGGTTTGGTGGAATAATAGATCTAGGCCTTCTCCTTCAATCCTCCAAAGATCAACAAGTTTGAGTGGAGGGATTGGGAGATCTATAGGATTTGAGCTCTTGCAACAATGGAGAGAGAGAGAGGGGAAAATGTGCTCAAGAGGTCAACCAAGGTTAGGGTTCACTTGGGGAAGAAGACCCCTTAAAAGGGAGCCAAAAATATGGCTGTTAGGCCAATTTTCAAGCAGCCGGAGGAGGGAGGCCGGCCTGGCTGGCCATAGCCCAGCCATGATGGCCGGCCGTGCAATCAGAGAGGCCCCGGCCATGGGGCCGGCCATACTGGCCTAGCCAAACCAGTGAAACTAAAATTGCAATATCTTTTGCATCCGGACTCCGTTTTCGATGATCTTGGGCTCGTTGGAATCACCATAACGAGCACTACAAGATTATGCATATAAACATCATAGTCCAACAAGATATTATAATAACATATGAGGAAAGGTTAAACCTCTCTCTTGCAAACCGGAACCGTCATATCTTTTGCAAATGAAGTCCGAAAGGGGTGAAACCAATTTTGTTAGAAAGAGTATGATAGTAGCTATCCTTGGAAATATTTGAAAACAATTAAGAGATAAATTCTCAACACATGTATGTGTGGATAATTTCTCAAGGACAACCCGACAATATTTCTAATATCGAAAACGCAATGGAAGACGCATATGAAAACCGTTTTCGATGAGCTTGGCCTTGTCATGACAAGCACGACAAGCACCAAGACCACACCATGATAAGAAACAAATAAGAACCAATAAAGATGATGCCAATGATGCAAAGGTTTGAGCTCTCTACGACCGATACGCTAAATCTCACTTGAGAGCCCCTCTTGATAGTACGGTTACCTATCCTAAAACCCGGTCTCCCAACTACACCGTGAGACCGGTAAAATAGAAACCTATCAAGATCATACCTTTGCCTTGCGCATTCCACTTGAGCTAGATGATGACGATCTTGATCTCCTCTCAAGTGGATCACCTTTCTTGATTACACTCCGCTCGGTGAAGCCTCGCATATTGCTCCCCCATACACCAATATGGGAGAGACACTCTTTCGCATATCTTCACTTGCCCTTATCTTGTATGTTGATCAACTTGCACTTAGCCTTGATCAACATATAATCTTCTTCTTTTAGCTTCGACTCCAACATATGGAGTTCAAGCATTCCATACGGACCAACACTGCAAATATAACTCAAGGCACACATTAGTCCATAGAGATTGTCATTAATTACCAAAACAACATATGGGGGCAACCATGCTCTTTCAAGTTAGAACACATGTTGAATGTGGGCGTCGATACTATATTTGTTACCCTCTCACGTGCACTTGTTCATACTATTGGATTGCTTGATGAAGCGGACCGGACCGACCTTACGCATACTCTTATGCGAGACTGGTTCCACGATTAACATATGGTTTGCACCATATAAGTGGCTGGCGGGTGTCTGTCTCTCTAGCAATGGCGGTATGGCATTTTCAACGGAGGGCCCCGAAAGGGGTGTGATAGAGACAAATATCTTATCGGCGTTGTGGTTGAAGTTCATAGGTAGAAGTGCGGTTCTCTTATGTGAGCCCATACAGCCACGTAAAACTTGCAAATAGATAAAGTAGAGGCGTCTAACTTTATTTTGCAGGGGGCAAGTGATATGATATGGTACGGTAAGTATTATGCGAAATATTTAGCCGTCATGGTGGAGGCCCTATAGACCCGGCGCCGGAGCAAGATGGAGATCATGCCGGTGCGCCCCGATGGAGATCAAGGCGCGACACCATATCATATCGCATTACATTTGATGTTAATTATGTGCTTATATTGCTTGTATTAGATATACGACGGTAGTAATATAAGTTAAATCTCTCAGTTTAATACCAATTAAAAGTGTTCTCCCTTAGTATGCACCACCAAGAAAGTTCGCCATTGTGGAGGCAGGCCGTGACGATCGGGTGTCAAACACATTTGCGTTCGCATACGGTGGGTGTAAGTCATGTATGCACAGCAAGATACTAAGGTTAAATTGGCGAGCCTAGCATGTACAGACATGGCCTCGGAGCACAAAGGATCAAAAGATCAAGCATGAGTCGCATGAATGTTGCGATCGACATTGTAATGTCCACCTTTGCAGTCATGCAGCCGGCCGTGACGATCGGGGGTTGTATGGTGAATAAGGATCGTGTAATCATTAAGACCATTTTGAGAGATGATTGTCTTAGTGGAGTTATTTTATAATGCGATTATAATTGAACTCATATTATAAAGTTTATTTTAAAATCGTCTTTGCAAAAATCCTTGTAGATAATGAATTTCGAGTTTCACGCGTTTTTCCATTCTGAGGATTTCCGCCTCGATGGGTCCAACCTAGTCGGATGGTACTACCGCCTGATGGATACCCTGAAGTCCAACGACTTGCTCTACGTGATAGAAGAACCATTAGGAGATCCACCGGATGATTCTGCAAGTGAGGAGGATGACGAGCAGTGGCGTGATCGTCGTGATATCTACTACTGCATTGAGAGCTTGATGCGAACATGCATGCACCCTGACCTACAGTGGCAATTCAACCACTCCAGCGCTAGTGATATGATCGCCGAGCTTAAAGTAATCTTTGCAGCGCAAGTCAGGGCGATAAGATTCGAGTGTCTGAGTGAATTTCTTTCAACCATGATGGAAGAAAAGACCTGTTTGGACCAGCACTTGATGAGGATGCATGAAATCCATCGACGCCTCACTTATGATTGGAACTACTTGATGAGTGATGAGATGGCAACAAATGTGGTATTGCACTCACTTCCTCTCAGCTATAAGAGCTATGTCAGAGATTTCGTGATGAAAGGAGAACAGTTCACCTTCTTTGCATTTCTAGCTCGGTTGAGATCCGCCAAGGTAGAACCAATAAAACCAGAAATCATCGACCCAGAAGGTATATACGATATACAATTTATAAATGTTTTTCATTCACGCTTGTTGCATTGTTGTGAAGTATTTGATACTTATTCTTGTTTTATGAAAACGGAACCGACTGTGCATGTGGCGTGGAATGGACAAGGCGCCAATGGATGATTGGGAGCTATCAAGGAGTTGATGCTGGAGACGCCCTTCCTATACATTTATCGTTTTGATTAGAGGATTTGAGTAAATTTTGTAATCGATTAGAGTGTGGACTATATTAGTGTGTTTTGCATTTTGCAAGACAAGTTATTCACGTAAAGACAAGGAGTTGTTCTATATTATGAATAAATATCTTTTGTGGTCACATTTCGATTATGAGTATGTTATTCTTATCTCGACGATAAATAAATTAGAACATTTATAAATCGTGCTAAGTAGGGGCGGGTGGGCCACTTTGGGCCCATGGCCACCACGCCCCAAAGGGGGCTGGCCGGCCGCACCCCTCCTCCCCCTCTTCCTTTAGTCCCACATGGGGGAGCCAAGGAGAGGGGTGCCCCTCTTCCACCTATATATATGGGTGCCACGTGGTGATTTTTATTAAGCCAAAAATTGGAGAAAATCCAATAAATCCCACGACACCTCCCACCACCTCTCCACCTCTCTCGTACCCCGTGGCTCCAAGAAGAGCTGCGCACGAGAGAGATATCTTCCCCGCAGCATGCCGTCGTGCTGCCGGAATTCTGCCAGAAGATCTACTTCTGCAACCTCGGTGGGATCGGAGGAACCGGGAGTCGTCGTCATACACCGTACGTGTGTGAGTACTCGGAGGTGCCATTGCGGCACCGGTCATCGCGCCAGGATCGTCACGACCTTGAGGTCGGCTACAGTTCGACTACATCGTCCATGTTCGCTCTCGAACGTTAAACGCTTTCGGTCTACAAGAGGTATGTCGCCGGAACCGTCCCGTTACCGCATTACTAATAGATAGATCCTGGCTAGTTTTGGTGTTGCGTTAGATAGAAAAAATTTGTTTTCCGTCTATGAACCCCTTCAAAATCAACTACGAGCGCGGGGCGGAGGAGAAGGAGATCAGATAAAGCAGCCGACTCCCCGGCGGGAAGGGCGGAGGGGAAAAGCAGCGACGACAAGCTCGTCGTCGTCGCCTCTTGCCGTCGCCTCTTCTCTTGGCTTCCACGGAATGAAACGGCTGGATGGATATTTCCAGAAAAAGAAAGAAAAATGAAATCAGGACAGCGACATCGAATGAAGCGAGCAAAAAACAGAAATGGGCCCAATAACTACGCACTAAAAGCCCAAACACGGGGACAGGATGCAAAGTACATGGACCGAGACACGCACACTTCAGCAGTTCGACCGGCACGAATCTTGAATCGATCGGACGGCTTAACAGATCGACTGAGACTTAAGATAAAATCAGTTGCCTAAGACATAGCAATTCCGTTAAAACAATACTCATGAGTGTGTAATTTTTTATTATTGTAATAAAACATGACCATAATTTTGGCTGAAAACATTCATACATATAATTCAGAAAATGTTGTTCTTCCATGACTTTCTTCAGAAATTTAGAGCTACATGTGATGTAATTTGAAGTTCTTGCCATCCAATGCCACAATTTGAAGTTCAATTGGGTGGTGCATCCCGAGTATCCGATCCTGAGCTCCAGGGTGAAAACCCTAGGTTTGTCCTCTTATTGGTTATACATGGCAATGCATGATGACAGTTTTGGTGTATTTACCATGATAAGGGCATTGCTTGGAGTTTGCTCGGACTTAATCTTATCGGTGAAAATCCACGATTGGACTTTCGGGTGTAGGATCTAGCGACGATGTCACTTGTGTGTAGTTTTCTTTCTAGAGGCGTTGCTTTTGAAAAATCTCCCTTGTGGTCCTTGTGTTGTCATGAGATAGTTGGTGCCAATGGTTGTCGATGTACATCGCCAAACGTTGTTCTTATTGTTTCGGATTTTTTTAATCTCCGCCTTTGCCGGCGAGATCCTTTGTGTGTGTTTGTATTGGTTGTGTGCATCCTAGTCATGCAGAGGTCGGGTGTTGCTCATTCCCTCAATGCTTTATTATGAGTCTAGAGAAATACCCTTTATCAAGAAGAAGAAAAAAGAACAAGAAGAAATTTCGATGAACAGGGTGTCTAACATGAAGATACACGAGCCAATACACTGAATATATAGAACTTCTAACGAAGCTACCGTATCTGGTGTTTCTATGTGACTGTTCCTCCCAATTTTAAGAGATTTTTTTTCACACTAGTAGGAAAAGGGCTATAGCTGCCGGGCTCTCGCTGGCGAACAAAAAAACAAGTTCGCCAGTGGTATTTACCACTGGCGAACCAAATAATTGTGTTCGCCAGCGGTAATAGCGACCCGGAGCCGCCGCTAACTACTACTGGCTTACCGCTGGCGCACCAAACACCACCTGTTCGCCAGCAGTAAGGGGTGTACCGCTAACGCAACAATAAATGTGTTCGCCAGCAGTAACAGCGACCCAGCTACCGCTGGCGAACAGTTTCTCCGGTGCGCCAGCGGTACACTGAGGCTACCTCTGACGGACATGAAACATGTTCGCCAGCAGTAGCATGGGCCCGCACCGCACGTCCCCACACACACGCGATCCCATCTCTCTCCCTTTCTTTTTTTCTTTCTTTCTTTCTTAATTCTCCTTCTTCCGCCCGAATCCCCGATCCACTTTCTCTCTCTTCTCGCCGCCGCTCAGGACCCAGCCACCTAGACACGCCGCCCAGCATCGCATCCTCCCAGGCGCCAGCAGACCGGTAGGGGCGAGCTCCCCTCGACCGCACTGTGCTCCTCTGCGAGCAGCAGGCGCCGCTCCCGGGCGGCCGACGGGCTCCTCCGCGAGCAGCCGACGGGAGCCACGGAGGGCGTCGTCCACCTCTCGCTGCTGCAGGGAGGGCTCGTCTCCTCAGAGGAGGGGACGGCAGCGTTCGCTTTTTTGCCCGCCCTGGCCGTCGATCCTGCCCGCCGCTGCTTCACCGGTCTCCTCCGCCAGTGTCTTCGCGTTCGCGAGGCCCCCTGACGGCGGGCTAGCCGTGGACGCGTCGGACCCCAAGCTTGGGCGCGTGCAGTAGCTACTGCCGTCTGCCCCCGACCACGTCCCCGCATCTCGCCACCCACCATCCTTAACTTGGCTTGTCACCCGTCCATCCTGCTGCAGGTGAGACAATCTCCTTGATCTGTTGCCTTTTCTCATGTATTTGCTACTGGTAGACAGCTGCAACTCATCCAGTTTGTGTATAGCTGCACCTGCTATTTGGTGCTCCTCTCAATCGAGAAACGAAAACATTGACTACAGCAAGTCACACCCATGGCTTGTATATTTGGTGTCTAATACCATCACTTAGACCTAGTAGATTGTTGCTGTCTATCTCGCTGATACTGCCTGAAATTTGGTAGCTTAATGCTGGAAATCCTGTTGTACAACTAGAATATCAAAACCAACTTTGTTCCATGATAAAATACAGTAAAGGAGTGCAATAGTTACTAGTTATATAAAAACATTTTCTTTTATATGCACTCTGCAAATTTTTATAATATACATACAGTATATAGTGCAGGTGCTGATGAAGATTGCATTTCACTAGAACTCTGTTGTGTCAGCGTGTTGCATTTCCGATGTTTTTAAGTGTAAAGGCTAAAAGGTTTTTTATTGATGAGTTGTCTGGTTCTCTTCCCTATATGCAAAAACTGAGGAAGATGGTTGTTGATCGACTTGATATGTTGTGCTTTCAGACAATGCACTCTCGGGACTGTTCTCAGGTATGGTTGTATCCATCTATCCATTCAGTTAGAGTGTTGTTTGTTGAAGCCTTTGTGACGATTACTTAAATACATCTCAAATAAGTTTTTGTGTGTGGCCTCTATTTTTTTAAACTTATTCACGACAAAAATAGAACATCAGTGTGTGCCATATTGCTCCATAGACAGTAATAAACTTACTTGCATTACGAAGCAATTAATAATCATCTTATTGTTAGTTTGCTGCAAGTTAACTTGTGTCTTTTCTCATAAAAGTTTCAGTGGCGCCTTGTAGTCTTGGCCGCCCATTGGCTTTGACTACTTCCAACTTCATCTCCGCCCTCGCTGTTGTGCAGAAAGTTCACCAGACAGGCAGTGGTGGCCTTCTCCGCCTCCTTGGTGTAGGTGAGTTTCTGGTTTTCCCCTTCTCCCTCTACATTATTTCTGATACCATGGCCATCGAGCCACGGTTACTCTGTTCCGGCCATCGAGCCGATGACCCGCTGGTTTAGATTCTAGTGGTGGTGATATGATTTCTAGGATTTGATGGCATGATCTAGCTATTCTGTTGGCTATGAATTTTCTGTAGCTTTTAAACCATTTATGTTGAGTGGTACTGGAGCTCTATGGTCGGTTATGTGTGGCCTATAAAGAGTAACCAGATTTTTACCATCTGTTATTGTGCCATCTGACTCCCAACGGTTGAGACTTATGGGCACTATTTAAGTGGGTGGATTTAGCTTTATTTTCTTATGGGGTAAGCCAAGTGATGCTTGATTGTCTTGTTTTAGTCTGTAAGAATTATTACACCTCATATGGAATTGCATTTTCGGTCTAAACTAGGGCCAGGGCATGGACATACGCGCATGCCTAGCATAGACAGATAGTGTCTGCAAGAGGAAGAATAGCTATCGTGATTTATTTCTTCTAGGCAAACAACTAGATTTTTCACTATATTAATTAATCTACGAGGAATGGGATTCTATGACAGTAGTAGATTTTAACTAATATTTGGTTCTACCTTACTTTGGAATTATATATAGTTTTCAGTAGCAATTAAATATAGTCTTGCCGTTTTTATCATGTTGTTTTGAACTAAGTAGTTTAAATCATGTCGCTGAAATATGTTGTATGTGGTCTTTGAACTTGTATGAAACATATCGCGGCGACAACATCAACATGGGGCTGTGACACCGAGGACAACGACACGGGGCTGCGGCAACGACGACGACATCGACACGGGGCTGCGGCAATGACGATGACATCGACACCGGGCTGCGGTAGCGATGGCGGCATCGACACGAGGTAGCGGTAGCGGCAATGTCGACATCGACACGAGATGGATCATTTTGTAAAATTATGTAGGCATATATTGATTGATGTAACTGTGTATTTTGAACTATTGCATAATGAACTGCATGAATCTATAGGATAAATAGATCAATTAATATGGTTTTTATTTTTTTAATTTTTAATTACTTACTAGTGGCGCACCATCCAAAAGGCTCGCCACTAGTATTAATATTTTTTAATTCCCAAAACTCTACTACTGGCGCACAGAAGTTGGTGTTCGCCAGTGGTATCCTTGTTACTAGTGGCGAACTAAACATGTTGCTCGCCAGTGGTATCCTTGTTACTAGTGGCGAAGTTGGAAGTGGTTCAACAGTGATAACTTACTTACCGCTGGCGAACAAGATGTTCGCCAGTTGTAAGCTGTTACCACTGGCGATAGTAGCGCTGGCGAACCGTATGTAGTGTCACCCTCAGATTGTGTAGGAGAACCAGGTCTACTAAGGTTCTTTCTCGTTGCGATGATTTATGAATGAGAGGTAATCCGTACTTCAGGAGTATTTCGTTCAAAATTCACAATACATCCATTGTTACCTTCTCAGAGTTCTGCAAGCAGATACAGGTGGTCTAAATGACCACAGATTGACTAACTAGCTTACAACGTTGAATTCTCTTCCTTGCTTACACCATATTCTTCAACAAGCTTCGTCACAAGTACCATAAGATCGACAAACGCATTGAATGATGCTCGCAGAAATCGAGCCTCTACAGCTTCAAAGCGCCTGAATTCGCAAAAACAATGGATTAAATCATTACACTCAACGCAGCAACAGAAAGGCGATCCATAGAAAAGATGGTGGGGATTTACTCACACGACAAGCTTGTGACCAGAAACAGTCATATCCCTCCTGACCTTATCTGGATGCAACTGCATTACATAATAGAACTTTAACAATCATGCCATGAACAAAGATGAAGCTGAAGAAGTTCATGGAAGCAGGAGACATGCTTAAAATTAGAAAATTGGCTTATTTACCTTCTTGTCAACACCTAACGTCTTGTAGACAATGGAAGCATGTTTTTCGGACCCATAATCAACTTCAAAGTTGCTGTCAAACAAAAAGGTTGTGTTAATGCACGCTAGAATTTCTCCAGGAACCACTGACATAGTGACATGAATGCAAGAAGGGTAACATCTGTGTTAGAGTATATTATGGTTTAGGTTTAAAGACTTGTAATCCTAGTCTATCTCTTCTAGGTTTCCTTAGCCTCCAAGTATTTTCTACTATATAAACAACCCACCGTGGCTCATTTTAATCGCCCAACACAATATCAATCAAATATTCCGCAATCTATCAATCTGCATCAAATCATTGCTGGATCTATCTATGACACAGTACTGTATCCAAATAGCATTGTGAAAAGATCAATACATCATCACACTTTGCTACTGCAGTTTTTTTAAGGACAGCAGAATGATCATTACACCTTTCTTATCGTCTCGATGCTCAACAAAATTAAAACAATCACCAAGATCTGTAAAAAAATGCGGGAGACCAAGATCTGTAATTTAATCGTAGTTTGATGCCCCTGCTATATTACCCTTCAAAACGCTCAATGAAGCGATGGCGCTTAAATTTATGAGTGAATTCCACTTTCTACCCCCTAGTTACGCATTTGTGACACTAATTACCCCATCTAATGTAAAATCGTCTAGATTATCCAATTTAGAATCTTTGAAATCTTTTTTTCGAATACATGTCCATTGGTAAAGGTGTGAGGTGATGATTGAGACTCTAAAAGGCCAAAACAACGATATGGAACTGAACATATGGTGAAGAGAAGGCCGGATAACACTCCGATCTTTGCATATTTTGACGTAGCAAATAGACATAACATTCCGGCATATTCTAATGAATTATGCATAATATCAAAATAAGGTAAAATCATATTCAAATTTTTATATATGGTGTATTTATGATTTTATCTCACTAAATAGGGTAATAAGTGTCACAAGTGCACAACTACGAGGTAAAAAGTGGAATTCACTCTAAATTTATTTACAATACGGCAGCAACAGCGGGAGGGAGCCATGGCAGCAGCAGCCATCGCCGCCGCAAGGGTCTGTCTGTCCTGGCGAGGCTTCGTAGGGCGGACGCGAGAGCCGTTGAGGCGACGGCGGATAAAGATTTACTTTTCCCGAACGAGCCTAGTAAAAGAGGGCTTCTTTTGCGTAAGAAAAACAAGAAGGGTTTCTTCCTAAAAAGAAAAACAATAAAAAAAATTGTACAAGAGGTTTTTTCTTCCAGGTTTTTCTTTGCACGAACATTCTGCCCAAAGAGACTATTTCTTAGGCATTCTTGAACATCATCTTTCTTGTCCTAATATGATTTGAGGTGTTCTATGGTACCCTCAAATGAATATGAGCCATCTATTTTCGTCCATCTAAAGGACTAAAAGATTTCATACTAGCGTGGAAAACAGTACCAGTACGAATCATACTGCTGCCTAAATCTTTACCGTACCACAGACAGGCCGCAACCCAGAACTGTTGATGGACGGCCCAATAACTGAATAAGTTTTCCCTGTGACCTCGATCGACCAAACCCTAGATCGCGGTGGCGAGGCGGCCTGCGGAGGATCGGAGGAAACAGGCAAGGCAGAGTGGGAGCAGGGCGGTGATGGCGGGGCGGGCGGCAGCGTGGGAACAGAGCGGGGACAGCGTGGGAGCATGGAGAGGAAGGCGTGGGAGCAAGGCGGCGGCGACGTGGGAACAAGGCGAGGACAAGCACGACTACCTGTCGAACGTGGTGCTGGTCGGGGACTCCGGCGTGGGCAAGTCCAGGATCCTCTGCCGCTTCACCAAGAACACCTTCGACATCGAATTCGGCCCGCAACGCCCAGGTCACCTTCCAAATTCCGTCATCTGCCCCCTTGTCTAGTAGAATTGGATGATCAATCGGCCGATGCTTGTCGTCTTCTATTGTCTGGCAGCAGCAGAAGCTTAGCTATGTTTGTTCATAATTTGGGTGGATGTATGGTATGAAATGTGTAGAATTTCACACTCTGAAACTCGCAGTACACATGCTCCAGAAGTATGTATTTTGATACATCATGAAAATGACGTTTTCATGATTTTGGTCTACCTAAGCCTATCCAAATATCTACATGAACCCTTCAAAAAATATCTACATGAATAAACACAACTGTCCGACTGGGGCAAATTAATTTAATGAATGTATTTTTCGTATGCTTGAGCTGGACCAGACAAACACAGATTTTTTGCCCTTGAGTTAATTCTATGCGTACCTTTGTATGTTGTGAAAATCGTACTACCCATGGTACACAAATATTATGTTTGATGGAACGAAAAGATGTTTGCAATGATTTTGTTCGACCTGAGCCAATCCTGATACTTACATTTGGTAAAAATGTGCAATAGGAATCATGTAGAATTTCACACTCCCTTATTGGTAATAGTTGGTTAGCATGGGCTGTCAGGAGAGATGCTCAAGTGTACTTTCTCAATTCAGAGATGTGTCTTTCTTGTTGTTTCCAACGACAAGAAGTACTGAACCAACATCTACTAGTTGAGGTCAAATTATATGAGCTTATATGCACTAAGCACATACTTGACCAAGTTATTTGACAATAACTCAGGAATTATTTTGATTTGAATCTGTTAGTGGTCAGGAATTATTTGACCATATATCAGCTTATATGCACTAAGCACATACTGTTTGTGGTCAAATTTTCTCTCAAATTTGAATATGTACATGGCTTTACTCTGATATATCACCTGTTTGCGATGGCAATGTAATTATGGAGTTTTTGTTTATATAATCATGCACTGAAGCATGTATTATGAGGAAGACATCAGTAGAAGGTCATTGAACCGGACAAAGTTAACTTAGTATGGACCTCACCTGTTTCTGATGCTTGCAAGCACACATCCGTGAATTTTCATAAAGTACTTACTTACTCTGAAGTTTAACTTATGTAGGTATTGAAGTTAAATTTCGCAGCACATTGACATGGCTGACGAGAGGCCATTCCACGAGGAGATCTTCCAGCGTGGCGAGCCTGATTTACGCCCAGAGGAGGGCCACGTGATGCTAATGGCGATGGTGGACGACGTGCATCCTTTAGTGGCTCCGATCGACCTCGCTCATTGCTGTGATGGAGGAGCGGTGCGGCGTCCCTCGTTACCAGTGTCGCGTGGAAGTGACTTACCCGGCTGATTTCTTCGTCACCTTCAACTCGGAGGAGGATTGCACGCGTGTGCTACATCTGTCTTAGCACTTGGGCTGCTTTGGCAGCACCATGTCTTTATGCTGTTGGAGCCGGATTTGGGGTGCTAAGAAGGAGGAGCTTGCCTACTTCTCGAAGATAAGCTTCGAGGGATTGCCGGCGTGTGCCTGGGAAGCTAAGAACGTGGCCCATCTCGTGACAGAGCTGAAGGGGAAGCTCGTGTCGATTAAGCCGTGAGTATACCGTTGATGCATAGCTGAAGAATCCTTGTGGCATTCTGAAAAGGATGCGGGTGGAAATCCTGGAACCACTTCCGGCGCCGTCAGTGGTGTGCCCCAACGACGAAACAGAGAGCGGCAACCACCCATATAGGAGTCCTGGGAATGGTGGAATGGATGGCGGCCTCAAAGGCGCCACAATATGAAGATTCAGTTTCGACATTGTTAGTTTTATTCAGTTTCTTCAGTTTTAATTTGAATTCAATCAATATCATTGTAATCTGATTGATGAATTGGTTTTGCTGCTTCAATGTACATTATGCTTATAGCACGAACCAAACTACACTAGATAACTCCTTCTCTCTATCTTGCGCACATATCATCATGCCTAAGGTTACTTGCTAAGTGGTACTTACACTTATAAAACCTAATGGACAAATGTGCAGACACAGAAGGGGATTCTCAACATTTGCACAAAATACAATTACACTAGTAATGCACTATACATGATCATTCTCTGTTCTCACAGGAAAAATGCAGAGTCAGGGGCACACTTTCACTAGACAAAGTTGAATGAAAATGTCAAGCAAACAAAAAATGAAAGTTTAATCTCATATATATCATGTAAATATTGCTCCCTCCAACCCGGAGAATGTGGAGGGGATGGATGGGGAGATAGAGTATGTACCTTTGAGGGTCGTAGAGTTGATTGCTTGTTCCTCAAATCACAAGCCACCTGGTGTATAAAAAAAGGAGACAGTAAATAAGATGCATAGTACACCAGGAATACGATTGGCAGAAAAATATAGATACAATGAAGAAAACACTTGGTGTTCATCCCATGGATACACAAATTAACATCGTCGTGCATGTACCTTTATCTCTGGAACCGAATCTCTCGTGTATTGCCTTAGGCCTCTTCTTACATTGAGCACCTCTCGATTTTATCGGTATTGGATCCAATACTTTACCAGTAAACGATTGGTTCGTCCCTTAAAATATGCAGGCAGTGGACGAAATGTTCTCGACTCGGTATTGTCGTCATCCTCGTCGGCCGCAGAGCTGTCGTCATTCTCGGCGTCCTCATGTGAAATACTCTCAAAAAATTCTATCACTCTAAGTGATTCCTTGAACTCCCAAGGAAATGGAAACACACGCACATACTTTGGTGCAGCAAACTTGTTTGCTTTTCTTGAACTCCTTGAACGAAGTGAGTACTTTGTTCACACACCACCGTGTTAACACTATAAGCAAGGACATGCGCAGCTGATTCTAAAGATGAACTTTCAGTGTTTATTAGCAACCAGCTAACTACTCAACACTGATTCTGACGACGCATTGCACAGCTCTAGCATACATACTTCGTTAAAACAATAATGCATACATAACTGAATGTTCATCAGTACCTCGTGACTCAAGCCGAGATTTGGTCCGCGTCCAATGTACAGGCGGCATCGGCGTGGAGATGGGGGTGGCTTGTTCGATCGCGTACGAGGTGGAGGCGGCGGCGTGGAGATGGAGGCAGTCTGGTCGGGCGTCTGCAAGGTGGAGGTGCTGAAGGCGTGGAGATGAGGGCGGCCTACTCGATCGTGTGCGGCGTGGAGGCGGTGGTGGCGTGCTCGGGTGTGTGGAGGTGGAGGCGGCGACGGCGGCGTCTGAATTTCTATATTCTGAACGTGTGTCAACCTTGGCTCCGGTTCAGATTTTTTCTTCTTCTGATAATTACAGCTAATTGGGCTCGCTGGGCCTAATCTACACCGCTAAATCTGAGCCGTCCTTTTGATTTCATACTGGTCCTCTTTTACGAGTAGTAAAAGGTACCGTAGAAGTCGCCTATGATTTATATATGTTTATGAGGTGAACCTTTCACATGAAGAATGTAATGTGAGCTGTGTACCTTCACATGAAGAATGTAATGTGAGCTTTCACTTGGAGATGTCTACAACGTGTCTTCTGGTAAAGTGGTTTGACTTTAGATGTATTCATACATTGGTTTAGAATAACGTTTGAACTTCAACTAATTTGGAATGTAATGAGTGCGTTGCAATGCCTGTGTTACGATGCATGCTGCAACAACGCAAGACAAATGGATGGTGATGAGGATTCTAATCAGGATTCTATATCAATCACACTAATGGATGGTGATGAACCTTTCTCTGCCTTCTTTTTATTGATGATGGTCTATACAGGTCCAATAATCCGGTAGAGCATTTTCTCTTCCAGATTTTACAAAATAGCATTTCTCTAAGGCTATGTCCAATGGGACAAACCCGTCTGTCTTGACGGCAAGGGGTCAAATAGTCAGAGGTGTTAGTTGGGATCTATCTGTATGAGCAATGTAATCAAATTATTTCAAAATGTTGCTTACACCAGAACTGCCTCTCAACCAGCCAACTACTTTGGCTCATTCCTCTAACAAAACTATGCCTCGGTAACACACCGAAGAATCATCTTGCCAGCTTGGAGGCAAATTCTTCTTTAAAAAAAAGGAAGAACGCCAACTGCACACAGAGCACCTTCCCCTACAGTGATAAAATGTTATCTTCGACCCACTTAGATAGACTGCGGATCTTTTTGGTCATTTCACCACTCTTCGAAAAGTAAGACTCGGCATTGGCAAGCATTACAGTGGCATCATGTTGAACAGCCTCCAGAGTTCTATAGTAATCGTTATCCAGTCTTGCCCTGATTATCTCAATGGAAAACTGGACAGGAAACCTAAAGAAGAAATTGTGCAGAAAAAAACCTTTTAAGACAGATATACTATCATGAATAAAAAAGCAACCAATATACTACGTACGAAATATTTCTCCAAACCAACAATGCTCAGGCAAGGAGGCATCAGATCTAAAAAAAAGGTACTCCTAATATTTAAAGTATATGTAATGCAACAAAACCTTCCAAGACAGGTACTACGAAAATTCGGTATGAAATGAACATGAATACAACAATACAGATCTTCCTGCTATTCTTTTTCTTTAAAGAATTCTGCCTTCCTTAAAATATCATAAACAGTTCTTGTCGGTTGAGCACCCTTTTCAAGGAAATAGAGAATAGCTAGAACATTTAAACCAAGTTTGATTCTTTATCGGATCATAAAAACCTACTTTTCGAAAATCTCTTCCTGCTAGATACTCCTATGAGCATATATACATGAGAAGGGAGTAAATAACAGAACAATTTCATACAAACACCCCATATAAAAAAGTATTTGCACTGGTTGAATGTTTTACCAACCTTGTTTACAATATATATCATCAAATATGTATCCTAACGTAATGAAATGGAAAATAGGCCTTATAGAGGTACAGCCAGCAACTTTCTGATGTAAAACCAGCATTTATTCGACTTTGATGACAGCATGTCAATTAGCAAAATCTGAGATCCATGCTTGCTATGGGATTTGCCAATCATAAAAGGTAGTTTGCAGAAGTGTTTGTGCACATTCTCTAAAAAGTATCTAACACCTAAAAATCATTTTAAAACTACAGTTATTGTTCCATAAATCTGTAATCAGTTAAACCTTACACAACTATAGGCGTAAGGTGATTTTACAAAACGTACATGATACAATGTATTATCCTTAGATTCTATACCTTCTAAACAGTAGTCATTATGGTCACTTGTGTTGCTAAATGAAATAAACACATGCAAATCTATCAGCACTGAATGCATTTTATACAAGAGTTACCTGTTTATGAAATCTGATTTTCGTGCAACAGTATCCAACTTCATGACACCATATGGATCCTGAACATCCGTACAAAAATACTCTAGGAAGTGAAAACGACAATAAAGAGTAGGAAAATAGTGTAAAAATTGAAAATAGATTAACTTTACCTGGTTTCTGTGAGACATTTTCTGTAAAGTGGTCACTGCTGATAACAATTTATTCCTGATACTGGAATCAATATGTGGATGTTTCCATGAAGCGGATGGGTTATCAGCATCATGGAGCTCCCAGGGGCTATGCAGATGATCAGAACCATCATTCTTGTATTGTATGACATATTTCTCCCATGGACTCTCAGGAAAATCAGTTGACTTTGGCCGTATTGCCAACACCCGTCCCTCCCACCAACTTCCTCCTTCCTCTCCATCATCTGCCCACCAAACTCTGCACTTATCTCTGATAACCCAGTTCTGCGCAATAGCAGCTTCAAACCGTGTTCTTTCCACAAGAAAATCGGGGAAGTCAACTGGCTCAAGCAATGTGATTGCAAACTCTTCGCCAAATACGTTTGAAGTGTCATCAATGAATATAAGTGTTAATTTACAACAGCTTTCACCAGACCCTCTATAAGTTGTATAAGAAAGACCCTGAATTTTGCAAAGCTCTACAGCTTTAAGGCCTTTAATCTGATTCCATGGGCAACTATCGGATAATTGCATGCTTTTAAGATATTCTTCATGGCCCTGCAAAAAGAGAACAAGCACACAGAAAGCATAATAAGAATAAATTCATAAATACTATTCTAGGAGTCACAATGGTCTATGTGTTTGTATGTAATTCACTACGGATGCTATTCTCTACAATCAACTAGTTACCTTACAACTGACGTGTGTAGAAGTGGGAACATGCGGGAAAATATGTAATTTTATTTTTTATTTTTTTGCAGTTAAAGTTGTTCGGGATCATAAAATACAATAAAAAGTAACATTACCTGGCGCAAGTACATAATCTCATCACCACATTGAGGAATATAACGGTAAATATCTTCATGCTCCAGCAACATCAACCAACAATTCAAGGATAATTGCTGCTTTTTCTCCACCAGATGTGTATGAGGAGAGTTGCAACCCTCTCTTCTGTTCCTAGTAGACCTTAAACTAGCAGTCTTGGATGTTGATCCCCACTCACGCCCGTCTGTAACAATTCGTCTCCCACTAGTTGATGCTTCATTGGACGAATTTTTCACATGAGAGATAGCATTCCTTACTCTACCATCATCAGTGTATGCGCTTGACTTCCTTGAACTTCTTCGCAAACTACCTGTACCAGTTGTAACAGGACTGTTGTCTGGAGGTTGATACCCACCATCATCGTTGGAGACGAAAGTACTATCTCCATTTCCATAGGAATCTGAATCCAAGTTTTTCCTGTACTTACTTGGCTTTGTCCTTTTGTACACTGCACCATAAGTCTTTGCAGATTCAAAGCGCAACCTTTTTGAATCATGTAAACCAGTGGTTTTATCTGCGCATTCCTGGAAATTTCTAGACGGACCAGGGAAGTCACTGCTTCTATGTTGATTGGTGGTAAAATCCTCATCATGCTGCATTGGAACTTTATAATACTCAGAGTTCAAGTCACTCCCTACTGCAGTAGCCATTGATTTGTCTGATGAACTTGTTCCATCTGGAAAGCCTCTTGAACTAACTAACTTCAGTTTAAAGGTAGGCTCAGAAGAATTATGGAACTGTTGGTTGCATTCTCTGTTATTTACTTCCTCTACATGTGTATTATTGTTGTTAGTTATCCTTTCTATACCAGGTAAATTACCTTCAATATAAATATCAGTGTCGTGGTTTTCGTGTATGCTATCCAGACAAATTCCATGTTGACTCTTTTGTACATTCTGCTCAACCGGTTGTTTGATGTCATTACCATATTCACGAGGTGACTTCTTTCTACCAGACTCATCAACATCCTGCGAAACTGTATTACTTGAAGGCCGCATGTCTCCAGCAGAAGAGTCACCAAACTTGGAACGCTTTGAAGATCGCAGCTTAACCTCGCCCCACTTGATTGTACTATGGACAGACGAAACAGTGTTCATGGTTTGACTTCGATCTGTTAGTACTTCAGCCTTGCAAGCAGAGGAACCTCCAGGCTCAAAATCCAGTTCCGGCTCAATTGCTCCGTGTTTGGCCGCCGAAGGAAATTGGATTTTCAAATCACGGCGTGGTATCCTCAGGACCAGTTTTCTATTATTTTCACAACTTTCCCTAGTTTCACGGAAATGAGAAGGTTGCATAACATCTTCAGAATCATGTTGGTTACTCTCTCTACCATGTCTTGGCTGGCTATACCATGCTGACTGCTCAGCTTCAGTGCTATCTGTGTTCACTTCACTGTCTGAGAGACTGCTCTCTGAGTCGTCTACATAATCTTCAGACGAAGCTCCTATCTTTGTGAAAAAACTGAGTGCATTGCGAGCTGCACGTCTTTGAGGTCGCAATCCCCTAGATTTAGGTGATCTTTTCCTTTTACTAGAGCGACAAGTCTTAGACTTCCTACCTTTATGTGGCCTTGACACAGTAGCCACATCATGCTCATCCAAATTTCTTTTCTTAACTCGCCGACCAGATGAAGTAACAAGATCAGCCTGTAAAAGATATAACGAAAGGAAAACAAGTTGAAAGGTTAGAATGTAACATTAAGGAAGATGGAATGATCTTGACTGTTGCCACTTACATCAGATATTTTCTTCTTTCTTCTAGATCTGCGACGATTAGCACTATTGCTCAGGTTATTCCCATCAATCTCTGCACTTGAGTATGAAGCATCAGAGGAATCGCCACTCAAAATCTCCTGCTCTCCTTCACTAGACTTATCATCCATGCCGTCGTACTCAGAATCAGTATCATCAGAGATAACTTCATTTTCTAGTTCAAGATCAATGAAGTCAGTTATCTCTGGAAGTGGTTCCCACCTATCTGGATCAATAGTTGGGATAATTTGGTATTCGCCTGTGGTTGCATTGTAAGTGGGGCCAACAGCAAAATTTACAGAGGGGGGTCGCCACTCAATACCCAGGGCACCTAACCGACGTTTCTGGTACATGCTCTGAAAAGGCTCTGGGTATGGTATCATACCTGCAATCAGTAAAAACAATTATAAGCATGTGCGCACAGTACTATATGGAAAATAAACGGATAGAGAAGTTAGATACCAGAGTCACACAAAAAGTCTTGAATATTTCTCCTATAGGGTGCGAGCTGTGTTTCCTGGATACAATAAGCAAAAGCAGCATAAAGAAAACCTGGTAGCTCACGGTGCACTTAGATAACAGAGAAACAAGTTTCACGGAGACACGTATGATCAGGGCTCATATGCTCAGTACCACTTTTTGGGTAAATACTGGCTCAATTGGGTGCCCAGTAGCTTCTGGAATCTGGAGTTGTGTGTTTCTACATGTTTTAACAATCTTTAGTCTTGCAATGCTTACTTGTTAGTTGTTTCGAATAAGCATCACCAATCCTAAATAACGACAAGTTACAAACAGTAAAGTGAACCCTTTGTATGGCTTCTGATGAGAAGGTAGCATAGCAGGAGCAGGGGCGGAGGCAGGATTAAAGCTTGACAGGGGCCAAACATGACAAATTTTGATTAGAGGGGGCCAATATAGCTAATTCTGTCAAAAATCTTGTCTAAACTAGTATTAAGCACTGAATTTTGCATGTTGTACACAGCCATAGGGGGGGCCAGGGCCCCTGCTGGTCCCCCCTAGCTCCGCCACTGAGCAGGAGCCCACACACACGTTTCATATATGAAACATATTACTGCATTACAGCTACTTGGAGAGCAAATGACTGAGGTGATCAGATGATTATGGTATGTGATACTTCTACGTTTTAACTTAAACATACTCTAGTAGGCAATAACAGAACTTCAATTTGTATACTTCATATATTGGCATCAAAGTCTTTCAGCCAATCAGCAGTGCAGTCCTCATTCTAGAAACAAGATTTGGACAGTTTATATAATCCACCTTGCTGGGTGCTGCGATAGCAACACTTCAGAAGTAGATTGTCATGGAGGTAGAATGTGGTGTTCTTTATAATATAGTTGGCAGTAACAGAGAAAGTAACAAATGTCAAGCAGTCCAAGACGTCCAAGTCATCTGGCATAATATTACTTCACTAACCAGCAAAACATAAACTATCACGAAAGCAATACCCAATGAAACGTCCATTGGTCTTATCAGATCTTCAGAACATAACAAAATAAAAAATATATGTTTAGAAACTGATAATTGAGACAGTTTGCATTTATAAATCTAATGCTAGAGTTAGTTTCACAAACTGAACAAAACATTATACATTCAAATAAACGAAACAACCCAAGCAGCTAATGCAAATGCAAAGGACAGATGATTCATATATTTGGACGAACCTGATCGATAACACTTCCATTTGTATCTTGAACAAGGGGCCGATAGTCTCCAAGAAAGAACTATTGGAAAAATGAATAGTAAGCATCAATGATTGAATAAAAGGTAGGATATTTCCCCGAACAGGGGGTATCCAGTGCAAACATATCTGGGTTACAGTCATGAAAACTCTGAATGTGAGCTGTTGGATGAGCTCTTGCTGGACTAAGTGTAGGGGGTTAGAGCACTACAGGGATGAACAATTCTATGAATAACCCCTAAGGCTCTAACGGATTAGAAAGTTAAAACATGATCAAAATGATTAAAATATCGAATCTATCTGTGCCTAGTCCAACTGTAACACATGATCACTGAGATAATAATAGTTTGCATGATTGCAACAAACCAATGCTTGCACTAGGCATTCTCCCTCATAACTTCATCAATAACAATTTGTGTACCTCATCTAACAAAACAACTTCTGTACCTGATCATATTTCGCATCCTTCTGGGACTCGCCCTGCCCTGTACCAATAATGAATATTTGCCCAATTTCATCGGTGAGGATAAGTGACGTTCCATCCCTAAATGTCCGTCCACAAACATGAAGATAAATAAAATTCAGCAATCTACGGTAATTGATAAATGGAGCAAAATTCAATTTGGCATGGTAACAATGTTAAGCTGTTAACATCTCAACACTACACACAAATGACTCCAGTCAGATCATGAAAAAAAAAAGGCATCTATGATGGCTAAGGATCACAGCTTCCAGAAGTGATATGTCTGACTCAAGAAGCTTGATAAATTAAGAACACTCAACTATCGAATTATACTGAATCTGTAGATATTCATTGCATAATGAGATGCTAAAGATGCCTGGTGAATACAAATTAGTTCGACAGTTCAAGCGGCAAATCGAAGATCCATTTTCATTCAACTAGTTTATTTTCACCTATATGCGAACCATATATTGAATACTGCACTGCTCTGCCTGATTAACTCGATTTGATCAAATAATTTGTGGATAAGAAAACAGAAAAATGTCAAAATTAGTTCTGAACAGAACTGTTTCTCTTTGGAAAGTTGTACGCTGCAAAACATTCTCAAAAGTTTTACTAGGAAAGCATTCCAAGATTCCATAACTTTTATGGGACATCCTTAACATTTACTCCGTAGAAGTAATCCCTGATTTTTCTCTGTTATTTTTCTTCACTCTTCGAAATGCTTTATGAATTACTAGCTGAATGCTTGCGCGTTATTACAAAAAAGGTAATACAAATAAATTCAATCATATGGCATAGTTAAGAATGTACATTTTCCTAAGGGCCAAAACAAAAAATTCCCCTTGTTGAGAATGTGAGAAATTGTGCAGTGACACTTACGGAGAGAACTTGCCATCTACTAGCTTAAAGTGACCAGTTTCATAGATCTGCACAGGTTTTCCTTCCCATATCTGGATAAGGAAATAACATATTTTCAGGATTTTAATAGTGATTAAGATTACAGAGATCTTGTTAGGAACTTACATCCCAGATGATTGTCTTCCCATCATACCCAGCACTCATTGCTATACGTGGGTTGAATGGATGCACATCGAGAACAAATGTCTGTTGAAAATGAATTTAATGAGAACAATTCTTTATGAAAGGGTCAACCCTTTAAGAAAAACAAGTTGAAATACAAAGGGCGGATGAATTATGAAAGAAAAAATAAATCACAATGTTGCAACCAAACAAAGCTGCAGGTTCTTGATCCATTAAACCAGTTCAAGCATGTAAATATTTATAAATGTACATGAAAGTCATGCGACTTTGACAGGACTACACCAACAGATCCATTTCTATACCTACAATGTTATTTCAAAAACAAAGATCAAGAATGACAGGAGAAAGAATTATTACATGATCACAAGAAAAAACAGGTTACTAATGTGAAACGATAACAGTTAAGCACATCGATAATCAGTAGGGCATAGTTGGCAGCCAAGCACCAGAGCAGAAGTTAGTGCCACAATTGGACAACAAAGTGGATGTAAATGCACTGATCAAATATAAATCAAAACACCATTGAGGTTAAGGACGACACTGTTACAGCTACTCAATGGAAACCCGCACATGAAATTTTTAAATCAAAGTAAGAGAAAATGAATTAAGTCTTCAATTGCGTATGGCAAAAAATTACAATGCAACTCTAGTTTCATATTCTACATAAGATTGCGAGTTTAACACCTCCAAAACAACCATGTCCTAGTTTTTCTATTCCATTTATGTTTTACAATCTTCAACCCATGTTCTCTGCTGGCATAATTGCTAAGAAAACACAAGTTACTGCATTCTGTTTTCGTTAGTGATATGATGAATAGTGTGCCAGTAATGAGTTGCAAGTGACGAAATTCACACACATGCACCTAACTGATACGAAAACCCCATGCAGGAAACCATACTGTGTCAACATGCAATAAGAAGTCATTGACCAAAAGTAGCTTTAATGCATAATAATCTACATGGTGCACGCTTACCGATTCCTTATGGCCAATCAGTGAATGTACCAAGCTCCCATCAGAAGCATTCCAAACACAAATTCTGCAATCTGTACAACGTAACATATATTTTAAGGGGGTGGATACAAATGAGAACGTTGAAATAAAAATTAATAATTATGTAATGACGAGATCTAGTATTTGCATGCTAGGAATACTAGGAGCCACAAATGACAACACATACAAACAATGGAATACAGAAAGGGCCATATCACTATGATCACGGTGAAAATATATAAAGTAGAGTAAAGATACCCATGATAGCAGCAAGCACAAAGCGGTTGTCCAAACTCCAGACAATCATATTGACACCACGAGGAGTTGGCTGATGTCTTTGACGTGGACCACCACGAAGTAGTTGAGGAGCCATTGGAGGTGGAGGAACCTTGAGATGGTAAGCACGTGCCCAACGTCCAATCTTTCCCTGGTTTAGTGCAACAAACAAGTTATGCAGTTGATTATATTGAGTGGAACCACAAGATAAAACAATAAAACTGAATACCAGCTACATTTCTACCAGGACACATGGTAATACAACTGACCAGAGAGAAAACCTGCATTAGCCTATGCACGGCGCATGATTAAGCTAGCTGCTGCGGCAAGTTGCTTTTATACCAGCTCTTACTATACAGCATCTAGTGCTTCGACATGTGACACAATGGGAAAACATAATGTATCGAGAAAAACTGGGCACTATTGAGGAGACAATACATATTACTGTAGTAGCAGCCAGAATAGGCAGTTATCCAAATCGTCATATACATAATGTACTGAAACAACGTTTGTCAGGAGCAAAATCGTAGAGCTTTAGATCCCATTAGCTTACATGTGATCTCCGAGATCGTGGAACCCATATAATTGCGCTGCCATCACGTGAGCAGGTAACAATATTATGTGTGAACCTGGCACATGGAGACAAACTCAGCTGATGTATTAACGCGGAGACCAACAACAACCACGATCAATAAGAACATATAAGACAGGAGATGAATAAACTGAAAGATTACATAAGAAAATGTGAAAGATCATTCCATGACTGAAAAAGATACTGACCATGAATTTCTTAGCTTAAGGTTATTTTCTTCCTTGGTGGTGTGACTGCTGTCAGATGAAAAGGATCTAGATACCACACATCCACTAAACTGCACGTAGTTTACATCATTTTCATGACCCGATAATACGTCCATCTCATGATTCGGTTGGTCATGTTCCTCAGAAGAACTCTTGCAAGCATTCCAGACCTGAAATCAACACTTCTGATGAAAAAAGAATTCACCTTTTGGTAGTAAAATCAGAAGTTCACAGGTGCAGTAGAATCAGAAGTTCACAGGTGCAGTAGATAATAAGAAAACATACTCTTGCAAAAGTGTCTGAGCTACCAGTAACAAACACAGTTCCATTAGCATTGAATGCACAACATAATATTTGGTGATTTGTTGGTTGAACTTGAACAGCACTGGAAGATGCATCGCCACTCTTCCCTAACATCAACACCATGTGGTTGAAATAAATAAATGTAGGTATTACCCACACAAACAAAATAGACATGCTTCAAAGAACTAACCAGGGGGAACATCGCGAGGTTTTGGTGTATATATTCGTGGAGATTGTTGAGGAGATCTAACATCCCAAATCCTGCATGTCCCGTCATCTGATGATCTGCTCCTCAATATTATGTGGCAAGTTAGAGAGAGAAAAGAACTTAAATAGGATACAAAAATCCTATAACAAATGTAGAAGTACATACAGCGAACCAATGGTGAGGTTTTATCACAAGAACATAAGAAGAAACAAAGTTTTTCACACAACTGACAGAATGTAGGTAGGATAATGAACAAAAACATCCAAAAAAATCAAGATTGGTTCAGTTTGTTCCAGTGAAACTTGGACAAACCTAGCTTTGAACTTTGTACAAATAAGGATTTGCTCACCAGTGAAACTAATGCAGAGTGGACATGACTTATACACCAAAATGACTTTTTTTTTCATTTGTGCAGCTGCTACCATGTAGTTAGTATGTATAATCATGAACCACCATAATTGTGAAAACTAAATAACTATACTACCAGGAAAACTTTCATTGAAAACAAAAATACTACCAGGAAAAAAAAGAAGAAAAAAAGAAACACTCACGACAATAGCTGGAAAGCAGCACCTGTCCTTGGACTAAATGCAATAGCAGTTACAACCCCCGTATGCCCCTTCAATACTGAGATCGGCATGCCATCAGGTATACGCCACTACATTAATAGACACATTCATTAAACATAAAAGGAAGAAGAACGATGTCAAAACTTTTGGGGAGTACAGAAACTAGCAATCTTACCACTCTAATAATGAAATCATTGGACGAAGATGCTACCACAGCATTGTTCGTACTCACCGCGAGGTCAGTAATATCACCCTTAATTTGGAAAATGGAAGGTAAACGAATGAAAGATTGTGAATATTTATATGTTTAATTGCAATAAGCAGAGCTTACTTCATGGCCTCGGCAGCTAGCCAGACAAAATGCAGTTTCCATCGCCCAAATTTTAACAAGGCGGTCATCAGAACCAGTAATAACATAACGCCCTGTGCGGTCAAAAGTAGCTGCAGAAAAACAGGAGCACTGTGAAAAACATTGCAGCAGATAAAAGTAAAGAGATGGATAATGATGATTATTTGGACCAAAACAACTAGCACAGGAAAGGAGCAGCTTGAAAATAAGTGGAAATAACAATAGGATCTTTAGAACAAGAGGGTATTTTTTGCTGAATGAACCATAAAATATAATTTACTGTGGAAACTTCCCAAAAGATTAAATAGGCTTGCATATTCAGTTCAGGAAGAGCATGGCCTGACATCGATGGCATTAAGAGTATGAACTGACATATGAACAGAACTCCAAATAATCAAGGAAAAATTGGCTCTTGGACAATTTACTTTTTCGGGGAAAACGCAAAAACTTTTGCGTTTCTTTTCATTGCAAAGATAGAGTTTGTGTTACAACCCTCTTGGACAATTTACTTGGATGGCAGTTGCTAAACACACCATATAGTAACGATTTCACTCACAGGCACTACAAAAGTGTGGTATGTGGTGAAGCACATTACACTATTTGAAATTTTAAGAGTATAAAAAAGGGTAAGAATACTTTGACTTAGACCACATTTGAGTGCCCTCTACCACAGACATAACTAGAGGATCCATGTACAGTATGTTTGTGTGGTATGCGGGATGGCACTAACAGGTAGACTCAGTAAGGTTCTGAGGACAAACTGACTATTTAACCCACTTCTCCCTCCTAAAGTTCGTAAAGTTGTTATTGTATTGGGTAAAGCGTGCTCCGCATATGATCACAATATCGTATTGTATCTGAGCCAAATCAGGTTGTTGTTTCAGCAAATGTTGCCTGAGTGGAGTTTCCAGAAAGCAATTTTGCCAATATTCAAATAGTTTACTTCAACATGATTAAATTCAGAAAACGAGAAAGCTCAACGGACCACAATACACTGCATTTTGATGTCCCCTCAATCTCTTTATAATCTGCATCTTTTCAACAAGGGTAGATGGCTTCGCAATGGCATAGCACGATGCACGGACAGACGGAGCTCGATGATTCTTAGTGAAACCACCGATTTCTCTCAAGCTTAAGCCATGAACTTGATCAGCCTGTATGTGCGGCCAACGGAGATACCTTGGCAACCTGGGAGTTTCCTTACCTTTGCTGGCCCTATCAGCTGAATGATCCAAAATTATATCAGCACATTACAGAATAAACAAGGAATTTCATTGAACATAAACCAACTATCCAAACTTCAAACTGAAACACTAAGTTGCAACTAATGATGTTATACATAGCTCGAGAAACGGGGAGAAGGAATACTTTAGAGCCTAGAAGAACACAATATACATACATGAAAGAAGGGAAAATGAGTTGGAGCCAAGAAAGGTTGGAACATCAGCAGCATTTGGAGGCACATCTCCAATCAAGCTGCCTGGGTGGCAGGAACTAACCATCAGTTGCTTTAAAAGCTTTACCAAGTGGTCTTTACCAATGTGGGGATATCTACAAAATAAGCAGCATAAAACTAATAAGAAAAAAAACTCAACTGCATGTGATCATTCAGAAGGGCAGCTAGAAGTGAACTGTTCTGCAAAGGTGGGATCATTTTAAATATTTCTTGTTTTCACTATTATATACGGTATATACCTGGCCTTTATAAAGTTACTAGATATCAGAATCACAAGTTTCATCAGTTCTAGATTAGCCTGACTGAGGAACATTGTTAACAAATTAGGAAGGCATGAGGAAATATGGGGTCCACAAGAGAAACATATGGATATATCTCCATCATATACTGGATATGTAATCAACTGTTTTCCAATCCTAATCTAAACAACTCGGAAGCATCTCAAGTTCTTCACTACTTGCAAAATCTACTAGAGAGAGTTCATCACTGTCATAATTGTTTAGTAGCAACGAAGATGGGGAGGGTTATTTTGGCTCCCGAGCTCACATGCTCCTGCCCAAATAAAAAAATGGAAAAAAATAGTAAAACATTTCAAAACATTCTAAAAAAAATTGGTGATGAACATATACAAATTGTCTACATACATGACAAATTTCGTAGTGAAATAATAAATTTTCTGCTCTGTGCAAAAAAGTCAAAATCAGTGCTCTGAAAAGATATTTTTTAAATCTCATTTTGGCCACTGATTTTGTCTTTTTTGCACAGAGCAGAAAAAAATTTATTTCACCACGAAATTTGTCATGTATGTAGAAAATTTATATATGTTAATCACCAATTTTTTTCAGATTTTTTTTGAAATGTTTTACTATTTTTCGATTTTTTTATTTGGGCAGGAGCATGTGAGCTCGGGTTCCAAAGTGAATTTCTGCAAAGATAATTGTTATTGATAATGAATAATAATGGATGCAAACTGAACATAAAGTAGAGTAACGTATTTATAGTTTTATACCTCTCAACTAACTTTAGATAACCTAAAGGGAGTGATACACCATCATCATTTTCTTCACCACTGTGAAAACCACCACGAGAATACCAAGCATGATATCTTCTAGGTAGAAGCTGATGCTCCTGGAGATCATTGCACAGTTCTCCAAGAGTCCGCTTGAATGGACCATGTGATAAAAAGTGCATAATGAGAAAGTAAATTTCCCTCATATCGATATCAACGGGAGCCTCGCATGGTACATCTGCTGAAATCACTTGATTCACAGAATTAACCTTCTCAAGTGCCTGGCCTGGAAAATCCAGGGGCACCATACTAACAGAGGTTGCATTGCCAGAAGGTTGGTGTTTCCTACAATCCATGTCTACAACCGCACCTGGAGTTAGAAACGATAAAGCATAAATACGAGAATAATATTGGTGGACAGATATTGAGTTCTGGATGAGCTTAAGAAATAAACAGTCAAAGAGGTAACGCAAAACGCAAGTAGAAAATCAACTGAATGGACATGAAAGGTGCAGAATATTATACTTCTCAAAAGTAATGGAGGATAATAAATACTCCATTGTAAAACACATGAATAAAGACACTTTAAGGAAAAAATTGGAGAGCTAGAAGCCAATTGTCGACCATGAGACATGGAGAAAATGTACATTTTTTAGAATTAATCTGAAATAAATTTTCTAGTGAAGTGATATGGGTGAACCTTAGTTAACACTTAACAGAATCTTGGTCTGACTGGTTTGTGATATATGGTACGCCACTGCACAAAAGGTCCGTCCGAGGAAAGCCTCTTCAAAAGTGTAGACACACGATGGCATGGCAACATATAACCATTTTCACCAAGTTTGAAAAGGAATATATCAAGATAGTTTCATCATACATTTCAGTTCAATGGGATACGGTGTAAAACTTCATTTGTGCTATACCACTAAACCATTTGCATGTCTTGGTAGAGTTCTATACTTCTATTTGTTCAAATGATGGCAGTGTTTAGGGAATCAAGTAATGTGAGTTGTGTCTCTTGATAGCCTTACCGATAACCTAGCTGTTGTTTGCACTACAATTGCAACTTTTACATGCATGTGTTTATAGGAAAGCAAGAGATAGTACAATATTTATAATCAGTTGTCGCAATCTACTTGAATGATCAGCCTACTGAGCAAATAGACATATTCTTCATATGCGACTATGCATCCAAGTACGGTTTCGCATGTTATCTCGAGTTCTGTTTGTTATCTCTAGTTTTGCATGCTGGCGTTCCTCTGTTCTGACCTATAACCATCAAACTATGGTTTCACATGACAGCATCTGACAGCCATGGTCTATCCTTGATCTCAGATAGAGCAAAGCCAAAAGCATCAGATGGGACCCATGTGGCTGTGTCAAGGCTTCCATGTATCCATTCTATTTAATTTACAATCTCTTAAGAATCAGTAATTTATTTTGGTAGCTGTATGCATTGGTAAACAACCTACTGACAAGACGTAATCCAAACTCTCTTACACGTAATCACCCTTCAAAATAATCCGAGGGGTTCGCTACGCCATAAGAAACCTTACTGGAGAGCTACGGATTACGTACGGATCTAAGGAAACATGAGAGACCATACCTCGGGGTGGAGAAGATGGCGGTGGCTTCATGGGAGGTGGTGCCTCAGGAGGGGCGGTGTTTGGTGGTTCAGAGGAAGACATCGGCTAATAGCGCGCGTGTCGGGACGACGGCGACGCGACGTCGGGGAGGTGGCGTCGAGGGAGGGGCGCGGAGAGTGGCTCGATGTTGTGACGGCGGTGAAGCCTGGCGCCGCCAATTGCCGACCTCTAGCGCCCTTCCCACGCCGCCGCAATCGCCGGCGGCCTCTCCCACTGGGGCGGCAGGCCTGCTATTGGAGGGGGCGGGCGGGTCAGTTTGGAGGCGATCGCGGTTGGCCGACGCGTGCGGGCGACGACGATCTGGACTGACAGGAATTGGGAGTAAATCAGCGACAATTTGGGTGAAATTGGAAGATAGGGGGAGAAGAAATTGGGGATAAAGGAGGAACAGCTAACCCTAGAACAGAACGAACAACATTGGAGAGAGGCCAAACGGTATGGAAACGGTAAATTAGGAAATTAAAAAAATGCTAAAATACCAACAAATAAATATACACGTAGTACTTGTTTATGTATTTTATTGCTTGTACATTTTTTATTTATTAAAAATTCCGGTTAGGGAGTAAAAGTTTTTTAGGCAGGAAGATAGTAGAAAAATAAGGAGAAAACTAAATAAAAAGGTGTAAGAAACGAAAAAAGTCAAATGAAAAATAAAAAAATAAGATAATAATAAAAATAGAAGGCAAACAAGTGAAATTAATAAGTAAATAAAAATAAGGAATACAAATAAAAATAAGAAAACGAAATTTTGACAAATCCAGTACATATATTTCTGAGGACAAATTGCATCTCGGGAAGGTTATTGATGATTTTCTATTAGGTTTACCCCCATAAAGTATGTTCATTGCTTGTATATCATCCAAATAGGAGAGAGAAATGTGGCTTGAGAGGGGAAATATCAAAATTCCGTGCTCTTGAAGTCGAATAAGAAATAAAAAAATTGCACATGATTCAAATAGAAAGAGACAAGTTTGAAAATAATTATGAGAAAAGATAAATAAAAAGTAAAATACAAACAGTAAATAGTAGCAAAAAAGGAAAAAGAAAACAAGTAATCCCTCTGTTCACATAAGGATGTCAAAATTTTCTCTAGATATGGTTGTATTTAGATGCAAAACACGTCTATATACATCCGTTTTTGGAGAAGTTTGTGACATCCTTTTGTGGATGGAAAAAGTAGAACAAATTTAACAGGAGAAAATTAGGCAGAAAATATAAGGAAAACACAAAAACGGGTCTAGATATTTTCATGAGAGGATATTGGGATGTGCTAGGCATAATCCGGAAAACATGAGGAAATCAGGTGTCTCTTTCATCGGTGGATCGACTTAAGTGGTAAAGTTAGGACCTCTGATCATTGCAACACGCATTCCCCACGTGCAATATTTCTCATGAATGTTCATAGCATTGTTTCAACATTTTCTCCGTGACTTTCTAAAAATTCCACAAAAATCGTTTCGCCATTAAACATGTCTTTTGTAGCGAAAAAATTATCTAGGTTTGAGACAAATCCTCAAAGGCTCTAGCACAAAATGTTTAAAGTATGGCACGACACATGCAACATAGAAGAAAAACGTATGCAACCAAAGGAAATAACTTGGGAAACAACGAAAAAATATTTGCAATAGAACTTTAACCCATCCCAAACTTCCAGAATAATTGCCGCACACTATATTTCACATCAAAAAACTCCACGTCAACAACCTCACACCATTAACCATGGAGGCAATGTCTTTCATTGATTTGGCTAGGTGGGAATGAATCTAGCTCATTGGATCCACATCAGAGCCTGAGTAGGTGACCCTCGACCCCTTTCCGGCGGTCTGAACATCCTCAATGATCTCTCCTCAATAATTTACTTTGATGTATCCATGGATGCTTAGTAAGAGGAGGTGTCGAGGAAGGAGAGGTGTGGGGATGTGGAGCTGCTTGAAAGTAGGAAGAGTTCGAAAGTGATATGGTGCTTCAAGGCATGCTCTGCATAGATGAAGGAGGATCCTGGAAGAAAGGAGAGAAAAACTATGTGACTATGAATGAAGAAGAAGCGGGGGTTCAACACAAATAATATGTTAGGTGAAATATTTTTCGCGAACAATTTTTTAGTTCTCTCTAAATTGTTCCGTGTCAAGGGAAACACCAACAAATAGTATGAATACCAATCTCTTCATGAGAATGTAATCTCGACTTGTTACAAATAACAATCACAACTTATAAATATAGAATAGTTTCCTTTCATATCTAAGAAAATGTAAAACGAGTTCAGCAACCATGCAGATGCCCGAGGAATAATGCATAACCGTACAAGGCTTTGTAGTCTGAAGGAATGAGGCAGTGATTTTACTTGGCTTAGGTAGCGTTAACATTTAACAACGTGGGATGGGTTGACATAGCGGCCAACCACCCTACTGTTGACATGGATTCTACATCTTGATTAGAGAGAGTTGAAGAGAAGTGATTATGAAGATGGTCGAGGATCTATATTAACTTCAACGTCGTTACCATTTGTACTTGTTGTTTCTATATTAATATAAAATCCATACCGTAGGGGCTTCCCCTACGGTATCTCTGTCAAAAAAAAAAAAAAGATGGTCGAGGATGAAGTATAGGAATGTTGGTTTAGGCCTCTATTACCAAGCCATGGCTCACGGTACCGCTTGTGAGGTTAAGATGTGTCGATGCAGAGCTTGCAGGGTTAACATGTGTCGAGGGCGAAGGTTGAGCATCAATAACATGTGTCGAGGCCGAAGAAGACACCAACAATAGGTATGAGTGACCAATGGGTACGGCTTATCATTTATTTTTGAGTTAACAAAAATGAATAAAATGGAGGGCGAGTGAAATTTGGGTGAGATTTTAACTCATTGCGCTAGAAGTTATAGTTAATTTTTCATTAGATTGAACAGTATTTTCACTTTATTTATCATGTAAGCAAAGGACATTAGTTTGGACAAATTGACACTGAAATGAGCAAAAGATTCACGACAAAACGAAAAGTTACGTCAAGGTTTTCTGATGTCATCATCTCGAGCTTCACATTTCGCACATTGACATTCCATCTTAACTACAGTGAAGAAACTAGAAAAGACCAAAACATACATAAACTGGACTAACCTGGAAGATTTTTAGAAGTCGTATGCGCTGCCTGCCTCGATACATGAGAACCTAATATCATTGAACGTGGTGTTTCTAAGGATACACTCGTCGCAATGCAAAGTTGTCCAACCATTGCTTCAAAATCGTAATATCAGGGAAGAAGAACGCGAGCACACAAAATCGGATCAGGGAGTAACACTTAACACCATCGCGCCCGCCACCACTGCGAAGACAAATCGTACTGTAGTAGTAGTTGTCAACGTTTTTGTCTATCAAATAGGGTCCAACTTTTCAAATTTCGACTTAATTAGCACAGAATGTACTATGTGTTGGAATGAAGTGTAGAAGGTCTAGTTTCGCGTTACATATGCCTGTCCATGAGTCGTTTTGTTTTTTGCAATTTGCAAAGTTCGATGGTGCTGCCTCCCATTCAATTTTCTTGATAATCGGGGTACATATCGCACCGGAAGCGCATGCGTGGAACGTGGAACCGAAACTTTGTCATCACGAGGCGCTGACAAACTGCCTCCCCATTCCTCTCGCCCGCTCATTGACCATGGCTGTGTTTCCCGCGTAGGATGACGCAGGCAGGCAGAAAGAGTAGATCCACGTACGGCGGCGACCCGGCGCTCACCTGCAGACGCGTCGCCATCCCATCATCGATCCATCGACCGTCCGTACCGCTGCTTGTCGTCCCGCATGGGAACGCTCGCGCCACGAGGCTGAAGGTCAGCCGGCGACCGGCGACTTCTCCTGCCATGCATGCGCTACCTCGCTCTCCTGGGAGTTGGCACAGATCGATCGTCAAAACGCAGCACTGCACATGGACATGCCGTCGTACGTATTTAATGCTAGCTACGGCCGGGCTGACATTTCTTGAATACTTTGTGTTACTTTGACCGCATATATCCGGATTAATTAGTTTGTTTTTCCTCTACTCAAATTCATATTTAATTTTATTCACCATCTTTTTGTCCATGTTTACTCCGTGTTCCGTGTGGAGGCTGAGTATAGGCACCAAATGGTACACGCATGCATGATCTGTTTCAATTTCTTGGACAGGTGTAAACCCGATTAATCACAAATTTATCACGAAAACAATTCATAACTTCATATCCTCAGGCTGCTCATAGTGAGAAGTAACTTAGACTAGTAACATGCATAAGTTAATAGTCTATGTTACTACCTTCATAGTGGGTACATCAAGGTGGTATCATAGATGCACGCATTAATTAGCTCATAGACTCATTATGTCTTGAAAAGTGTGATGTTATGGTAACTAGCTATGTTACTCCATCCCCCTCTCTTCTCATTAACCCATTGCCACATCAGCAAATTTTCTTGAGAAATGTGATGTTACTCCTGAAGTTACTTGCACTATGAGCAGTCTCATAGTGCAAGTGGGACGAAAGGCGGCCACGGCCCAAGTGCAATGCGAAATTCACCTGACCCACACCTATATCTACACCTACGTTTTTTCTAATAATAAAACCGTTAAGATTTCCGCGGTTTGATTTGGTACGTGATTCAGACTATCCTTCAAGATGTACATAATTACACACATATGCCACAGGTAAGTCAGAAAAACTATTCAAACCAAATTTCGTCGTTCCGTTGCATTTGTTTCGTATGTCCTATAGACGGGGCGAGCTTCTTGTTTGGTACCAATCCGATTCCTTCCAAATCGTGATTAAGCTCTTACCTCCTCGCACATGAAAAGTCACCTGTGTATAGCCAGGGGCGGCGCTGGGGGTATGCAGGTGTATTCAAATGAATACCCATGATTTTGGATGTAAAAAAAATTAATACTACATATCAGCCCAGCAGCACACTAGCACAGCCCAAAGAGACAGACCCAGACGGCCAGACCAGACTCACGCTCGGTCGCTCGCTCGCTGCTATCGATCCAGAGCTCCACACGCACGCACACAACCAGACCTAGCAAGCGATTGCGGCGGCGGCGACCCAGGCGACCTCGCGCTCGCGCCCCTCTTCACCCCCGCCGCGGCGCCGCCAGGGACTGCCCGCCGGCCGCTGCCACCGGCCGCCCGAGCCCGGCACGCCCCTGGCCTCTTGACCTCCTCTCCTCTTCAGCTGCGGCACAGGCACACAAAGGTATGAACTCATCCTCTTCAGTCTATAATTTCTTATGTCTATTTCTCCGATTTGGCTCGATTTGTTGATTTGCTCTGCCCTGCTGTATTACTACTTACTAGATTTAATTATTAGATGCGTGCAAGTTTTAATTTTCTGTTTTCCCTTGTTTAATTGTAATTTAGGTTGTAGATGAAGAAAAATAAGGGGGCTGCTGGCAGTAAGATATTTTCATTGTGGGAAAAAGCTTCAAAAGCAAAGAAGACAGATGATACATCAACACCGAATCAGACCATTGTTGCCGCATCTAGTATTTGTCATGTTCAGGTTGAGAGCAATTTGCAATTGGCATTAGTGCAACCACCGGATGCAGAACCTGAACCAACCCCAATTGTAGAAGATGCTGAAGCAAGTGATGAAGATGCCGAACCAATGGAGGCAGATTTGGGGGCACTCGAACATGATCCTGGGAAGCGGATTCCCATGTCAATGTATGCTGTCAATGATCAAGATAGAGTAAGAAAGAGATTTATTGAGATGGGGCCATGTCAACCAAAGAACCACAACTTTAAGGTTACAAATAAAAGTGGAATTGACCGTCGCTTTCGTTGTGTTTGGTTTAAAGAATTTCCATGGATTGAGTATAGTGTGGAAAAAGACAGTGCTTTCTGCTTTGTTTGCTATTTGTTCAAGGATAAGACAAAAAGTCCTGGTGGAGATACATTTGTGAAGAATGGCTTTAGGAACTGGAACATGAAGTCAAGATTTATAAAACATGAAGGTGATGTTAGTAGTATTCATTCTAAAGCTCAAGAGAAGTTTGATTTGTTTCAAACACCACAAACATCAATTCGGGAGTCTTTTTCTTCAAACACCGCACAATACAAGGTTTTGTACTTGGAGCGTTTGACATGGACACTCAAATGTGTGAGATTTCTGTTGCACCAAGGCTTGGCATTTAGAGGACATGATGAAAGTGAAGCCTCACTAAATAAAGGAAATTTCCTTGAGCTTTTGAATTGGTTAGCAGGAAATGTTGAAGAGGTTGACAGGGTTGTTCTCAAGAATGCTCCACGGAACTGCAGGATGACTCACCATGATATACAACAGGAGCTGATAAAATGTTGTGCACAGGAGACTACTAAACTAGTCATTGAAGAACTTGATGGTGGTCATTTTGCAATACTTGCAGATGAGTCTAGCGATGTGTATCAGAATGAACAGTTGGCTGTTTGCTTGCGTTATGTTGATAAGAAAGGAAGGGCGGTTGTAAGATTTCTTGGCGTTGCTCATGTTGAAGATACTACCTCTTTGACACTTAAAGATGCAATTCAGCAAATGCTTATGAACTACAATTTGACCTTTGCAATGGCTCGTGGGCAAGCATATGATGGAGCTAGTAACATGAAAGGTAATGTTAATGGCCTAAAAAAACTGATTATGGATGAGTCACCTTCTGCCTATTATGTTCATTGTTTTGCCCATCAACTACAATTAACTCTTGTTGCTGTTGCTAAGGAGAGTGGTGATTGTACTTGGTTCTTTCAGCAGCTTGCACACTTGTTAAATGCACTTGGCATGTCTTGTAAAAAGATGAGAATGCTTCGGATAGCCCAGGCTGAAGAACTCATTGCTGCATTGGAATTGGAAGAAGTAGAAACAGGGAGTGGGCTGAATCAGGAAATGGGTTTGGGAAGGCCATGTGATACACGATGGGGATCTCACTTCAAAACCGTGAACCATGTCATCTCTATGTATGGTGCACTACGACGAGTCCTCGTCAAGATTGGAGACGAGTACCATGGTGCGGAGGCCCAAGCGGCTCTATCCATATTGACAACATTTCGATCATTTGAGTTTGTTTTCATAGCACACTTGATGCAAGAAATATTTGGATATACAGATGAGTTGTGTAGAGCTTTGCAAAAGCAAGACGAAGATATTGTTCATGCTATTGAGCTTGTTCGTGACACAAAGTATCACTTGGAGGTTTTGAGGACCGATGCCGGATGGGATGATTTTCTCACAAAGGTAACATCTTTTTGTACAAAGCATAAGATCAAAGTTGTTGATATGGAGGGTCCTTACTTTCCAGTTGGCCGGCCTAGAAGGGGTAATGTTGCGATGAATTACCACCGCTTCAAAGTTGATATGTTTGTGAGTGTCATTGATAGGCAAATTATTGAGTTGAACAGCAGATTTGATGAGGTAAACACAGAGCTAATTTCTTGCATGGCAGCATTCTCTCCACTTCGTCTATTTGCTGCTTATGATCAAGAAAAATTGGTTAGGCTTGCTACAAAGTTTTATGCTAATGATTTCACAAATGATGAACTGGCAAGACTTCCATGGCAACTAAACATGTATGTTACTCATGTGCGTAGACATGAAAAGTTTAAAAACCTGAAAAATCTCTGTCAACTTTCTGTTATGCTTGTCGAGACAAACAAGCATGAACAATATCATATTGTTTACAAACTTCTCAAGTTGGTATTGATTCTGCCAGTAGCTACTGCTAGTGTTGAAAGGGTATTCTCTTCAATGAGCTATGTGAAGAATAAGCTAAGGAACAAAATGGGCGATGAATATTTGAACAATTGTTTGGTTACATTTGTTGAGAGAGAATTCTTCAAGCAAGTTAAGGATGAGGATGTCATCAATCTCTTCCAAAAGGGAGACCGCAAAGTTAGATTGTAAGATGGGATATCATCACTTTATCAAGGTACTTATGTATTCATGTTTATGTATAATTATTTTGGTTTGATACATTGAAAAATTGCTATTGCCAATTTGCCATTATGCCTTACTGTTATATATTGCTATTGTTGTACACTTGTATTGCTTGGTTCATATAGTGCATTTCAGTAGAGAATTTTTTTTGGCCGAATACCCAGCCTTCCATTCCTGGCGCCGCCACTGTATATAGCCCCTCTCTTCCGCTCGTGATTCCCATACAAACTCTTTAAAAATACCCACCAAATTGATCGCACGAACTCGCCGGAGTTCGCTCGCCACGGAAGCTTGAGACCGAGCTTTCCATCGGCAATGGAAGTCCTGGATTGACGGATCACCCTCTACAAGAAGCAAAAAAAAACATCACAAGTAGTAGCACCGATTAGAGCGCCTCGAGTCATCGCTCGTCGGACTTGTGGGTCATACACCAGCATGATCTTCACCCTTTCTCATCAATCCTCGTACCATCCCACAAGTACGGTTTTCAAATCATATTCCTCAACAGCTCTCGTACCATCCAACAAGTACGGTTAATTTTCAAGTAATCTCCTTTTCTTTTAAAACAAGTTCAAAACTGCACATAGATATTAGGATGGCCCGCCAACTATCCATAACTACGGACTCAACTATTCTAATAGTTTTACACTTTGTACACTTTACCCACACCATCCGAAGAGCTAATCGTGTGGGCAACATATCGCCATACAAGGTATATGTCACGACAAACTTTCGATCATAACCTTTCACTTGCTCATCTTAGTATAGGACCCTACCCTTGTGAACATTCCATCAACTCCTGGTCCGGTCTCCCGTCGAAGCCCCAGGTGTGAGGACTCACAGTTGTTCCCGGTGTTATAAAAATACTCTTATATCCTTCATCAAACTGAAGGACCCAGGTCAGGGGTCGTCAATCAGTCCCCACATCCAATGAAGCAACCTCGTCATTGAGGTATCCCATACTAAGACAAACAACCTACTCAGCTAAGCCCCATCCCATATAGGGGTAATGTGGTCGCACATTTTTGGCTGGTGTGATGTAAGTACTAAAACACAATGCGCTTTTTTTTATCAAAACCTCCATACTCCATCTCCGTCATCTCCATTTTCACAAAATCTTCAGTAAATCACAAATTTAACCCAAGGTTAACATAAACCAAGTTTGGAGTAAAACATTGTTTCCGCAACATACAGTTTTGGATAAGAGATAGCCAAGCTTTCCAAAAAATGCTTTGGGCTTGATCCCCTTGATAAAAGCACTAGTAAGGGTGTTCCTAGCACAGTTGGATTGTCAAACTATACTGGACAGTCTCAAAAATATCCCCCCCCCCCCCCCCGCCAAAAGGGTTTAATTCATACTTTCGTAGCACATGCCACTTAATCAAAATACGCATTTGACGTAGGATAAAACATGTATAGTAAAATACGCATTTGACGTAGGACAAAGTCATGATCAAGGAGGTTGCTTGCCCGGCATAGCAATTTGTTCCTAGTCTTCTTCTCTTGCTCAATAATAATAGTAATAGTAATAATAATCCAACTATTTCTTGATAAAATCCCCTCCAGTGCTAGTGTCGATGCCGTGATCGTCTAAACGCCGTAAAACCAGAATACACACAATCATACAAGTATTCACAGAAGCAACACAAAAATACAAACTAAATTTATATGGGTAGGTTTAGGTGCAGAGAAGTCACACAAATCGGATTTGATCCATTTTTACTTATAAGTTTTTATTTGTAATTTGTCTGGTGCAGAAAAGGCTAGGTTAGTAAATAATTAGTGGCTTAGAGCATCTCCAGCAGCCGCGCGATCGCGCCGCGCGCGATATCCAGCGACGCGCTATCACTGCTCCAGCGCGGCGCTACAAAATGCAATTCCAGCCGCGCCATACTTGCGTCGTTTGTAGAGCGCGCACGCGCAGAGCACAAATGCAGGCGCGCAAAAACGAGGCGCGCGCGTCCAGCCGTCGCTCTTCCAAACATAGCAAAATACATAATTTTCAACATAGTTTGTCTTCCTAGTTCAAAAGCAAAACAACTACATGGTTCAATAGCTCAACATACCACGTCGCGAACAAGCTCACACGATAACTTGAAGCAAGAAATTTATTCTTCTTCCTCTTCTTCGCCATCTTCTTCTTCTACGTTGAGACTCGTAGAAGGCATGTGGGGCATCAAGGAGGCCATGAATCCACCCGGCGGTGGTACCCGCGCCTCCCATGGTACCAATGCCACTCATGCCTCCAAAGCCACCGGTTGGTCCTCCCATGCTTGCTCCAAAGCCCCCCATTGGAGGTGCTCCCATGCCGCCAAAGTCTCCCATTGAAGGTGCTCCCATGGCACCGAAGCTTCCAAAGTCCATGGTATTCCTCCTTTTTTGAGCTAAGATCTCCTCACAACACATCTTGACGTATTCCTTTTGCTCGGTGTCTAGGTTGGACATGTCCATGAAGAAAAAGCTCTTCTCATACTCAAGACGGCGATTGGTTTCCTCCGCTTGCCACTTCTTTTCCGCCAAAGCTACCCTCCTCTCCTCGGCCGCCACCCTCCTCTCCTCGGCCGCCACCCTTCTCTCCTCCTCCAACGTCGCCGATTGCTTTGCCGCCCTCCTCTCCTCGTTTGCTTCCAACCTTGCGGTCACAATAGCTTTCATGTGACACTCTATGGCATCATCACCGCCCCTCTTCTTGTTCTCCTTTGCTTGCTTCCTTCCAATTGTCCTCTTTGTCTTCGCAACCGAGTTTGGAGTGGGGCTTCGGTTGCCTTCATCACCACTTGATGCATCATCATCATCTCCACCTTCTAGTTGCTTGGTTTTATTTTCTAGAATTTTGCGAATAGCCGAACGAGACCTCCACTTCTCCTCGTTCTCTAGCGCCTCATATGCATGGTGCAAAACGAATGACCTTCCAAAGCTAATTGCACCCTTCTTGTTCTTCTTGCCACGTCCCTTGTACAAGTTTTGTGCAATGTTCATCTACAAACAAGAAGAGCAACGTTAGCAAGATAGACAAGAGAATGCAAGAGAATGCAAGCAACAAAGTGACCATATAGAAGTAATCCAAACTTACCCTATCCACCTCATTAGAGCCACTTGGATTCATAGCATCTGTTGCCGCCAACACCCCTGCCCACTTTTGACACTCCGTCGCAATGAGCGACCAACATGACCGAAGAGATCTATCGCTGTGGCCGGTTCTTTCCTTCTTCAGATAGGTGTTGATACTATCAAAGTGCTCCTTCATCCGCGTCCAATAGGTGTCTCTTGTTTGGTCCGTACCAACGGAAGCATCCATGCCCACCGCGCAATAGGTTTTGCATAGCCAAACATCTTCTTGTGAAGTGTAGCTAGCCCCCCTTCCTCTCGCTTCAACGATGCCCTCCCCGTCTTCATCGACTTCGTCAAATTCTTCATAGTCTTGAGTCCAATTATCTTGATTTGATTCAACATTCATAGTTGATAAAGAAGCTCACATCATCAACACTACAAAAAATGAGAACAAACACGCATATGAGGCGACAAGTTCACATCATCAACGGAGAAAGAAATGAACTTTGCATTCGAAAGTACCTATCGGGCATTTGACCGAACATGTTGGGCGCGGGCGCCGGCGCTGCGAAGTCGGTGGCGCCTTGCGGTTGCTGCGGTGGCGGCGGTGGCGCGACCATGGGTTGGGGCTGGGGCCGGGACTGCTGCTGCGCCGCCGCGACTGCCTTGCGCCCGGGGGTGGCTTTCGCCTTCTTCGCCATGGTGGCCGCGGTCGGGGGGCGTTTTGGACGGACGCCGGTGATCCTTGCGCTGGGCGCGGAGTGGGCGGGCATCGACGGTGGGCGGCCATCGGTCGGGTTCATCCTTGGCGCCATGAACAGCCCGCGCGCGATGCCGCCCGGATTTTTTGCGGCGGCGGCGGCGGCGCTAGGGTTTGCTGCCTGCGCGTACGCGGCGCCGGCGGCATAGGAGGGCGTTGGCGGCGCGCCAGAGTAGCTCTCCATCGTCGGCGCCAAGCGGGAGGGGCAGGCGCGAGCGCGCGCGGGCTTTTCGCGGGAGAGCTGGCGTGGTCGCGCGCGCGAGGAGAAGCTCAATATTCGCAGCGCGGGTTGGGGCTTTTGCCAGCGCGCTGCTAATTTTATCGCGCGCGCCCCTATCACGCGTCTGCTGGAGCGCGCCGCGCTGGCTAGCGCGCTGTATAAGTGCCAGTTTTTCACGCGGGCACGCGGGATGGCGCGGCTGCTCGAGATGCTCTTACTGTCTATTGTTCAAACATTTATGATAACATAGTGTTCTGGTATCTAGACCCAACAAAATTGGATTCATTTCACTTGAGTTCTTATTTTAGGAGTAATAATTATTTTAGTTCTGAAAATCTTCTGTAGCATTTTAATTTTGGAGATTGTTCTGTAGGTTAACTTAATGACTTTGTTGACAAAAGATAGACCACTTCATTATCTAACCAGAGATACAATATTTATAATCTTGTAGTTAACATAACTCAAGACATTGATTTTTAACCAAAGACATGATTTTTAAAGTGCCAAATAGTGTTTTCTCTGCGGTAAATTAATTTCACCAATTAGGTTAAGCCCAAAATTATGGGACCAGAGGCATGTGAATTATGGTTTGAGGGCATTTGATGTTTTTTTTTTTGTGATATTTGACATGCCGAACCAGTCTCCCGCGGGCCTAGAACCAAAACCCCCGTTCTTCATCCTCTACGAGCAGAACAACCACATGAGTTTTGGCTAGCGTATGTATTCCACGAGTGTCGATGCTTGTCTTGTTATTTTATGGTGATCCAAATCCGTTTTCTACAAGTGAGAAGGCTAACGACGGAGCGAAGCGAGGCCCGTCGCCGGTAGGCTTGGGCCGAAACGAGTTGTAACCGACCAGGACACCTATTGTTACCGACCTAGTTTAGGTCAGGATCACTATAAATACGTCTTGTAAGCAGCCGCCGAAGATAAGCCACACATTGTAAATCCCGGCGTGTTTGTAACCTCACCCTGAAATAGTGAAGTATTGCTGACTGCGCCCGTGGTTTTTCTCTTCCTTGTTGGAAGGGTTTCCATGTTAAAATCTCGTGTCCCCCGTTGGTTTGATCTTACTTAATTTCATCGTTGTTTTGCTATCGTTTATAACATGTTTTTATCCTCAAAGCAGTGCCCGTGAAGTGAATACGTACGGTACGGACGTGCCGTGGGAGACATCCGCTGTCAGGGGGCGGCCTCAATCAAAGTCTCGGCCATGGCGACACCGCAGGCGGACAGAAAAGGCGCCACACAGCCGCGGCCGGCGGGGCCCGGCCGTCGACGTGGACGTGAGGTTACCGATGCGCGCGGCGCGGCTGACGAGGAGGAGGAACTGGCCGCTAGTCGTCGTTGCTTCCGCGTTGCTGCCACTCCCTCCAACGTGCCCACGAGCACGAGGGCTAGCCGCGCACGCGGGAAAATAACGTCGTCGTCGTCCCCCTCTCTCTTCTCCCCCAACGATTTTTTAACGAGCTCGATCGATCCACACGTCCTTGTTTCGCCCAGGTCGCAACCGCCAAACCAAGCAACCTGCAACCTTAGAATACTGAAATGAATAAACAATATAGTACACATAAAAAATGATAAAAATGGGGAGGCGACTTGAACGGCGAGGCCGAGCTGAGGTGAGGCGGGAGGGAAAGTCAATGAGACTCGTGGTGCTCCACAGATCCTTCTCGCCACCTTCTTCATCCCCTCCCCCGCCTACTCCTGCTCCCCCTCCTCTCTTAACAGCCCCCGCCACCGCCGCCTCCACACCACCCTCACTTCTTCCTTACCTCGTCCTCACCCGCTCCTGGTCGGCTCTGCCTCGCTGGTCGGCGCAGCTGCTCACTAGCTACCATCTGCCTCTGCAAGGTGATTCTTGCGCTCTCGCTCTGAATTCAGCTGGTGCTACCTGCCTGGTGGTTTGTTTTTCGTGGGTTTCGCTTCGATCATCTAGCCGGCAAGCCTTGGAAATTCGTTGATGTTAGATCGGGTTCCATTCCATCCATGGGTGTGCTTCTTTCTGGGCAGAAAAGGGGGGAATTTTTCTTCTGTGGTTTTGCGACGTTTTGCTATCTTGTTATTATTTTTTTATTTTTTGCATTTCCTCCAAATCCAAATTGGTTCGCCAGGACTTCGGGCGCAATTTTCACCTTTTTTCTTTCTGCGCGAGCATCAGCCAATCGGTAGTTGAAGTAATTCGCTTTTGCTCTGTGTCCAAATCCAAATTTAGTTCGGAATGGGTTGGCTTATTCAACGGGGATAGCCGGTCCGGTGGTTGCGTTAGCTCTGCCTGCTCCGTTCACGCAGATAGGGCCACGTTTACTTGTGCCGATCAAAATGTTCCATTCCTTTAAAATGATGACCGAATTATTGGCTTCTCTGCTATAATGAAGTCTTGGTAGTTTCACATTTTGATATCTTCTTGCCCCTACCTTAATGGATCTAATCATAACCTGGCGACCTACTATAGCATGGCTAGATAGTTGAACAAAAGGGTAGTTCAGCTTCAGCTTTCTGTTATAAAATTTGGGTTCCTAATTAATTAAGGAAACACGAAGAGTACGAATGTTGTTCGGTAGTACCAGGCATTTCCCCCCTTATCTTCTAGTCCAACTTGTGTTTCTAAATTTGTTTCTTGCTCTTCGCACAATAATTGACATTTGAGTCAGCAATCACTAGCTTAATGGGTTGCTAGCACACCTCTTTATTGGATCCATGTATTGTCGCAATGGAAGTATGTAATCGTTGCTGACATCCTACTACGAATATTTTCCTTGCAGAAACTCGTTCCAGTTTGCTGTTACCATGGACTGCTGCTTTATGTTCCGAAAGAGATCTCTGCATGTTGATGGCGATGATGGTGAGCATTTTCTGCATATCTATGGCATGCGCTCTTAATGTTCAAACAATTTCGCCGTTCTTATACGAGTTCTTCTGTTGTTTCTTTGTCTCAGGTGTACATAGTGTGAAGGTCTTCTCTTACAGCGAGTTGAGAAAGGCAACTCACAATTTTAGCGGCGCAAATAAGATTGGAGAGGGTGGTTTTGGTTCCGTATTCAGGGTAAGTATGCATGATTCATAGCAACTTAATCAGTGTCTAAACGTCGACATTATCAGACATCTTTTGCTAACATTTCATCTTGCTCGATCAGGGAATGCTCAAAGACGGCACATTAGTTGCAGTGAAGGTGCTGTCAGCGACTTCGAGGCAAGGTGTCCGAGAGTTCTTAACTGAACTTACAGCAATATCTGACATCAAGCATGAAAACCTCGTCACGCTTATCGGTTGCTGTGCTGAAGGGTCCCATAGGATTCTCGTCTACAATTATCTTGAGAAAAACAGCCTTTCACAGACATTGCTAGGTAACACTTTGTTCTAACGAACATGTCGGCCGTTCATCTATAATCGATTCCTTCATTGGTTATCGTAATAACAAATGTTCTGGATGTGCTATTGCAGGGTCTAACTACAGCACCATTCAGTTCAATTGGGAGGCTCGTGTCAAAATTGCTGTGGGTGTTGCCCGTGGACTTGCATTTCTTCATGAGGAGATCCGTCCTCACATTATCCACAGGGACATAAAGGCGAGCAACATTCTTCTTGACAAGGACCTTACCCCGAAAATTTCTGATTTTGGATTGGCGAGGCTCCTCCCTCCCAATGCAACTCATGTGAGCACCCGAGTGGCAGGCACATTGTAAGCATAATCCCCAACCCCGTTAGAGTTTTTTTTTTTTTTTTGGAAAAGCCTTTACAACTTTCTTTCAGACTGAACTTCCTGTTCTGACTTGTATTTTCATTTCTGTTTAGGGGATACTTGGCTCCTGAATATGCTATCCGTGGCCAAGTGACGAAGAAGTCCGACATCTATAGTTTTGGAGTTCTTCTCTTGGAAATTGTTTGTGGCAGGTGCAACACAAACACTAGATTGCCTAGTGAAGACCAATTTCTCCTTGAGAAGGTACTTTTCACAGATCACCGAGAACCTGTAAATACAAATTGGCGTTAGTTTCATATATCTCAGCAAATAAAACATAAATTTCAAATGTCCAGGGACCAATGCTGAATTTGACAAAATCTGCTGCATTTGTTTTTTTACAGACATGGGCACTCTATGAGCAAGATCGTCTAGACGAGATCATAGATGCCGATATAGACGACAGCCTGGACGTCGAGGAGGCATGCCTGTTCCTGAAGATTGGCCTGCTATGCACGCAGGACGCGATGGCACGCCGCCCCCACATGAGCACCGTCGTCAGGATGCTCACAGGAAGGAAGATCGTCTCCATGGAGAAGATCACAAGGCCTGCCATGATCACCGACTTTGCGGAACTCAAGATCAGCACCAAACCACAGGGCGCCAACCAGACAGGCTGCAGCACGTCGAGATCCTTCACCACCACCGAGGTGACGGAGCCGTTCTCATCATCCGAGACACCCACGCAGCTGTCTATGTGAGACAACATTGGACGGGATTAAGGTTGTTCGATCTGTACATTGTCGTGTGATAGAGTCTGGTAGATACGTGCAGTTTTTTAGAAGGAAAAAAAAAATCATTGCCTTCTTTTGTTACGAGGAGAGGTTGGATGATAGGCAGCCTGTCGCTTGCTTGCTTTGTACGCTGTAAATATCTGGAAATTGAGATGGTCAGGATAAGCGTTTGCGATCTTTCACATCCTTCTCCTTCTCTGAGCCATTGCTGTCTCGCGATGTTGTAACTGCATGGGACGAGTCTACCTCCGTTGTCTTAAAAAAAAACAGACAATCTGGACGTACATGACTAGATCAAATTCATCTCCAAAACGCTCGCTATCTCCTGTCTCATCCAGAGGCAAGAAGCTGAGCTACGGCTGAGTGGCTGACGATCGGAGCACGCCATGCCGACATCGGCATGGAAGAGAAAGAACTCCGTGCACGTAACGCGCCATCCATTGCGGGGATACGGTCAAGCAGCGCCGTGTATCGGCAGATGGTGACCGGCGCGCGTACCGAGTGGAGAACGGGTAAAAAGTCCCCGGCAGGAACGCCTCAAAGATTTCACCAGCCGGACGCGTCGCCGTCCGTCGATCGCCGAACATGTCAAAGCTGCAGCATAGTCAACTCGTTCAGCGATCACACATCCACACTGTGTGGCTGGCGAGTGGGCGCGATCGCCAGCTAGTCAGGAGAAACGTTCTTACGGAAAGCAAAACCGTCGGTGAGGTAAACGAGGTTGACAAAGCTGAGAGATGAAGAATCAGGAAAAGCGAGGCAGAACACCGAAGAAACTCACACAGGCACCGGGTCAGCTCAGGGAGTAATCTAGATGCAGCGACCAGGCTTTTGCCGCCACCACCTGTAACTGTCTAACTGTACCGTGAAATTTCTCAGAGAGATGGCTGTACAGTTCGATCACAAGAAATGTAGCAGGGCAAAGCTGAAGTAAGGATGGCAGAGCAGAACAGTAGAAACACCTGACAGTTACAATTATTTGGTCCCTCGAGCGTACCACACCGACACTTTTGCACGCTGGAGACATGGACCAGGAAAGCGTAGAATGCGACTGAACTCAGCCCAATCGATGGAGACAAACACACACTCTTCAGCAGAAGAACTGAATTCAATGATCTTATAATACGTATGATGATAACAAAAACACTTCAGCAAGGATGATGAATAAAGAATACCGCAAAAGATTTCATACTGGACAGGAACAACGAATTTTGAAGTGTGTTAAACAGAAAAAAGGAAGTTCCAGGTAAACTGAACTGAATGCTCTCTATGCTCTCGACCGGACATTTCATCGACAGCTCCACGAAAAGGGCGGGTGTCATTTTCTGAATTACAAGTCATCATTCATTATAAGGGGATAAGCTAAATGGGCACCAAGGAATTTGGTGGGTTTGCTAAACAACAGGTGGCGGCATATACTGAAGCAGACTCAGCACCCCATTATTGCACAGTTGTAAACGAACACGCCGGCACGCTCCTTCACCGACAGCACCTCCCAGTCAGCGCCGCCATTGCCACCACCGTCCCCATCTTCAGGGCACCAAGAGTGCAGCAATATGACCTCACCACGAGATCCTCTATGGCCACCAATGACCAGCAACCTATCACCACATGCCCTAAAAGCTAGGCCCCAGCCATTGGAAGAGTCCGCTCTGACAGGCAAAGGCTTCACTATGTTCCATGTGTTGTTTGCTTTGTCGTACTTCTTAACCACGTTTGTGGACTGGTCAGCTGCATAGAGCTGGTTATTTACAACAGCGATAAGGGGAGGTGACTGAGAGGCGCTGGTTCCTCCAGGGTACATATCATGTATCCTTCTCCATGTCCTCGTGCCGAGATCGTATTCCTCTCCACAGGTCAGAGAAACCCTCTCGCTTGTCACGCCCCCAATCACATAAAACTTCCCATCCATGAAGAAACCTGATGACAGTCTCCTAGGTAAGTGCATGTCTGGTAAAGTCTCCCAGTGGCCACTCTCTGAATTGTACAGCTCCGCAGATCTCAGCACCTGCCCATTCCTATCACACCCACCAGCAACCATGGCAATCTCACCACAGCTTCCAGAGGCAAAGAGGCAGCGAGGAAGATTCATCGGAGTGCAGCGAGACCAATGACGCGTCACTAAATTGTACATCCAAATAGCAAGACCTGTATATTCTCGTCCAAAGACAAGCAGCTGTGTCCCAACGGCAAGCGATTCCTTGTCTGCACAGGAGAAGCACTCATCACATGGCAGTCTAGGGAGCCGCATCCATCGTTTTCGTGATGGATCGTATGCCTCCCAGGGCATCAAGCTACAAGCCAGATATACCCAATGCTCAACCATGCCGTATTGCCTCCGCAGTTTGTACAGGTATCCACTGTTAATCAACATATTAAACTTCTTGTTCAGACCAGGGAGAGAAGGGTAGTCTGATCTGCTTGTCCAAGCAAGGCAATCTTAAGCCAAGTCATCATGAAGGTCCGGAAGGAGACAATTATTTGATCCATTGGCACTAGAATCACCTCCTGATTGGGTCTTCGCAACAGCATTCTGCTTCTTCAGTTCCAGTTCTTTACTGACCAAAACTGAACTATCACAGCAGCGAACCTGTTGCACGTTCCCAGCTGAATGTTTCCTTGGGTCTCTCGAGAAGTACTCATTCCTGACCAAAAGAAAGTAAGCTAAGGCGTACTTCTGCCAGGAATTATCCTGCTGACCGAACTGCCTAAAGAGGTGCAGAACCAGAGAACCAGGAACAGCAACCAGGCTTTTGGAGTTGCAATCTTGTAAATCTTCCATTGTTTTTCTCTAACAGGTCGCGCAAACCCCAGGACAAAACAGTTCAAAGGTTCAGAGAGTACCCCTGGAAAAAATATTGAGAAAGATCAAAACATGCAACAATGATATTGGAAATGTGACACAGAGATTCTCGGTGAAAACATGGGTAAACAATATACTACTAGTTAACCGTAGTGATCAGTAGGAAGTTAAACATCAGATTAATGCAAAACATTCATCACTGACTTCTTGCTAAAAAAGACCTACATATTCTATTTCAATCAAAGTATTTTTTTTTCCAACTTTGCTGTATCCAGAATCAAGCAAGGAACAAAACATCAAGCACCAACAAGGTGTGATGATACCGCAACTGAAACAGGACAGTGGCTGCATGATTTATTCTTGAGGAACAGGACAGCCAAACAACCTAATGCAGCTCCACCACAGGATGTCAGTGATAATTAGTCCGTACTGCTAAACAATATTTAGTCAGAGCATTTGCTTAATAAATAAACACCAAAAACATCATTCAATGCATATAGGCCAAAAAAAAAGTATCTCAGCAGGATGCGCAACGTAATCATCATAGCACACCAGTGGCTGACACACTAGAAATACATGTAAGTTGTAGATCCAAGACCTGAAGAAATCGTCAGTCCGATTAATGACAGATTCGTACGCAACAGAGAAAGTAAACTAACTCGTAGCCTCACTAGAACGATAACGAACATGGAAAAACTAGAAACTGATCTCAGATTTACAGAATGACCGGTGAAGATGGGTTACCTCTGTGTTCTCCACGCAAACAGTTTCATTGACAGAACAACCCGGCGGGCGGCAGCATAAAATGCTCTAGAAGCCACACATTCTATGGCCCCGAACCAACTCACATCACCATCAGAAAAGAAGATGATAAAGACGTTCTACCCAACCAATTCATTCACCAACCAGCCGTCTGTCTCCGTCGACAAAACGGAACTAAGTTTGTTCGGTACACTGTCACTCGACGGTGAAGCCTCCGGAAAAGGGAGGTACAGAGACGACGCGACACACGTACAGTAGAAGGTATGGAGAGAAGAGAGCAGAGGAGGCAAAGGGAGTGGTCACCTGACGGAGACGCCCCGACGGCGAGATCCGGGCCACCGGCGCGCGCCGACCGGCTCCATCCCGGCGCCAGGCACGAGCGGGCTCTTCAGGAACCTGCGAGCACGGACCAGATGCGAAAGCGGTCACGACAATGAAGCTATAGCCAGCGAGTGAGCCTGACGAACGCGTCGGAGCGCGCCGATGGCAGAAAGGACGAGCGTCGAGACAGCACCAGGGGTGGGGGAGAGAGCTCACCGGATACGGCCGGTTGTCTTCGCCGGAGACGTTGGATGGCGAGGCGCGGCCGGCCCGGGGGGAGGGAGGGACGGAGGTGGGGCGGTGGGGACCACCGTCAGTGGGACGGGGAGGGCATGGGGGAGCGAGATTTGGAAGCCGGGGTGCTAGGGGGAAAGGCGGTATATATACTCCCATGTGCTGGAGCCTGGAGGTCCCTTCGGAGCTCGGAGTGCCAATGGATTAATTGCGAGCTTTGTTTTTTCGGTGGCCATCTGTCACGCCGTGGTTTATTTTTTAACCTTTACCCCACCCCGCCTAGATTTCCCCGCCTTAATCGTACTGTTATCTCGAAAATTACCCATGGATTAAAAAATGGTACCCTTCCTACTGGACACCTGCAAGATGCCGGCCAGTCGCTCCACAGTTTTTGTTCCCGTCACCACGGAAAAAAGAATTCCATCTCAGAAATTAGATTGATTGAAGCAAGTAATAAACCTGAAACAATAATAATAATAATGAGCAGAAATCAGGAGGAGAAAGAATGTCGAACGTGGTGGACGCAGAAACGCAGGCACGCACGCATGGCGAGCTGCTGCTGCTGCTGCTGCACAGCCAGTGTACTCCGGCTGGCTGGGCTGGTCTGATCTGATCTGGGCGGCCTCCTCCCTCTTTCCTGCCTGCCCCTTTCCTTTTTGCTATTATGGAATGTTTTTCTCACAGTGTACTTGCCTCTCTTGGGTTCAGAGCGAGGTGGCGGATGGAACGGGTGGATGGATGGTGAAAAGAATCTCCCTCCCTCTTTCTCTAGACTGGAGACGAGAGGCCACCCATGCATGACCGAAAGCTACCCACCCCCCAGGGTCAGGTCAGGTAGGTAGGCCACGCACGCATCCACGACCGGTTTTCACGCACGTTGGAGCGAGTCACGCGAGCCACAGGGTGAAAAAGGACCGCGCCGCGCGGCGTTATCCTTTGCTTATTTACCGCACCACCCTATCATCATTTCTTCTGTCAGACCCACTCACTAGCATACTGTACGAAGAGAGTGAGAGGGGGGGAGATAATACTGATATTTACTGTTTGTTTGTTGGACAAAATATGACGCGAATAACGTAATGTTTTGTCAGGTAATGGTAGCGAAACAGAAACGAAAGTTGCCTTGGCCTCATTTTGTTTTGGGTTGGGCTCTCCTACTGTGGTAGCGAGACAAGCGATCCTACTTTGGCAACTGGCGTGCTATTTTTTTAATTCCACGGCGTCGCCTTTCTTTAGTCGGGCGCCAGGCTGTCCGTCCGGGTGTGGATAAGGATGGCTGCTGTCCTCTCGCCGAGCAGAGGACACAGGGTAAAGTTCACCTCGCCTCACCGCACCGGTAAACGGGAAAGTTTTTTACGCGCCGTTCGCAAGTGGCCAACTCTCGGGCGGCATCGATCGAGTACTAGTAGTAATTTTGAATTATTACCGAGCCATCGCATTTGACCGCCAGCAAAAAACTCACTGCAGCTGCGTTTGACCTGCCTCCCTTTCCGTAAAGCTTCGTTATCAGCCCAGTGCCGTTACCACGCTCCCATGACGTCATCGCGTACAGAGAGAATACATACAACATACGTGTACAGATACGGTTCCCGGATCGTTGTTACATCATCGTATATTTTCTGTGCCAGGAAGAACCAAAATCCAAGAAAAATGACGCGCAGATTTCCGGTGGCGTTTCGCGAGACAACCCCGTACTTCTCCCTCTCTCATGGTGAGAGTGAGAGTGAGACTGATGTCTGATGGGTCGATGCCACCGTGATGCATGGACCGTGCCGATCTCGGCGGAAACATCTCGTCGACGACACCGCGGCCGGAGTCCTTTCTCCCCCCCGTCCGGGACAGCGCCGCGCCGCTGTGCATCCGCACTGTTGCTGCAGCGAAGAAGAAGAAGAAGTGTGTGTGCATGCAGATCTGGCCGGCGCACACCAACAACCGCGGCCTCGCCGCCGTCGGCCCCAGCAGCTCCGGCCGGCCAGCCACCGATGGGTGGATACGAAAAAGCCGTATTCCGGTGAGTTCCACGGACGGAAGTTCACCGGCGGGTGCTGAATGTTCAGCCCGCCAACGCCTCGCGCAGTTTTCAGGCCACCCTCGGTTCGGCCGCGAAAACTGCACATTCTCAGTTTCGAGGGAAAAGTTTTTTTTTTCATCACGCAAACCGTATCGGGCGGTTATTTTTTTCAGTTCCGCGCTTTTACGATCGGTGATAGAGATGCTCTGATACGCACGCAGGGAGGCTCGCTTGGTCCGTTCCGTATATCGGAAATGAATGGATATGGGAAATGGGGAATCATGTGGTGCAAGGGAAGGGAAGGCAGGTGCCACGTACTGTACTACTGTTAGCGGCGGTGGTGGTGGTGGTAGCGGCACTGTGGCATGTGATGCGCCATAATGGAGGTTTAAAGGCTACTGCCATGCATGCGCATAGATAGGTCACTGTAACCACGGGAGTAGTACTAATTTTATTTCCAGGGGCTGCTAGATCCGGAATGCACACCTACACCTACCTACCTACTCGACTCGATCCATCATCCATCGTCCGGATAAACTGGGGGGCATTATTTATTTGTTATACAGGTTAGGTACTCGTATATGATTTCTTGTCGAGAGACGGTAACTGGAACCGATCGACAGTTGTAGGTAAACTGTACTAGTAGTAGTAGTAGTAGTGAGAGCCAATCTTTTGTGTAGACAGGAAGGTTGCTGGTCTAAGTAAAACCCCCACCAATCAATCCCTCCTCCGCTTTGCAGGACGAGCAAAGGCGTGCTGATTACTGGACTAGTGCGATAGATGGCTTTACGAGTAGTAGTACAAGGAGGGCAGGGCAGTGGTGGCGGCACTGTGGTGTGACCTGCATGCCGCAAGTGGAAAAAGGCAGGCAAGCGCGCGTCGAGACGACGGAATGGAAATGTGGCACTCACATGATCCTCACATGCACACTTGCTCTCTCACTGGACAGAGAGAGAGAGAGTATAGAGTACTAGTAGTAGAGTTCGCTTGTCTTGATGGGTGGCGGTGACAGCGGTGGTGGTGGGGCCGCGTCCTTCCTTGTGTTGGTTCGTGATGGATCCACCACCAACCCAGCTGCCTCCTTTTCTTTTCTTTTCCTCCCCGCAATGCCCACCTCTTTTGGCTCCATCGGTTCCTTCCTTGTGTAGTGTACCCCTCGTTTTTCTTCCTTCCGGGGCAAAAGGAAGGACGGTGCGGTACAATGCTAGTGGCCTCCAAAAAAACCACATGCCGCGCATAGTCGAGCTTCTGCGTTCGTCGTGGTGACACAAACTCGTTCATTTCATATTATGTTGTGTACAATTAAAAACACAAAGCTAGTGATGTGCTAGGTAGGGAGGGCAGCAACGTGGTACAACAGTGTCCGCACGTGAAACGGACAAGCGGACAAGCAACGCTGCTGAACTGAAGCGGGCGGGCAGGCAAGGAAAGCAAGGAAGCGGAGAACTTGTCTGTGGCGAGATGGTTAGGAGGGTGGTTGTACCCCCAGCCCACCAGAGTTCAAATCACAGGTTTAACATTGGTGTTTCTCATTTAAGGCGGAATATTCTTCAGTGGGAGGCGACGTTCCTGTCGATAGCGAGGCGCCCGTGGTGACTTCATCAATCTCAAGACTCGACCCGCCGACTCGGTCTCTCGAAGGTGCTCATAGGGTAGGGTGTGCGTGCGTGCGTTCATAGGGGTGAGTGTGTGCGCGTGTATATGAGCGCTTGCGTTGTACTGGGTTTAGCAACAAAAAAAAAAGGAAGCGGGGTGACGTGGCTGTAGAGCATCTCTACCAGGGGTCGTAAATACGCGCGTAACGAAGGAAGGAAGCGGGGTAACGTGTCCTTAGAGAATCTCTACCGGGGGGGGGGGGGGTCGTAAAACACTTTTGGATGCCGGAAATAAAAAAACAGGCCACACTGGGAGTCGCAAAGCCTTTGTCTGGTCCAAAACCTGTCCGGCACCGTGAACAGTGCCTCCAAGTTTGGGCCTGCCTTCACGGTGTCGGACACTGTTTTGGGTTTCTTCCCCGGCTTAATGAGCGGCGTAAATTTTTCCGGTTTCCCAAGCGACGTGACTAGCCGGCCACGCGGCGCATTAACACGCCGGTCAGCCAAGCGCCAGTCCACGCGCCGGCACCGCGGTCTGCCCAGCGGCCAACACAGTGTTCCCCCTCGGGCGTCCCGCCGCCGCTCCCCTTCCCGCCGTCGATGTATAAACAGGAGGGTGCCGCGGCACCACCCTTATCTCCTCCCCTCCACACCGTGCCGCTCGCCATCTCAACTCCTCTCCCTCCCCACGCCACCATGCACAACTACGAGGCCGGTGGCAGCTCGGGCGGCTCGTACCGAGGAGGCCGCACCCTCCTGATCGAGGACATGCGGGCCTTCCACCGATACGGCCTCCTCGTGCCGCCGGACTTCCGCCTACCCAAGAACTGGGTGATCAGCTTTGGCGGCCTCGCCGTGCCACCGCTCCCCGCCAGCCCGGAGGCCTTACGCCGCGCCATCCTCGAGCGGCGGGACACGATGACGGAGGAGGAGCGCCTCCGCCCGGAGAACGCGTCCGACAACGAGGCCGCGTGGTGGTCGCCGCCACCGAAGCGTCAGCGACGCGGCGGCTGCTTCTCCCTCCGCTCTCGCGGCAGCGGTGGGAGCAGCGGCAGAAGTGGAGGAGGACGGAGCAGAGGCGGCTGGGTGGTGATCCGCGATGTCCAGAATCGCCGGTCACCACCACGCGGGAGTCTCCGCCCGTGCCTCCGCGACGACGTCCCGATGCGGCCGGTCAAGGAGGAGCCGGAGGATGTGAAGCCCCTGGCGCTTCCGCCGGGGTACAAGGTGCCACCCTCGCTACAGGACGAGGCCCGCGACGGCGAGTTCCCGGGCATGACCTGGGCAATGGTGGCGTCGGCCGCCGAGCTCGAGAAGGACTCGCCCAGGTTGATATAGACCATCGAGCGCTCCGCGCAGATGGCGGCATCGGCCTCCGGCTCCCGTGGAGGCTCCGACAGCGCTTCCACCTCCCGTGCGCCGCACCAGGACGGCGTGTCCACCTCCCGCGCCTGCTCCTCCTGCACCCTCATCCTCCTCGACGACAGCGACGACAGCTTCGACTGGTCCGCCGCCTTGGATTAGATTAAGTTTAGGTTTTTAGTTAAATTTCATTCAAATCTTGTAATATATAACGAAATTTGAATGAAGTTGGCACCGTTTCGCTGTTTTCGTTTTTTTAAATTTCGTTTGGGGAATTCCTTTGCGGGGTGTCGGTGTGGGAGGGGGAAAAATGCCGGACAAGTGTTCGACACCCCCCAATTGGGCCTCCAATTGAGGTGTGCAGGATACAATTAAGGCGCCCCGGTGGAGATGCTCTTAGGGCAAGGAAAGGAAGGAAGGAAGCGGAAAAACGGGCGGGGTGACTTGGCCCTCGGCAATGTATTTCAACCAAATTGAATAAATTACATAGTTTTACAACAAAATTGTATAAGTCGCATAGTTTTACAACCAAATCGAATAAATTATTGGTCACATAGTTTTACAACCAAATTGAATAGAATCGTATAACTTATTACAACCAAAATATTGTTCTCATCGTCGGATGATTCCGAGGACGACGATGAATACAACATATTTGTCGTAGAAATACTCGTCCGAGCTATCCGCCACGGGAGGTGATTCGTACCTTGGGCAAACGGTCGAACACCTTGTGGGCGACGTCGATCGTGGTGGAGGTGACGGTCTCCAGCCTGTCCAAGTCCGAGCCGGTGTAGGAAGCGGGCGGAGTTGGTTGAAGTGGCGCCGCGATCTTCACCTTCCGATCAAGGGAACGGACCGACGAGCTGTGGTGGTGGCTGCGAGACCGGTGAGTTGTGGTGGTGGGATGGCGGTCCTGCGGTCTGGTCTAGATGTGTCGGCGGGAGGTGGCGGGGCCGGCGGCGGCGATGATGGATGGCGCGGGATGGGGGATGGACTAGGGATAGGGAAGAAAAGGAAATGTGTCACTGGTGGGTGGGCCAGGGGAGGGCAAGATGAGGACCCCGCAAAGCTTCCACGCGCGTCCGACGACATAAACGCGCCGGACGAAATACTCCCTCCGTCCAAAAATAAGTGTCTCAAGTTTGAAAAAAAATAGATGTATTTATATATGAAACATGTCTAGATATCTCCACTTTTGAGCAACTTGAGACAGTTATTTTTGGACGGAGGGGTAGATCGGAGCCTTGGAGATGCTCTTATTAACTCAGACAGAGGGCGGATGCGGGTGGTGGCGGTGGTTCCGTGTTAATCCCCGTTCGCCCCCATGTGACTCTTGCCAGTGGCAGCTAGCTCGCCCTTAATTATCCACGGCCCCATCTTTCGTCTCGTCTCCTCCTCGGGGGGTTTGCGACGCCGCGGCCACATGTAACCCCAACACCGCTGTGCCCCCCGTCCGGCCTCGAATAAATGGTGCCACCGTTGTTTGGGTTGCGCGCACACACGCTGAGCTAGTGTATATCCTACGTTATCTGTTCTGTTGCGATACCGTTAGCACGCCATTTTCTTTTCTGAGTTTTCTCCCTCCTCCTCCTACTTCTCTGTCCAGAGGAAAGGGGAATGGAATAATAATGGGGCGCCTTTCGTGCTGGCAACCCGAGCGCTTTATAAATTGAGCGCTTTCAGCAGCTTTTAGGTTATTGTAGGTTTGGTTAGATAGATCTGCGCGCGATGCGATAGATTTCCAACGACCGCCCGCTGCGAAATAGTAATATTGTACTACATGGAGAAGAAGGAGGATATTGTAGCTCGTGGTTTCTTAACGGAAATCAATGGATCTTGATGCGATACCCCTCGCTCAGCAGCATCCATGATAGATTCGGCGTTTGGTCAGGGCCATTATTATTAAACCAACCGATAGATCTAACCAGCCACTGTTCCTTTGTTTGTTACCGTTTTTTTTTCTCTCTCCTACGAGTACTAGTACCGTAGTGCCACCAATAACCAGAGCGGCCGTTGCTACATTTGTGCTACGGAAAATAATGCTCCCAGGTTTCCTCAAGAGCGTCGCTTTGCATTTTTCTGGAGCTACTAGGTCTAGGTGGGCATTGTCATAGTACTACCTGACATTGGTAATGGATGGGTTTGCACAGGGGCCAAACGGACACCTGTCTCTCATCTCCAGATGCATTGTCATAGAGTATAGAGTATAACTACAAGTAGTACAATGCATTGTTTCTTATGACATGTATCTACAATTTAATGATTTTGGCTCATGCATGTGTATGATTGGGTTAAAATCTTTTTTTGCCTATGGAACGTGCAAGGCTTGTATGTTAGCTAAGCTACAAGCACCCTTCTTCTTCATTAACTATTATGCCATGTCACCAAAATACCTATTAAACCGTGCTAAGAAACTTGCATTGGGCATAGGCCTAACCAACCTCACGCTACACCACTTGCTAGTAAGTAAGCTTCTGCTTTAAGTTTGGCTTTGAGTGCTTACTTACCAGTACCACCAAAGTTTGTCAACCTTAATGCACACGATTAAATAAAAGCTGTCCGAAATTGAAGTGCCAGTGACAATGATAATAACTCCAGTTTAAACGCAGTCAATGTAGTGTGGCTAGTAGGTCTCTCTGCAACTGGTATAGCACGGACAGAAAAGTACCGTCGGGTTGCAGAAATAAAATTACTACATCATCACCACCTGTGTCACCGTAGAAACAGCTTAACCAGGATGCAGATCTACAGGTTCTTATTACATTTCGGCGGCATCCGAGGATGATCCTCCATGTGGCGCTGGCGTCCATTGTCGGTGACCCTCGAAAATCCGATGCACAGAGCTGCAGACTCGCTAGAAAGCTAACCACTGGTTCCTACGATCCTACTCACAGTCAAGTCCACTGCAACTTCAGTTCGAGGCATGCTTCCATCCAGCCTGGGCGTACGTACGTGGGCGCTTCCTTTCATGACCAGAAAAGCGCCCCACCTGACGAACTGACGAAGAATATATAAGTCGTCAAAATTATTATATGTACGAAGGGACGGATTACCAGCAGTGCAATAAAGCAAATACAGAACTCAACAGGGAAGAATATCACAGCCAGCTTTTTTGTCCCAGGGCATGGGCGTCAGACTACCAGGATGCGCTTTCTCTAGTAGAGTTACAACGAACTACTCCCTCCGTCTCAAAAAAGATGTCAAGATTTGTTCAAATTTGAATGTATCTATACACTAAATCATGTCTAGATACATTCAAATTTGGACAAATCTATGACATCCTTTTTGAGACGGAGGAAGTATTACCAATGTTTGCCCTCCCAAACTAGGTTTGCAAATATATAAGTAGCTACTTTACATTAACATCCAGCAGCAATAATCACCAGACTTATAAATTAGACTAGTTAACAGCTCATGATTAACCAAACCAAACAAAAAAAATATTGTAAGAGAAACTAATTCCTACAAGGAATCGCCGGCGGGTGCGACACGGATCGTGTGCATGGGCCACGCGTGCTGGGCCTGCTGCATGCGACGTGCTGCAAGCCTGCAAGCGCGTGCGGTCACTAGCTAGTTTCAATCGCCTTTTCTTCTCTGTTCTTTTTTTTCATTTCTTGATTTCTTTTCCGTTTCCATTTCTTATTTCTTGTTTTTTATGTTTTATTTATTTTATTTATACATTTTATTAGGATGTGCTTTGACAGTTTTAATTTTACTATTGTGTTCAGTTAAAAAATTGTTTTGTTTGTAGTTGTGATTTGTTCATCCTAATCGTGATTTACAATTTTGTTCCATGTATTCGAAAATTTTGTCCGGCATGTAGTCGTGATTTTCTTCTAGGAATGCTACTTTTTTCATCTTGATCTATTCTATTGTTCCGAGTGTATATGTGGTTTGTTCCTTGCGAGGCACATTTTTATAAGGAAACATATCGCTGGTCATTGAACTTTTCTGAGATGAGCACATCGGTCACTAAACTCTCAAAATGCAAAAACCAAGCACTGAACAAACCATTATGAGAGTTCTTGTCATGAAACGGTTCGGGCCTGTTTTTCTGTCTATCTCGCACTTGGGGTGGGGTTAGGCCAGACAAACTATCTGCTATTTTTGCAAGAAGGAGCATGTCATGTTATTATTCCAATGAACTGGTCTCTAGCTTCCCCTTTAGTTCAGACGATGGTCCTTGTCGTGCGCATGGACAAGGTTTGCAGACCGTGGTAGGGACGAAGACGAGGGCGGGAGCAGCGTAGGTGGCGGCAGCGGTGGCGGGACAGTAGAGACGTCAAATGATTCCTCTACAGCTCCAGAGCCTCGAAAATGGAGGGATCTCTGGTGCCTGCTCTAGCTATCAATACGTATCTGCCATGTGACTAATTGTATGTGGGTTTGGAGTTTGATTTCTTCAACCGGGTGTAGATTTTGATTAGATTATGTCCGATTAGTCATTTATTGCGTGGTCATTAAAGTACTTTCGTCGGTCAGTTCATCCGTGGCAGTAAAGTTAGGGTTTTGATCGAATTTGTGTGCACTGTATGTTCGGAAGATGTCTTCACTGTTGATATTCATCACGGTGGATTTTTCTCTAAAGTTGATACAAACTGTTCGAATTTAGATGAAAAATAAACCATTTTGACTACTTTCCAAGGGAGTATTGTTGGTGAGTTCATAGATTATATTCCGAATGAGATAGGCTATATATAATTTGAGTGATCCTAGACGTGTTGTATACTAGTTGAAGACTGGCGTCGATATTGGCGGTCATTTTTTTTCGAGAACACGCAGGAGGTCTGCATGTCGTTGTATTAAGCAAACAGGAGAAAAACATAGATACACAGGATTACAACTCAGGTGCCGGCCGCGGCCATGCGCACCCTGCCGCCGCCACTTTGGGCTACGGCCTCCACTCATACATGAAGCTAGTCTATCTCTCGTAGAGTTCCACGTCTACATGCGACCCAAAAGTTCCACTCATCTAGCAGGCTACCCAGCACCCTAGCAGCCGACGCGGCCCTGTTGTCGAAGACACGGGAGTTGCGCTCCAACCGGACGCCCCTAAGGACATGCATGACCAGTGAGTTCGCCGTTTGCCGGATCGCGTTAGGCAGGGCGGCCACCGCGGCTGGCCACCAGTCCTTGAGAGTATCCTGCGTAGTGGGCAAGGTGATTGGCATGGCGAGCGCCCCTGCCATCCCGCTCCAAACCTGTCTACTGAAGAAACACTGGACGGCAGAGGGGACACATGGTGTGTGACTGAAGGCCACGTTTTAATCTCCGGTCCGCCGTCCAACATCGATTGCGGAGGGCTAGCCATGCGTGGAATTGGAGCTTCAGCGAGGCAAACGAATTCCATATGTTGCTAGCACCGGGCATTGCCGATGTTCCCTCAAAGAACGCAAGGTATGCAGACCTAGAGGAGAATTTCCCACTGACCGTCCACTTCCACCTGAATTGGTCCGGCCCCCCACGGCAGGAACCTCACGGATAGCATGCCACAGCGCCAAATACTGTACCACGGCGTCAACTGACAATTCTCCGGCGATAACCCGCGCCCACGCGTGGTCCACGCTGAAAGAACAAACGATGTCCCGGATGTCGCCTAGAGGAGGGGGGGGGGGGGTGAATAGGCGATTAACACTTTTTCTATTTAGGGCTTGATAATTACGGAATAAAACTATGTGTTTAAATTAACAAGCCAACAACCTAAATACTAGGTTCACCTATGTGCACCAACAACTTATGCTAAGCAATATAAGCAACAAGGTGATAGCAAGATATGAACTTCAAGCACGAAGGCTATCACGATGTAAATTGCATAAGTAAAAGGCTCGGGTATAGAAATAGCCGAGGCACGTGAAGACGAGGATTTATTCCCGAGTTCCTCCTTGTTAAGGAGTACGTCTCGTTGGAGGGGTGTGAGCTCGCCACAAGAGGCCTACTCAAGATGCCACAAAGGCCTCACCCTATTCTCCGATGAACCGCACCCAAAGGTTTGGTTCACCTTCCACTATCGGAATCCTTCGAGGCGGAATCCGGAGCATTTACACCACTAAGCTTGGGGCACGCATCCACAGCTGAATTGGAGGCTCCCAAGAATCACCACAACACCGTCTAGGGTCCAATGACCCAAGAGTAACAAGCTCCCAACCTTCAATCCCACGAATCACTGTGGGGAGCACAACCCGATGCAACTAATGCAAAAGGCAAGAACACACCAAGTGGTCAAATTCTTCTCCCCAAAATCCAACCAAAGCAACAATGCTATGGAGGGATTTAGGAGGAAGAACAAAGAAGAAACACCAAGAACTTCAAAATCTAGATCCAACGAGTTCCCCTCACTTAGAGGAGATTTTGTTTGGTGAAGTAGTGGATCTAGATCTCCTCTCTTATTTCCCTAAATTTGGGCAAGAATCATCAGAGGGAAGTGGAGGCATCGAGCTCTCAAAGATTACAACAATGGAGGAGAGAGATAAATGAGCTCTACGGGAAAAATGGGGAAGAAGCCCTTTTTATAGGGGCCTCAAAAATGGAGCCGTTGGGGCCAAAAAGTGCAGGCCCGAGACCCCGGCCTGGGGCCGGCCGGGAATCTGCAGGCAGCGACTGAACCGATCGAACGGGAGCAGGCAGCGCAGGCAGTCCGGCCTGCTGCCCCGGCCTGGGCCGGTTGAGCACCCAGGTGGGCCGGCTAGGGGCCCGAAGGCGCCGACCTGCCAGCCCGGCCTGGGCCGGCTGCACAGCGCGGGGTGGGCCGGCTGGCCACCCGAGCCTCCCGGCCTGAGGCCGGCCTCGGGCCCGGCCAGGCCGGCCTGCCTGTTTTTTTTCCTTTTTAAATAACTGTTTAGAAAATGCACCGAGAATAAAACCGCAATAACTTTCGCCCACGAACTCCGTTTTCGATAATCTTGGACTCGTTGGAATCGTCACAACGAGCACTACAAGAATATGCAGAGAAACATCATAGTCTAAGAATATATTATAAAAATAAATGGGGAAAGGTAAAAGCTCCCATTTGCAAATCGGAAATGCAATAACTTTCACCCACGAACTCCGTTTTCGATAATCTTGGACTCGTTGGAATCGTCACAACGAGCACAACAAGATTATGCAGAGAAACATCATAGTCCAAGAAAATATTATAAAAACAAATAGGGAAAGGTTAAACCTCTATTTTGAAAACCGGAAATGCCGAATCTTTTGCAATTGAAGTCCGAATGAAGTAAAACCAATTTTGTTGAAAAGAGGACGACAAATGCAACCCTTGAAAAATGGAAAATAAGCAATGGAGATTTTTCAAAGAAATGGAAGAGATAAATCTTCCGCACGGATGAACCGGCAAAATCTCCAATACCGAAACCGCAATAGAAGACGCATATGAAAACGGTTTTCGATGAACTTGGCTTTGTCATGACAAGCACAAAAAGCACCAAGACCACACCACGATAAGGGACAAATAAGAACCAATAAATATGATAGCATGGATGCAAAGGTTTGTGCTCTCTACGACGATACGATCACGATATTCGGTCGAGAGCCCCTCTTGATAGTACGGCTATCTATCCTATAATCCGGTCTCTCACTAAACATCATGAGACCGGTAAAATAGAAACCCTATCAAGATCATACCTTTGCCTTGCGCAATAATCCACTTGAGGTCGATGAAGACGATCTTCATCTCCTCAAGACGAACCACCTTCCTCGATTGCGCTTCGGTGAAGATTCACATGACGCTCCCCCATACACCAAGATGGGAGAAGCACTCTTCGGCATATCTTCACTTGGACTTGAGAGTTGATCAACCCGCACTAAGCCTTGATCAACCCAAATCTTTTCTTCCCTTAACCTTGACTCCAACAAATGGAGATCAAGCAACGCAATGGACACACCTATGAATATAGCTCAATGCAAACATTAGTCCATAGAGATTGTCATTAATTACCAAAACCATGCATGGGGGCAACCATGCACTTTCAATCTCCCCCATTTTGGTAATTGATGACAATCCCTTATTAAGAGGGTTTATATAATGAATAAAGCATCCTTTCAAGACAAACGAGCAAGGATGCAAGCGCATGTGTGGCAAATGCAACAAAAGCATAAAACCCAAATTCCCTTAAACCCTCTAAACTTCTCCCCCATTGGCATCGATTGCCGAAATGGGAAGAAAAATTTAGAGAGCCAATATAGTATGAGTTCCTCAAAAATGTGTGCATTTCTCAAGATATGAGTGAAATCAAATGCACCTATCCAATGATGAATAGTTAGAGGAAATCAAACTATATTGAGGATCCAAAGATTGTAAAAGATGAAATCATTCTCAACATCTCCACAAAGGAGATAAGCAATCAAAAAGATCCAAAGCGAGAGTTCTAAATAAAAATGGAAAAGCTCCCCAATGTTCATGCACTATTGAGTAGTGCACAAATATGGCATCCTCGCTCCCCCAAAATCATCTAGAACACGCAACAAGTGCAAGAGTGCATAATGCAAAAGCAAATCATAGCACTTGCACCAAAGATATGGTTGAGCCATAAAAGGATACCAATTTTCAAAGATTCAACATAAGATAGGCCCAACCGAGACAAATGGAAGATCTTTTAAAGAAATATGTTCACACGCTTAGGGATACCAATTGGAAACTAAAACCAATTGAAAATACCAAAAGCTAGTGAGAACATTTAGCCAATAAAAATCAACATTCTCACCGAGGTAAGCATGAAGTAGAAGAGCTTCGACAAATACATGAGTGTGCAAAGATACCAATAAAAAATAAGACAAGCACTCATGAGACAAATTTCGAGCCACCAGAGAATTATAGATGAAAACAAGGTAGCTCAAAAGAAATAGGATACCAACTAAAAGGTGACCTCTCTAATATGTATAGGTTTCTTAGTAGACAAATCATTGACGATATACATCCACAAAGAAACTTGCACATATGAAATGGTCCGGGAAAAAGAGAACAAGGTATCCAAAAGGAAGTCATAAATATACAAACGAGATTGTTGCTTAAAAGCAGAGCACATAGCTCAAATTTATCTCATTGTATATGAATGAACTTCAAATTTATCAAATGCATCACACAAATCACTAAGGGAACAAGAGATAATGTAGATGCTTTGAGATAGGCAACAAGTATCACAACCAAATAAAACCAATTGAAGAAAGGTTTTTACAATTTCATCACAAATATCACAAAGATATATCAAGTGAAGGAAAAAGCCAAAACCACAACAATTGCACATAAAAGCTTTCATGCCAAGAAGCAACTTACACAAGGTTGATACTAGAAAGGTATGCATGGGATAGATACTTGTTATCGAGATGCATTGACGATGAAGAGGATGAGAGTTAGTTTATCATCAAAGCTTGACTCCGATAATCACATGGTGAGAACACCTTCCTTATAAATGAGGCAAGCATCCAATGCATCTCTATTGTACCTAAAACAAAATTCAAGCACAAAATGGTTCCCAAACCTATTGGGTTCCATAATAGTTAGATGAACTACAATATATAGGAAACATTCCACATAAATATGTGCATATAGATATGAAATTGAATTTCATGCACATCTTAGCCGATTTAGGATTTGGTGGAGTATCCCCTATATATTGGAACTAGAAAGACTAGCATGCCATAAAATATATATACTAGTAAATATGCATGCATAGACTTACAAGAACCAAACGAGATACAATTTGGACATAAACACCAAGTAAACCAAGAAGAGAGCACACCAAAGTGTGACACAAAAAGTTGTCCAAATTATATCAAAATCCAAATCAACACATGATTGAGGAAAAAATCAAGTCAACATATGATTGATTCTAACACACATCAACACATGAAGTGTGATATTAAAAGGAATCAAATCAAACAACACATGAGAGATAAGACACCAATTGAAAATACGATGTCAACTAGGAGCAAAGATACCTAAAGAAGGATGATACTCGACTGAAATCAAGTAAAGTAAAATAAAGCAATAAGGTATCAAAACTCCCACAATAAATATCAATTGAAACAAATATCTATGGAGGAGTTATTAAATTCCAATTAACACCAATTGAAGGTACCAAAACATAAGAAAAGGAATCAAATGCCAATTGAAAGGATCAAAAATTGATAGATAGAATAGTGTTCTAAATAAAAAGGAATGCTCCCCCAAGATTAATGCATTATCTTAGATATTTGCATTTGAATACAAAATGCACGCACAAGGGATCATTACTCTCCATATTCTATTTACAACACTAAACACTACCGATTGAAAAAAAAATTAGGATCCATGTAAGAGGCAAGGAAGGCAATTCAACGCAAGAGCCAATGTGAAGATGGTCTACAAAATTCACCACAATTACTAGTATCACTTGTCATAGATAAGGAGTATATAGAGACATTTCTCGGTGGTATATAGGAATGATTTTCAAGACCAACTTCACAACGAACAAGTATATGGCAAGAGATAAGAAATAAAACATAAGAAATAAGAAATAAGAAATATGAAATATGGTGTTTTATTTCGAAAAAGGTTTGTTGCTAGTTTCAACTATTCGAACCAACCGGCAAAGCCATGGTTAGAATAAAATGAAACAAATGGTTTCTCACATAATATATGGAAATGGATATTAGAGAAAAACCACACCAAGCAAACTCACGCAAACAAGAGCCAAAAGATAACCAAAAAAAGGAAATTGGAACTTGTTCGAGCCAACATGCCACATAGGAATAAGATAATTTATAATATCAACTCTAAGTGGCAAACCTCAAATGTTCACATTTTTATGAGATTGTAATATGCACATAGCTTATTACTCCCCCATAATGTGATAATTCATTTTAACTAAGCAAGAGGCAAATAAAACCAACTAGAGAAATTAATGGACATTGTAGAATTTGAATTTCTCATGAATATGACATACCACATAGTAACTAGATAATATTGAAATATCAATGCTAGGTGATGCGCCTCATGTACACACATTTGTGGGTTTGTGAGGTGCACAAACCACATCACTCCCCCAAAATGGGATAGTCCATTAATATCTTAAAGAGCCAAATGAAATCCACACAAGATTCAAAAAAAAGCTCAACACAAAGTTACACATACATGATACACAACTAACATACACAACCTTGAATAACAAGATAAGTAAGAAAGAATCATATCACATACAAACACATGCTAGGAACAAAACTAACACATGCTAGGGAGCAAGCAACTTTCAATGAATATGTGAATTAAATACAAGTTACCGCAAGGAGGAGCATTGGGTATGAGGTAGATATGTGAAAATCCAATTGACTTGGCTTGATGAATTATAACCATGAAGATCCCTTAATTCTTCAAATGATAGCCAAGTTACAAATGTCCTCCACCAACACCTATTGATCAAGTTTGAGCTTGTTGGTCCCCAACCAAGTTGGGTCCTAAGAGGTTAGTCACAATAGGCTTGGGAACCCAAATGGTTCTTTTCTTGACACCACTTTGAGTCCCCACATATTTGGCAAACACATTGCCAATTCTATCCTTCCCAAGAGAATAAGCATCATCAACTATAATAGGGTTGGATACGGTACCATTAGTGCATGAAGAAGCAAAGTGACCCTTGCCACGGCAAAGGTAGCAACATCGACTCTTCTCTTTCTTCTTCCTAGGCTCCTCAACTTGAGGAGCATTGGCTTGAGTCTTCTTAGGAGGTGGCCGTTGTTCAACTCGTGGTTGAGCACGAGATTGAACAAGAGGCCTCTTCCCTAGTTGCTTCTCACTAAGAGGCTTCTTCTTCATTGGGCAATCCCGAACATGGTGCCCTTCTAGCTTGCACTTGAAGCAAATGATGTTGGCCGGATTCTTGACTTGAACTTGGCCCTTCTTCTTCTTCTCAACCTTGGACTTGTTCTTGATGTTGGAGTTGAATCCAAGTCCACTCTTGTCATTAGGGGATTGTTGCACACTCAACATGTTGTTAAGTGCACTCCTCCCTTCATGACACTTTTCCAAGTCTTTCTTCAAAGAAGTGACTTGGGCCTTGAGGTATTTTATTTCCTCTACATGGTTGCCAACAAAAGCACTAGAGGAAGTCGAAGCTTCATTGTTATGACAACAAGGCAAAGAAAGTAATTCATCACATGATGTATTAACATTTTTAGTGGATGAACTACTAGGATTAGCACATGGCAATATATCATTTTTGGTTAAGGTTGGGCTATCATCCACATGAGGCTCACAAGATGTTACCTTGGTAGCGAGGGCCTCATGAGCTAACTTTAGACAAGCATAGGATGCTAGAAGATCAACATTAGAGCTAGATAGCTTTTCATGACTTTTTTCCAACTTCCTATACTTGCTAGTTAGCAACTCAAGTTGAGCCCTTAGCTCAACATTCTCCTTCAAAGTAGATGCTTCACAAGAAGTGGAGTTAGTAGCACAAGCATCATTAGCATTAGAAATGGAAGAAGACAACATGACAAGCTCATTATTCAATCTAGCATTTTCCATTTTAAACATTTTATATTTTGCATGAGCATGGTCACGTTCTTTAATGATTTTAGCAATTATATCATTATGAGACTCCTCGATAGATTCTAGTTTATCCTCTAGAGAAGCCCGAGTCTCTTGCTCTTCCTCAAGAGCATCTTCTAACGATGCCTTCTCCATAGCATCATCTCTTTCGATCTTACCCTTTTCTTAAAGGCTTGCTTCCAAGGCCTCAATAGTTTCCCCGCGCTCAATTAGCGTTTCCATAATTTCAAAGAGGATAGCTTGAGCATTTTTATTGTTAGGAAGGGCTTTAAGAATTATTAGACCTTTATTTTGAAGGAGAGCATTAACCTTTTCCATATCATCTTCTTCATCATTATTATCATTATCATTATTATTATCATCACTACTAGAAGATTTAGCCATAAGGCAATGAGTGATGGATGAAGAAGAACAATTAATTTTTGAACTACTCAAGTTCACATCTTGTTCCATAGTTGATTGGGTTTCCTCTACATTATTGTTCATGCAAGAGTTAGAGGGAACACAAGCATTTTTATCATGGGAACAAGATAAAGCAAGCATATCCTCAAGAGATTTATCTAAGCAATTTTTGGATGATATGCAAGGACTATCAACACTAGCATGTATGACATTTGGAGTGCTAGAAGAGTTTAAGTCCAAAATGAGGCATTGCAACAAGATAGAGATAAAAGATCATAAAAATGAGCTCACTATCAATATTGCAAAACCTATCACTACTCACCATCACATTAGTTTGTGGCTTACCATATTTTGGTGAAGTAGACGAAGAAGAGAGCTCGTCACGGTCAGAGGTGGAGGGAGAACAATCATCCTTAATAGAGTTGGACACTCCATATTTTTCTTGAAGCTTGGTCCAAAGTTCATGAGCGTCTCGGAGAGGCGTGATTGACTCAAAAACTACAACACTCACAAATTTGCAAAACTCATTAGAAGCTAGAGCATCTAGATATAAGTTTTTCTCATCCTCTAAAGTCGTACTTTCGTAATCCTTTGGAGGAGAAAAACCTATATCTAAGATACGCTCAATATTGGGGTCCAAGACCCGAAAGTGACTAAGCATATGAGTTTTCCAAACATTAAAATTTGTGCCATCGAATATAAACATGTGATCGTGCACTAATCCCCTAAACGACATCTTTACTCGCTAGGCGGTAAAGCCAAACAAGAGAGACGAGACTCTGATACCAATTGAAAGAACAAACGATGTCCCGGATGTCGCCTAGAGGGGGGGTGAATAGGCTATTAACACTTTTTCTATTTAGGGCTTGACAATTGCGGAATTAAACTACGTGTTTAAATTAACAAGCCAACAACCTAAATACTAGGTTCACCTATGTGCACCAACAACTTATGCTAAGCAATATAAGCAACAAGGTGATAGCAAGATATGAACTTCAAGCACGAAGGCTACCACGATGTAAATTGCATAAGTAAAAGGCTTGGGTATAGAAATAACCGAGGCACGCGGAGACGAGGATTTATTCCCGAGTTCCTCCATGTTAAGGAACTAGATTTTGGAGTTCTTGATGTTTCTCCTTTGTTCTTCCTCCTAAATCCCTTCATAGCATTAGTTGCTTTGTTTGGATTTTGGGGATAAGAATTTGACCACTTGGTATGTTCTTGCATTTTGCATTAGTTGCATCGGGTTGTGCTCCCCACGGTGATTCGTGGGATTGAAGGTTGGGAGCTTGTTACTCTTTTTCCTTTTTAAATGACTGTATAGAAAATGCACCGAGAATAAAACCGCAATAACTTTCGCCCACGAACTCCGTTTTCGATAATCTTGGACTCGTTGGAATCGTCACAACGAGCACTACAAGAATATGCAGAGAAACATCATAGTCCAAAAATATATTATAGAAATAAATGGGGAAAGGTAAAAGCTCCCATTTGCAAATCGGAAATGCTTCACCCACGAACTCCGTTTTCGATAATCTTGGACTCGTTGGAATCATCACAACGAGCACAACAAGATTATGCAGAGAAACATGATAGTACAAGAAAATATTATAAAAACAAATGGGGAAAGGTTAAACCTCTATTTTCAAAACCGGAAATGCCGAATCTTTTGCAATTGAAGTCCGAATGAAGTAAAACCAATTTTGTTGAAAAGAGGACGACAAATGCAACCCTTGACAATAGCAAACAAGCAATGGAGATTTTTCAAAGAAATGGAAGAGATAAATCTTCCGTACGGATGAACCGGCAAAATCTCCAATACCGAAACCGCAATAGAAGACGCATATGAAAACGGTTTTCGATGAACTTGGCTTTGTCATGACAAGCACAAAAAGCACCAAGACCACACCACGATAAGGGACAAATAAGAACCAATAAAGATGATAGCATGGATGCAAAGGTTTGTGCTCTCTACGACGATACGATCACGATATTCGGTCGAGAGCCCCTCTTGATAGTACGGCTATCTATCCTATAATCCGGTCTCTCACTAAACATCATGAGACCGGTAAAATAGAAACCCTATCAAGATCATACCTTTGCCTTGCGCAATAATCCACTTGAGGTCGATGAAGACGATCTTCATCTCCTCAAGACGAACCACCTTCCTCGATTGCGCTTCGGTGAAGATTCACATGACGCTCCCCCATACACCAAGATGGGAGAAGCACTCTTCGGCATATCTTCACTTGGACTTGAGAGTTGATCAACCCGCACTAAGCCTTGATCAACCAAATCTTTTCTTCCCTTAACCTTGTCTCCAACAAATGGAGATCAAGCAACGCAATGACACACCTATGAATATAGCTCAATGCAAACATTAGTCCATAGAGATTGTCATTAATTACCAAAACCATGCATGGGGGCAACCATGCACTTTCACACGCGCCCCTCCTGCACCATCATGCGCTGCTTGCAAGCATGGGGCACCATAGCATAAATCGCAGGCGCGACGGTGGCCACCGTTTGGCCCTGCAACCACGGGTCCTCCCAGAAGCGTACCCTGGCTCCGTTGCCCACCGCGATCGCCACAGACGCTCGGTACATCGCCTCCGCTTCCGGCAGGACCTTAGGGTGGAAACCAGACCATGGTCGGGTGTCATTGGTTCGCTGAAGCCACACCCATCGGGTTCGAAGAGCCGCGTTGAGCCATCGGAGGTTGTGGAAGCCGAGCCCTCCCAGGAGCTTGGATTGACAAACTTGTGGCCAGGCGTCAAGGCAGCAGCCGCCTCGCGCGTCCTCCCTGCCGGCCCATAAGAATCCCCTCCGCAGCTTGTCCACCGCCTTGAAGAACCATGGTGCGAGGTCGAGCGCCATCAAGTGGTACACAACTGACGCCGTCATCACTGCCTGTACGTAGACCACTCGCCCATCCTTGGTGAGAAGTCTGGCCTTCCAAAACTGAAGTTTGTTGGCGAGCATGGCAGAGGTTAACTTCGAGAGACATGCTAGATGACGTGGGCATATCCTCGCCCAAGAAGCCACGACTTGGAGTACAAGACAACTCATGTAAACCCTACCTGGTTGCATATATAAAGCCAGGCAGGGGCACCCTTTAGGGGGGAGACAACAGATAGACGGGAGACACCACACCCGCCACCGGCGGCAACATAGATGAGATCCAATCTCCACCACCATAGCCTCCGGGCCACCATATAATCGTCATCAGCAATACAGATCAGACAAGCAGGATGTAGGACTTTACCTCACAATGAGGGGCCGAACCTGGGTAAATCCTTGCTTGTCAGCCGTCCGACACTACCAGCGCGCCAACTTCTCCCTCTATACGAAACCCAAGGATGCTATCCGAGGGATTTTCCGTGGTAACCCCACGTCAATTGGCGTCGTCTGTGGGAAGAACGCTCGCTGGATCGCGGTGTCGGCGGCTTCAATCTCCATCAACAACGGCGGCCAGATCGCATCTACTTCGTCTTCATCAACAATGGCGACATCCATCATCGCAGCAGAACGGCGCCCGGGGACTCGACATCAGCATTGTCTCTTAGGACGCAGATCGCTCATCTACTTTACGCAATACACGACAACCAGATCGGATCTCAGGACGTCGGCGGAAGCGCACCACGTCGTCCGCTCGTACAGCTGATCAAATCTACAGATCAAACCCGTCACCAAGTTGGCGGCTCGCTCGTTCCATCGCTGAGTTCTGGCCAAGAGGTTCCGATCGTTCCAAGAAGAGCTAGCTAGCTCGATCCGTCAAGGATCACGTACCGGCCTAGCTAATCGATGTACGGTTATTATCAATCAATCAATGAAGCTGATTAAAAAAAGGAAAGGAGTACTACTCCATCACGTGAAGGCCTCAATTCTGTTACTTTGATCCACACGCGGATCGAGAAAAGCAAAATAAAGAAGAAAAGAAAGAAAAATCCGCATGGAAGCGTTTGGCTCGATCAAGCATGACTGCGCAGCAGGCAAACATATCGGCGATCCCTGGCGCCATCGCGTCGACGTAGGCCGGCAGCGCGCATCAGCCAGCAGCTACTCCAATCTTGGCGCATCAGGGTGACTCGAGCTTCCGATCCGTCCCTACGGCCATCATCGACTCCGCCCCATCACGGACAACCGCGACCGATATCGACTAGTCGCGGACAACTTCGACCTCGTCAGCATCGCGACCGGCTTCATCGACACCACGATCATTTACAACTTCGCCAAGTCTAACTCGGACCGCGCCGTCTTTGACGAGCCGACAGCCCGTAGATGTGCTTCACATCATCAACAACGAGGCAATCGACATGCCGACTGTTGGGTCAGGCGGACTCGACATCCCCTCCTGCTACACCGACTCCACCGTGGACAACAACACGCTTTTCCGGCTTGATCAGCAGACTACAGCCTACACATTATCAACAGCTAAGTCGTTTTTTGTAGTTAATTTCTTCAGTCAATAAGGCTACTTAGCCACACATATATAACCTGCTGGCCGCACCCGACACTCGGGGGCTGCGCCACACATGGTACAAAGATTGTTTTCTTTTCAGTTATTGCAGATGTACTACCCGCCGATTCAACAAAGTCGGACTCGGGGGCTGAACACTCTCGCTCCCGTATAGTCAAGTGTCGACTTCTTCAACGTTACATCAACTCTGCCGCGTCGACTCTGTCCGCCGCGTCGAGTCCGCTACATCCCCTTCGCAAAGAGCCTACTCCCTAGAAGGGCACCACATACCCTCAGGGGCTGGCGTTTCGACATCAACAACAACAACAAACTACTCCGCCTCGCCGGCTCGAGAAGATAGACTCGGGGGTTGAATGTTGCAGTCGCGCGTCGAGTCCCTCGCATCTACTCCTGAAAGGACACGGATGTCGCCTAGAGGGGGGGGGGGGGGGGGTGAATAGGCGATTTAAAATTATTATGGTTAAGGCTTGAATAAATGCGGAATAAAACTAACGTTTAATTTATCAAGCCAAAACCTAAACTAGCTAGGTTCACCTATGTGCATCAACAACTTATGCTAAGCAATATGATCAACTAGGTGATAGCAAGATATATGACTTTAAGCTTAATGTCTACCACAAAGTAAATAGCATAAGTAAGAAGCTCGGGATAGAAATACCGAGGCACTTGGAGACGATGATTTTATCCCGAAGTTCACTTCCCAATGGAAGCTAGTCTCCGTTGGAGCGGCGCGGTGTTCACCAATGTGAAACACCGAGTAGCCTTGATATGGCACACCGTATCTCCGTTGTGTCTTACCACCAATGTGGCGAGGCACTTGTCACTATGTTGCCGTTGAGGTTGACAACTAGAACCTTTACAAGGATGAAGCTCACTCCACAAGTTGGAGGGTCTTCACCAAATGCACCGAGCCACCAAGACTCGATGCCCAAGGCCGAGGCACACACCACAACTCAATTGGTGGCTCCCGGCGATGTCTTCGTAGCTACCAAAGCTCCGAAGCAAACAAGGTTGGGCCACCCTCCACAACCTAATTGGAGGCTCCCAACAAATCCCGAAAGCCACCAAGACTCCGAGAAATCAAACCGTCTAGGGTACCAACGTGCCCTAGAGGAACAAGCTCTAGGACACCAAAGCACCCAAGAGTAACAAGCTTCTCAACTTAACTTTCCACGAATCACCGTGGAGAACTCAAACCGATGCAACCGATGCAATGGCAAGAACACACTAAGTGATCAAGTTCTTCCAACCCGAATCCAACCAAAGCAACTAATGCTTGGGAGGGATTAAGGAGGAAGAACAAAGGAGGAACACCAAGAAACTCCAAAGATCTAGATCCAAAGTGTTCCCCTCACTTAGAGGAGAAAACAACCGGTGGAAACAAGGATCTAGATCTCCTCTCTCTTTTCCCTCAAAAAGTAGCAAGAACTATCGGAGAGATTGAGAGAAAGCCAAGCTTGAGAAGGTCAACAATGGAGGAGGAAATAGCTCAAGAGGTTGGCCAAGGGTTACGGTTTATTTGGGGAAGAAGCCCTTTAAATAGGGGCTCCGAAAATGCGACCGTTGTGATATTTCATGTGCAGCTAAAAAGAAAAGAAGAGGCAAACAGGCAGGCCGGCCTGGCAGCCGGCCCAGGCCGGTGAGGAGGCCGGGGCTCCACCCGAGTGGGCCGGCTCGGCCCAGGCCGGCAGCAAAGCCGGGGCGACGGGAGGGAGTGTGGTGCACCCGGGTGGGCCGGCCTGGGAGCCGGCCCAGGCCGGTGGAGAGGCCGGCGGCCCACCCGAGTGAACCGGCCTGTGACCCGGATACGGTCGGCAGGGAGGCCGGGGAGGCTGCCGAACGGGACGGCCTGGGAGACGTCCCAGGCCGGCGGTGAGGCCGGCTGCCCCCCCCCCCTTTTCTTTTCTAATATTCTGTTTTAAAACCGACCGATACCGAAAACGCAATATCTTCCACATACGAACTCCGTTTTCGGTAATCTTGGACTCGTTGGAATCGTCACAACGAGCACTACAAGAATATACATAGAAACATCATTGTTTAACAAGATATGGTAAAACCAAATGATGAGAGGTAAAACCTTTATATTAAAAACGGAAAACCATATCTTTTGCAAATGAAGTCCGAATGACATGAAACCACTTTTGTTGGAAAGAGGACGACAAATGCTATCCAATAACAAGTGAAAATATTGAAACCAAGCAAGGGAGATTTTGCTAGTAAATGGAAGTGTGAAACCTTCCGCATAGATTTACCGACAAAATCTCCGACACCGAAAACTCAATAGGGAACACACATGAGAACCGTTTTCGGTGACCTTGGGCTTGTCATGACAAGCACGACAAGCACCAATACCACACCACGATACGAGCCAAATAGGAACCAATAAAGATGATGCCAAGGATGCAAAGGTTTGAGCTCTCTACGACCGATACGCTAAAGCTCACTTGAGGGCCCCTCTTGATAGTACGGTTACCTAACCTAAACCCCGGTCTCCCAACTACACCGCGAGACCGGTAAAATAGAAACCCTATCAAGATCATACCTTTGCCTTGCGCATTCCACTTGAGCTAGATGATGACGATCTTGATCTACTCTCAAGTGGATCACCTTTCTTGATTTTGCTCCGCTTGGTGAAGACACGCATATTGCTCCCCCATACACCAAGATGGGAGAGGCACTCTTCGACATATCTTCACATGGCCTTTATCTTGATGATGAACACCACGTGACGCCATCCACCATGGACATCATAGGATCTTGATCAACACAGATGATCACCACGTGACGCCATCCACCATGGACAACATAGGATCTTGATCAACAAATGATCTTCTTCTTCACATGCCCTAATCTTGTACGTTGATCAACTTGCACTTAGCCTTGATCAACATATAGTCTTCTTCTTTTAGCCTTGACTCCAACATATGGAGTCCAAGCATTCCTTATGGACCAACGCTGCAAATATAACTCAAAGCACACATTAGTCCATAGAGATTGTCATTAATTACCAAAACAACACATGGGGGCAACAATGCTCTTTCAATCTCCCCCATTTTGGTAATTGGTTACAATCCCTTTTGAGAGGGTTTATATGATGAATTAAGCAACCTTGCAAGACAAGGATGCATGAGCATGAGAGGCAAATGCTTAAGAACCAAACTAAAGCAAAAAACCAATTTCCTTAAACCTCTAAAACTTCTCCCCCATTGGCATCGATTGCCGAAATGGGAAGAATTTTTTTTAGATGGCCAATATAATATGAGTTCCTCCACAAGTATGCATTCCTCAAGATATGAGTGTAATTAAATGCACATATCCATTGATGAATAATAGAGGAAATCAAACTATATTGAGGATCCAAAGATTGCAAAGGATGAAATCATTCTAAACATCTCCACAAAGGAGAAAAGCAATCAAGAAGATCCTAATTGAGAGTTCTAAATAAAAATAGAGAAGCTCCCCAATGTTCATACACTATTGAGGAGTGAACAAATATGGAATCCTCACTCCCCCAAAATCATCTAGAACACTCACCAAGTGCAAGGGTTGAAAGAAATAAAGCAAAACAAAGCACTTGCACCAGAGATGTGGTTGAGCCATAAGGAGATACCAATTAAGAGAAACTATCGATAAAGGCCCAACCAAGAGTATGTGTGTGTGACAAGACAAGTAATTTGATGGGACACATAGTCTTAACCAAATGGAGATAAGTTATATATCAAGTATTGACACACATAACTTACAAAGAAGATTTTTCAAAAAAGAATATGTTCACAAGCTCAAGGATACTAATTGGAAACTAATACCAATTGAAAAATCCAAGAGCTAGTGAGAACATTTTAGGCAACAAAATCAACATACTCACGTGATGAGCATGAAGAGAAGAATCTTCAATAGAATGTGAGTGCTCAAAGGTGCGAATAGAAATAAGACAAGCACTCACGAGACAAACTTGGAGCCACCAAAGAATTATAGATAAAAGACAAGGTGGCTCGAAAGAAAGTAGGATACCGAATAAAAGGTGACCTCTCTCATATGTATAGGTTTCTAAGTAGACAATGATGTTCATCGACAAAGAAACTTGCACATATAAAATGGTCGAAGAAAGAAGACTATGGTAACCAAAAAGAAGTCATGGATATACAAAACGAGATTATTGCTTAAAAGCATAGCACATAGCTCGACTTTATCTCATTGTATATAAATGAACTTCAAACACATCAAATGCATCACACATATCACTAAGGGAATAAGAGATAATGGAAATGCTTTGAGATAGGCAACAAGTATCACAAAGAAATGATTCCAATTGTAGGAAGGTTTTTGCAATTTTATCACAAATATCACCAAGATATACCAAGTGACGGAAATAAGCCAAAACCACAACAATTGCACATTTAAAGTTTTCATGCCCCTGCACAAGGTTCAATACACGAAAGATATGCATGAGATAGATACTTGTTACCGAAATAGCATTGGTGATGATGAAGATGAGAATTTTTGTTTACCATCAAAGCTTGACTCCAATAATCGCATGGTGAGAACACCTTCCTTGTGAGTGAGGCAAGCATCCAATGCATCTCCATTGTACCTAAAACAAAATTCAAGTACAACATGGTTCCCAAACTCATTGGGTTCCATAGTAGTTAGATACACTACAATACATAGAAAACACTCCAGATAAATATGTGCATATAGATGAACTTGAATTTCATGCACATCTTAGCCAAATTAGGATTTGGTGGAGTATCCCCTATATATTGGATCAAGAAAGACTTAGCATGCCATAAAATAAATATATTAGTAAATATGCATGCATGGACTTACAAGAACCAAATGAGATACAGTTTGGACAAAACACCAAGTAAACCAAGAAGAGAGCACACCAAAGTGTGACACAAAAAGGTTGTCCAAATTATATCAAAATCCAAATCAACACATGATTGAGGAAAGAAACAAATCAACATGTGATTGATTCCAAAACACATCAACACATGAAGTGTGATATCAATAGGAATCAAATCAAACAACACATGAGAGATAAGACACTAATTGAAAAATAAGATACCAACTAGGAGACAAGATACCAAGAAGAGGATAATACTTGACCGAAATCAAGTAAAGTAAAATAAAGTATAAGGTATCAAAAACTCTCACAATAAATATCAATTGAAGCAAATATCTATGGAGGAGATATTAAATTCCAATTAATACCAATTGAAGGTACCTAGGCAAGGCCAATGAGCATATAGGATAAAAGAAAGAGACATGCTCAAAGGGTTTTCTCATTCTATAGGATAAACATAAAACAAGAGATGAGAATGCAAGACTCCCAAGAGAGAGCAAGGTTACACTAAATAAACCAAACACCCTCTACACTTTTCATGATGGCACAAAGCATCAAGAGAAAAGATTTGTCTTCCATAAACACATATGATAGAAATTAAATGCCAATTGAAAGGATCAAATATTGATAGATAGGATAGTGTTCTAAATAAAAAGGAATGCTCCCCCAAGATTCATGCATTATTTTGATATTTGCATTTGAATACAAAATGCATGTGTCGAGGTTGGGGCTCGGCAATTCCAAGGGTTATGTACCCCGGGTTGATTGAGGGGAAGAGAGGATGAACGTTGGTGATCACGACGGCTAACAGGGGGCGAATTTACCCAGGTTCGGCCCCTCGAGATGAGGTAAAGACCTACTCCTGCTTGTTTGATATTATCGAGGTGGCTACAATGGCGAGATGGCAATCTCGCTAGGGTTTGCCTGTGTGTTTCTTGCCCTAGGTGGCGCACCCTCCTGGCCTTTATATCACAGGCCAGGTCTCGGGTGGACGGTGCGGATTGCACATTACAGGATAAGGAAAGTCTCATCACCGATCTAACCGGCTACTTGGGCCTCACGGTGCACTTCATGGGCTTCAATGGGCTTCCCTTGGCGTGACCCAGGTACCACCACCGTGGGGTACCCGAAAGGTAGCCCCACGACAGTAGCCCCCGAGTGCTTAGTCGAATCGCAGAGTCGAGTAAAGGACTCCTTCCTCCGGGCACGCCATCTGGTTCCTTTACGAGTCAACCTTCGAGCGTATTTGCCTTGAATCATCGAGTGTGCCGCATGATCTTCTTGATTCGCCAACTTTCGACTGTCGTTGTCCTTAGTCATCGGGTGCGCGAACAGCGCTCCCGATGGGAGTAGCCCCCGAGATTAATCTGAATTGCTTGCAATTGAGGTTAAACTCAATTTTTCTTTAGTCGAAAAGCCCGCTCCCAATGGGAGTAAGAAGATGTCTCGAAATACCCAAGTCAAAAACTGGCCTTGCTCGACTTACTCTGTACTCAGCCTTGATGGCCTACTGAAGTGGCTTAAACTCAGCTCTTAAAGCTTACTGATTGTTCGTCCACTCGAATGATAAATTCGGGTATCATCAGCTTGTAAAGCTTACTACGTACTTGTCTTACTCGAATGGATTGTCGAGTGCTCTGCCGGATCGTTGGCTTACTTGATACGACTCCGTAGTGACGTCAGGGATGACATCAGTGATGACGCTTCCGGGCACACTCTGCGCCCGACGGGACGTGACGAAGTGGGCCCACTGTCACAGCGGCCGCTCATGAATTTGGACCGTTGGGCGCGAAACTTTCGCGGGATAATGATGACGCCTTGATTCCCGTGCGTAGTGGGCGGCGTGGCCGGCGACGGTTGCCCTCTCCGCGCGACACGTGGACGGCCGGATGTTGTCCTCGATTACCTTTCCACGGAGGACGGCCTAGATGAACCGTCCCCGCGGTACATATTTTCCACCGCGACGGTGAAACAGTTCACTCCATCTTCATTCTCTCGCCATCTCCGCAATCTTCTCCGCCATTGCTGTCCTTGCGCCCAGTTCTCCCGAGCTTTCTCCATTCCCTCGAGCGAGGATGGGCTCGAAACGAGTGAAGACCACCGAGGGCGCCGCCGCCGCCGCCGATGCAGGCATTAAGAAGGTGGAAGGCGACTAGGTGAAGTCGTCGGTGAAGAAAGCCGATCTTGAGAGCCTCCGCGCGCAAGGGCTGCTGCCGCCGGCGGACCAGGTGGCCGTGCGCGCTCCGGGAAAAGAGGTACTCCCCTCTCCTCGCGATGGGGAACGCGTTTGCTTCGTGGAGTTCCTTCCACGGGGTTTCGGGTTCCCCATCCACGATTTTGTTCGTGGTCTCATGTTTGCTTATGGGATTCAGATCCACGATCTGACTCCCAACAGCGTCTTGAGCATCGCGAGCTTTATCGTGCTCTGCGAGTGCTTTTTGGGAATCTCTCCCAACTGGCTTCTCTGGAAGTCTCTGTTCCTCGTTCGCAAGAACGTTGGGAAGTCGAAGCAGGTCTACCCAGTCGGCGGCTTCAACATCCAAGTGCGTGGCGACACCACGTTCTTTCAGATGAAGAAATCTGACTCCATCCAGAATTGGCAGAGGAAGTGGTTCTACGTCAGGTGCGACCAAGAAGGCCTTCCCGACTTCGCGGCTGACCGCGCGTTGCAGAAGACGAAGGCGTGGGCGCACCCGCTGTCCAAGGAAGATAGGGAGGCGACCAAGCCGCTGCTGGCGCTCCTCCGCGAACTTCTGAAGACCCTTGGTCGCGAGTCGGGTGGGGTGCACCTCATCGCGACCTTCTTCAGGCTCCGAGTGCAGCCGCTCCGCCGCCGCGCCCAGCCAATGTGGGCGCGTGCATCCGGCGATAAACTTGATGATGAAGAAGTCGAGTCGAAGGTGAGGAACATCACCAGCCTCCGAACCACAGACACATGCAGCGTCAAGTGCCCGGTGCAGCCATATGGCCTCGACAATCCTGTGCCTGAGGTAAGTGTCTTGAACCTTGCTCGTCTTGAGTTTTCTTCAGTCGAATCTTATTGCTTGACTCGAATTTTTTGACAGGGTCGTTCCAGCTTTGTTAGCCTTCCTCCGCTGATGGAGAACGGTCCTCACGCTGAGGCAGAGGTTGTATCACCCTGGATTTTTGGCCTTTTGAAATTTTTTCCAAAAAGCCTTATTTTATTTATTTAAAATGCGTTTGGCTTTAAACCGCAGGAAAATGATTTAAATTTTGAAACTTCTGATCTGTTGAACCCAAGTGGGATCTTCTGCCTTCTATTTCCCCCCCCCCCACTTGGCACTGGTGTTTATAATTTTGACCTTGGTCAATATTTAATTTGGGAGAATTCTTTTCCTTTTGGAAATTCACTTTTAATTGGCCTTACAAAGGAACCCCTAGTTTGGTGTCCCCAAAAATTCTACAAAAATTAGGGAACCTTCCCTAATGGATGTAGATCACTTTTCCAAGAAAATATGGTGCCACCCCTTAGGAAAATTCCCCTACAAAAATCTTTTTGTGTACTGCCCTTTTCTCAAAACTTTTTAGAATCTAACCAAATGATTTTTCCTGGATGAAACCAAGGCTTGGATAGGCTCTCCTCTACCCCTCCTACCTCAGGAAAAAGGGGGAGATCCATCTAACATCTTATACCCCTCCAAACAGTAAACCCTAGTTTTGGCCAGTGCTGTTCCTTGAAAATTTTGGTCGGACCAACTTTCGAATTTGCAAAATGTTTGTTCAGCAAAGTGGTAGATCTTGGTTTTTGGCGCAGAGTGACGCGAGCAGTTTTCCATTTGGATCGAGGAGGAGGGAGATCGACGCCGATGCCGACAATGGCATGCTCTGGGCATGCCAAGACCGGCATGGGCATGACCGCAGGGGCGCCGCCCGATTTTGGTCGCCGGCGTCCTGTTCCCCCACACGCACCAGCATGTCTCCCGCACCCCTCACTCCCCTCCCCACCTCCCAGCAACCACGCGTCGCCGGCGGAGCAGCTGGACGGCGGCCGCGTTGACGCGCCCGTCGCTAGCCGACGCACCGCCCAAACCCTGTGCCGCCGGGACCCCCTCGTCAGCCCCTCCGCCGCCGCACGGACCGGTCCATCGCCGATGTTTAACCGCCGTGCAACCCCTGTGCCACCGCTCCGTCAACGCTCGCCACCGTCGCCACCATGCGAAGCCGACACCTCGCCGCGGCAATTAACCACGGCCACCGCGCGGACGCCCTATAAGAAGCCCCCCCGAGGCACCACCGAGCACCGCACCACCACTCCCACCTCACTCAGCATCCACTGCCCCATCCTTGAGTCCGGAGGAGCCACCCCTCGCCGGAATCGAGCTCACCCCCACCGCACTGCCCCTCCGTCGAATTCGCACACCCCAGCCTCCCCCTGACCGATTCCCTCCACCCAGAGCCCCCACGGAACGCCGTGATGCTGATGCCGAGCTCGCCGGGGTAGCTGGTGGCCGGAATCGTCGTATCCGTCGTCGACCCGAAGCCACCTCCGCCGGGGAAGACGCCCTGGTGCCGTCCGAGGTCGCCAGCAACCGCAAGTGCCCAGACGTGCCACGCCACCTCTTCCCGAGCCGCTCTGCTTCCCCTACTTCCCCTCCCCCGAGCCCTAGCCGCAGGGAGGCACCGCCGGTGAGTCGCCGGAGCATCGCCGCCCTCCCCCTGTTTCCCGCGATTTTAAAAGGAAGATACCGATTCGGGTTGAGACTGACTGGTGGGACCCCCATGTCAGGATTTTAAACATTTCGAACCGTTTTCCTAATTAACTTTCTGTTTATTTTTCTGTTAAAAATAGACAGATTTTTGGTTGAACTTTGGAAGCTAATAACTCCCTCAAAAATGCTCAGAAAAATGTGAAACCAATTTTGCTGGCTTTGTTATGAAATTTTCTTTCCATTGGGACCAGAAAATAAATTTTTGGAATTTATTTCCTTTGGATTTTATTCAATGACCTAGGAAGGGTTTTTGACGCTATTTCATGCCTCTTTGAATAGATTCCGACCGTCCCGACGAAGTAGGAGTTGTGCCCGAACCCGAAGGCAAGCCATCAACCCAATCTCAAGCTTGGTCGGACTTAGGACTTGTTTAATTGTTGATTTAATACCTGCTGCATCTCACATGTCGTATTGCATGTTAAATTATTGCACCCCTTACTGCTTATCTGTGCAACACTCGCATTCCCGAGACAATGGCCGGGTCTCCCGCCTCAAGTCAAAGGAATGGGGAAATTATTACAACTGTGCGTCTCGCATTTGCGGGGCTTTGTTTGGTTCTTTCCTCTTCGCCGAGGTGAGGAGCGGACGAATGTCGTCTTATGATCCTCGGAGTTGGGGGCATTTGCCAAAAGAGTTATTTGCCTTGTCCCTCCGTCAAATATGGTTGGCATAGACCAACCGGACTGCGACGCTTGGGAGCTGACTTTCCATTGGTTCTTATTGCCGAGATTGCTGACACCACGTCAGGGTAAACCTCGAGTGGAATGGATGCTCTCTCATTTTATGAGTGCTTTTCGGTTCATTCTTTTGCGGTGACACCGGCCGGGTTGCCCGCCACCGTCACCCGTTTGAAATCTTACGCTATTACCTTGTGAACACTAACCCCCGAGTGACACCGGCCGGGTTGCCCGCCACAGTCACCCGGGTATTATTATTATTGCTATTATGGCATTGTTATCTATGCTTACAAGTAATATGTTATTCTGTGCTATTATCGTTATATGCTTATGTTGTGCTGCTTGATTCATGTTGAAAACTGAAATAAGAATTTGACTAAGAAGATACCATCTCCCTCGACTAGATTGAGTCACATAGTGCCACTCACCAAACACACCCGCACAACATACGTCGTTCACGTGGGCGAACCATGGCTGAGTATTCCATCTAGCCTCCTTTGACGCCACCCCTTTTGGCAAGTTTAGTCGGTTACCTTTGTGGTCGGGGCTAGTCTTGCGAAGGTTCCGGAGCTAGGCATCGCTCATTCGTTGGGGACGTGCCGGATTCACTTCGTCATAAGACGTGGTCCTAGAGGACCGTCGGTGGCTATACAAGGGAGTGTCCTGTGTGGAATAAATAGCAATGGAAGTGTGGGTTTGGTGCTGTCGCCAAGAGGGTTCTAGTACTTCGGTACCGGCGGTACAACCTACCTAGANAATCTAGAATCTAGCCTTGTCCCTAGGTTATGGGACGAAGTTTGGTCCAGTCACACTAAGAGTCAGTCCGGTCGAGCAGGGAACTCACTAAATGAGACCTAGCAACAAGTGAACGTGACAAGCCAGCCAGAGTTGGCAGGTGGCTAAGTAAGCCAGAGTTGGCTAGTGGCCGGAAGGCCCCATTGTGGTTACACGATATTGAGTAAAACATTATAGTTGTAACTCCCCTTCAAAGGTAAGTAGGTAAGTTATGTCCAACCGTTAAGCTTGGACTCACCCTTGCAACCAAATCCATGCCATGCTACATTCTGAACTTATGCCATGCCATATAGATAGACTTTGTTTGATTTTGGGCTAATGACTTGCGAGTACCTCAAGTACTTACCTGGCTTCTCATGTGGCCAGACCCCGTCGCTCCCGACGCCGAGTACCCGCTGTACGAGAACTAGGAACCCGTATCCCAGGCAGGACCCCGTGGAATAAGGCCCGATGTTGCCACGCTACTATCTACGTTTCCGCTGCTACTTCCGCTAGAGGCTCAATGTTGGATAAATAATGTACATACTGTTGTGTGCGCATGTTGCGCGAACGCGGGAGCCTCACCCCGTGTTGTACCTTGTAATCCGCCCGATCTCGAAGCCATAAGTATGTGTTGGGTTATGCCTTTGTTATCAAGTTGACATATATCCAGTGTTTCTGGGACTGGTATATGGGGTAGTCCGATCATCTGGATCGGGGTGCCACAGCCTTCTTCTATTCTTCGAGCTCTCGGAGACGCTCCTGCAACTTCTTTTGCTGAAGGGACAGTCTTTGCTCCCGGACGTTGAGTAGCTCTTCTTCCATCGCCACTCGCTCCTCGCGGGCCCGCATGGCTTCCTCCCCGGAGGAAGGTGCTGGCTCCTGCTGCTTGAGTTCGGCCTCTGCGAAGGCCAGGAACTCCCTGACGTTGGGAAACGTCTATGTGAACTCCGGCTCCGGGTTCGCCGTCCGCTGCTCAGGCCGGGGGCTCCGGCGCCTGAGTGCCGCTAGGTGATTGCTCGGCCTCTGCGTTGGGATTGGTCCGGCGCGCTGGGGCTCGACATCGTCCTCGCCCCCAGCACGGTTTTCCGCTCCATCGGCATTAGCTTCAGAGCAGGCCGCTGGGGGCTCGACATCACCTCCTTCCTCAGCGCGGTCCCCCGCCTTAGGTTCTGCATCAACAAACGAAGAGTCAACCTCTGGGAACCTCCGGGTTCCCCGGGGACAACAGTGGTAACTCCGGGTAGCTTTACCTTTAGGTGGCACCGAGGCTGCCGGGTCCCGACCCGGGGGCGCTTGCTCCTGCTCACGGATGGGTGATGTCCGGGTTGCCATCGATGGCGACCCCGCGTCCCCTGCCTCCGGGAGTTCCGCTCCCGGAGAGGCTCTGCTGGGAGGCGGATGCTCCCTTGCAGTTACCGTAGGGCTTTCCGCGGCCTCCCCTGCTTCGACATCTTCATCCACTCGGACGTGCTTCCGGGAGCTCTCGGACTCGGGAGACCTGCAGCACGCATGCAACGGTCAGAATTGCCGCGGCTCTGATCAAGCAAGAAAGGATCAAGGTAGGCTCCGGAGTTACCTTCGAGCCCGTTTAGCGCTGGAAAAGCCCCACCTTTTCCCCGCAAGATCTTCGAAGGGGTCCGGCATTGACACGCTCTCGTCGCCTCCGTCTTCGGCAGGAATCGGGGAAGGGAGTTCCCCCGTTTTCTGCCCCGCCTGGGGACTTTGAGGAGCTGGCTGCCCGGGGGGCGGCTCTACCCCAGCGTCTTCTGGTCCTGCGGGCGCCTCCCCCTCTCCTTTGGGGGACGCCGGGGGAGGGGTGCGGCCCAGATCCTCTGGGCCATCCTCTTCCTCATCTTCATCGTCAAAGATCCCGGGCTCATCTGGCGAGAAGTCCCCGTACGGCGGCTCCGCTGCCATCCAGGACCTCCCGCGGACCGTCACCCGAGGCACCGGAAGCGGGTCCAAGAACTCGGTACCCTGAAGCCCGTAGGCGTTACACCCTGGCATATGAGGCGCCACGTCACCTCTCACGACGCGGTCAAGCAACGAGAAGTCTCCCGCCGGAAGATCGTACCGCTCCCCCGGCACCAGGAAGTGCATCTTCCCCTTCAGCAACTCAGGCGATATGTGAGATCCCATCCCCTGGCGGATCTCCCATAACGGTTGGGACCTACGCTGCAGAGGAGCAATCCCCCTCCGCACGAAGTCTCCGGCGATCATGGCGCCTGTCACCTGACCGTTCCGAAGCTCCGCGTACTTCTTGACAATCGGCAGAAGGGCCTCGTCTTGGGAGCTGACATCTCTCGAGTTGGCCAAGCTCTCGGCTGGGGCGGTCGGCACCAGGAAGTGCGGGCTGATGCTGCCCGCTTGAACAAGGTACCAGTTCTGCCTCCAGTCCTTCCAGCTAGGATGGATCTTGGTCCTCGGATATTGGCCTGCGTTCTCCTCCTTGAGGCAGAAGGACACCCCGCCCGCTATCCATCTTGATCTCCCCCTTCGGGGCATGAAGAAGTGTCGGAATAATGCCACGGAGGGCATTACACCGACGAACGCCTCGGAAGCATGTGCGAAAATGGTCAAGATCAGCACCGTGTTCAGGTGCAGATGAAGCATGTGCAGCCCGAACGCCTCCAGGACCGCCATGAAGAAATCAGAAAAGGGAGGAAGCAGCCCCATCACCGAGAAATCGTGGAACGTCACCACATCGCCGTCTCGCAGGGGACTCGCCCCCGGGCGGATCTCCAGCTGGTCGCCCCTGTTGAACTCTCTGCTCAGCTTCGGGTGGACAGCAGCAATCCTCACCTCGCTGGCGAACGCACTCGGGTCGTACAGGGCTTGTGTCACTCTCGGTGGAGGAGATTCGGTCCGAGCGGGGCCCGCTGCCGCCCTCTTCTTCCCGCCGGTCTGCTTCTTCGCCACTGGCTTCTTCTTGGCCTTGGGCGCCATTGGATCGGAGGCGTTCTGCCCTTGGTGTCGCGGCGGCCAAGAAGGTCTACGGTGTGCTACGAAGACGAAGATGAAGTGCTCTCCGGCGGCGCTTCGAGATCTCTGTGTTTGGGAAGGAGTAACGGCTACAGTTCCTTAGAACCGTGGCTTATAAGGCTCCCCACGCATCGTGTCGAGGTCCCACCACTCTGGCCAGTGCGGGGATCGAGGAGGCGTTCCGTTCGATCGTCTCCTCCCTGTGGATTCAAAGCGAGCGTTGGCGGTCCGCGCGGATCGCAACGTTCAGAGGACCTGTGGGACGCGCGCCTCCGTAGCGTGCAGCTCTAACGGGCGGGACAAGAGATATTCAAGACCTGACGCCGGGGACCCACTTTGACTCTTTTTGGTCATAGCCCCGGCGGTAGAAGGACGTGGCCGCCGGGACTATGCCCGGGGGCTACTGTCGCAGCAGTGGAACATGGGGTTCCCCTAATGCGGTCAAAGTGGGTCCATCGCACATGGGCCCACCAAGGAGGCACTCAAGGCCAAGGCTCAAGACTGGCAGATGGGCCCCCCCCATCTGCCCCACGGCGTGCGACATCGACAACCAAGGCCAAGGACTCGGGGACCCTCCGAGGCCCCCTCGACCCGGAAGCAGGAACGGAGGTCCCGGGGACCCGACGCCCGGTAGGAGGCCAGGCTCATTCCCGAAAACCAACCTCCAGTGCGCGAAGATGATAAGCTTGCCAGCTCTGGCTGGAAGCTCCTAGAAGACTTGGGTGCCAAGAAGATGGAGGCACCAAAGGGGGGCAGAGGCAGAAAAGCTGTCAGCCCCTGTCCGCCCTCTCAGGAAAAGGTGGGCGGCCTCACCTGCCCCCTCGGAGAAGAATACTTGGATGAGAGGAGGCCACGTCGCCTCCTAAAGAGAACCCGGAGGGATTTTCCCGCCAAAACCCCTCCGGCCCCAAGGGTGCACCTGTGGTATCCCCTTGGCCTATAAAAGGAGGAACCAGGCACCCAAGGGAAAGGGAGAAGTCCAGAAGAGAAGGAGGCTAGGCTAGGTAGCGCACAAGTCCCAGAGGAGCTTAGGCGAGAAGTGATCTCCTCAGGGTCAGGATCTGCTCGTCTTCAACCTCTAGCCAACACCTCCCGGGTTTTCACCCGCAACCACCCTTGTAAAGCTACACCATGATACACCTCTCAATCCAGACATGCAGGTGTAGGGTTGTTAGCCTCCGGGCGGCCCGAACCTGGGTAAACTCCTTGTGTCTCTGTGATGCTTGCTAGTACGTAGATCTCGAGCGCCGAGCGAAGCCCCCGGGTGGAAGAAGTTCTTCGGCCTCCTCTGCGCGCCATACCGAACCTAAAAAGGGGGTATCCTTTACTCCCGGTGTCCGTGATCCAAGACACGACAGTTCTCTTCTTCATCGCCGTCTTCCATCATAACCCCTCTTTCTCCGTGCAAGGTCCAAACATTATAGCCGGACATGAAACCGGACCGAAGCAGGTGGCTCTGAATGACTCTTGAGGAAGTGTAATCCTTCTCATTCCGACATTCAACACACGGAAAACATATAAAACCATCCCGCCGCTTGTTTGCCTCGACCACAACGATAAAAGACCGCACGCCTTATCTGTAAGCGCCACAGCGTCGGTCACCGTACATCCATGGATGACCCATCTGCATCATGCAACTATATATCAAACGCAGTCACGATGCTAAAATTAGTACCGCGTGGTCTAAACGAGAAAGTAGTTGCTAACCTTTTAGAAAACTTGGAAACAAAGAGGAGGAAGCTTAGGTGTGGCTCGGGCACCTCATATCATGTTTGTCTTGTGTGAACTCAAGTGTCATCGCTCTAACAGGCATTTCACTGAACACCTCTAGTGCATATGAAGAAAAAAAACTAGCACACCCACACCACCTCCAACCAGGAAAAAAATGAGAGAGAGGGGGGAGAGGGGGCGGCTGCAGCCATATATATTGGGGCCAGCCTTTTGTCCCAGTTTTAGATACAAACCGGGACAAAAGGGGGGCACCCTACCCGCAGCGGCCGCAGACCCCTTTAGTCGCGGTTCGTATAACGGGCCGCGACTAAAGATTCTCTGCCGCGGTATAAATTTGGGCACTTTTTGTGCCGTGGCAGAGAATTCATTTTATTTATTTCTTTTCTTCATTTCAAAATAGTTTTCGTATATTTCTACGCTACCACATACCGTACACTTTTGGAATAGAAGAGAGAGGGATCGAGAGAGAGAGTTTTAAATCCTTAACTTTCGAAATTCCATAACTTTTGATCCACTTGGCCAAATTCAACAAATTTGTAGTCACTAAAAAATCCTTAGAATGTGTAGAACTCTTTATAATAATAAAAAATTACTTTTGATACGTGCACAAACTTGCTATTGCTGAATATTAGTACGGACCAGAGATAATTAACAATATAAAGGGAAAACAAGGGCTAAATAAATCCAAAGATCACACAACTTTTTATTTTAATCAAACGTCTCACATATGACAATTATTGTTGAGACGATCTAGATCGACACATTGAGACATACGCGGTCACATAGCATCGAGACACCTCCTAGCAATCTCGTAGCCTAGGCGAGCGTCCAGAGCGGCATACTTGATGCGATAAAAGCTCAATGGAAACCTGCCCCAACCTGATGTGAGGTCCTCTTATTCCTCATTCTTCTCGTCCTCCTTCTTCCTCTTCTTCTTGTTGATCTTCTTCTTCTTCTTCTTCTCAAGCATTGTGCCAATAGTAAAATTGGCTAGACTATAGAGACTCGAAAGATTAGGGTACGTTGGGTTAGGGTGAAAGGCCCGCTGGAGGTCGACGGCGGACGGAATATGAATTCCGTAAGGCCCCAGTATACGCTGATCGTTGTTGATAGCCGCGCCACCGAATTTGATGGTTTTGTCCATCAAGAAGTCCTTGAGGTCCCGCGGCACCCGATCAGCGTAGTCGGTCACCATGGAGAGTTGCAGGACAGCGGCACGCTGCCTCTCCTCGGGTGCGGCGTCGGTGAACTCACAGTCGAGGCCCACGATCTTCAATGGTGCGGCGTCGAGGTAGCGCCTCTTGACGTCGCGGATCCATCTCTCCACGGTTGATGCGCGGAGAGTGACCACGACCTTGAAGTTCATGTTGACAACGTCGTCCTTGTAGTGGTACACCTGGGATCGAAGTGGCTCCATGGTGCGCGGCAGCGATTCGAGAGAGGATTTTTCAGTAGATCAAAGATTACAGAGAGGAGATGGTGCATTTGGCAAATGACACTGTAGCTCTCTTATATAGAGATAGCAGGGGAGATGAGGAGGCCGTGGTAATTAATCCAACCGTGTTCCCAAAATCCATTAATTTGATCAACCTCTTCGTTTCCCCGTGTGATCAACGACCAGCGCGGGAACTCAAATGCCTTCGAATCACGAAACGTCGCGGGAAGGCGCAGGCTTTACTCCCGGTTCGAGACACGAATCGGGACAAAAAGGGGGGCACCTGCTCACAGCGGGCCGCATACCCTTTTGTCCCGGTTTGTATCTCAAGCCGGGACAAAAGGGTCCTAACGAACCGGGAGAAATTGGCCGCCGATTTCGGCGCGACGTGGTCGGACCTTTAGTCGCGGGTTGAGACACGTCCACGACTAAAGGCCCGGGCGAAAGGCCTGTTTTCTACTAGTGAATATGCAGTTTCTGCTCAAGCCACAAAATGGACCAAAACTGCATTCTGCAAAGTTGTTTTACAATATACCTCAAAACTCCTTTACATTACAAGTTTTAAAGGGATCTTATATACCATACTCCATACTAAAAACAGGTTAATTAGGTGACCAGTTTTAGAGAACCGTTCAACGGATTTTTTTCTCGCTGCTAGTGGTAGCAGGGGAATTTTATATTTTTCCACTCTTTACTCTGGACATCGATGATTTGCCCCTCTTTACATTGAAATTGATTATTTGCCCCTACTTACTGTGAACTTTGATCATTTTCCCTTTGCAGGTTTGGCTCATGTAAGATGTCAAATTTGCCCCCTTCTTCCTTACCCTCTTTGTTGCAATCCATCATGGCGTCCGTCCATCTCCTCCCATTCTACTTCCCTGGCTGGACCTTGGTGGTGAGACTTTGACCTCGCCCAGGTGGAGCTCGAGGGAGGCTTCGTCCTCTCAGGTCCAGACCTGCCGGAGGTGGTCGTGAGTAGCTAAGGGACGGATCTCCTGGGCACGTCTAGAGGAGCGAGCCTTCAGGATCAGGAGGGATAGCTGCAGCGGCGTCGTCCACTCGTCGCTCGAGCAAATGCCAGGTAACAGCGCGCGGTCGGACAAAGAAATGCAAAAACAAGCAGAAGTGGCAGCTACAGCTAAGGGTGGGCATAAAAAAACGAACCCGAACAACAAAACCGAAAAGACCGAGACCGAAACCGTAATGACCGAAAATTAAAAGATCGAATTAAATACGGTCCTAGAAACTCAAAGACCGAATTTAATATGGTCTATTCGGTCCTCACCATCAGGAGACCGAATTACCCATTATAACTGAAGATTTTAATTCACGGAAGATTAATGCCCACGGATGTCAGACTATGCTCGGCTTGTTTTGCTTCTCTCATACCAGGGCATCTATTTTGTATGGATGCATGCAACGCATACACGGAGATCATGCTCGTTTTCTACAGAGAAAAACAAGGCAAAAATTGTATGGAATGCTCAGTGTCCAGAAATTTTCTATCATATATTCATGTGCGCTCTTGTGGTTGTGATATGTGTGAGACCATGTGAAATTATGTGTGCATTTATTTCTCAAGTGGCGACTTTTGTTGCTTGTTTGTACACTTGTGTGTTGCTGTCTGTTGGTTATTATGTGAAATTGACACTACATATTTTGCGATTTTTCAAGTTATGACATGTGCTGCTTGTTTTGCGTATACAGTTCTGTGATTTTACATTCCAGCAAATAGAAGTGATTAAAATGCTCATCTTGTTGTATTTATATTTTGTATATAACTATGTTGTTTGAAATATGAAAATATAAGAAAACTAGTGTTATATTTTATTATTTGGTTTATATGGTCATGACCGAAGACCGAACCGAAAAGACCGAAGACCGAAGGTAATTTGGGTAGCATTTCTAGATAACCGAAATATTTCAAAACCGAATACAAAAGACCGAGCAAACCGAACAGACCGAACGCCCACCCATAGCTACAGCTACCGGCCGCCGATCATTTACCGTCAGTCGTCGACCGTCTTGCACCGCCACCGACGAGTTGGTGTTCTGCACTAGTAGGGCCCTATGGCAGATACCCCTCCCAATTCAATTGATCCTCTACATGGTTGAGAAATATAGAAGGTGCGGAGCATCAAATTGTTTTTGGGCGTGTTTGGTAGCCCACAGTGACCCCTACGAGGCCTTGGGGATTTTGTTCCCTGGCCTGTCCCGTATTCCTATATGGCACGAACCTTAAAGCAGCGTCGGGCCAGGACCGATAGGAACGGCCGAATCAGCCGTTTCCACTGAGCCACCCTCGAGTGCTCTAATTCTAGTATGTGCAGGGATGGGAAACATGGAGCCGAGTTCATCCGACCTCAGAGATAGCGCGAGCTCACGCGCGCAGGCGAAAAAACGGCGGGACAAATTTCGGTCACCACCCATAAATTTCGCTCACCTATTTCACCCCTCCGCTCTCCACCGGAACTCCTGCCACCATTTCCCCCGTTCGAGCTCTCCCCTTTGCAGTTTTTTCACAGAGGAGCAGGTAAGCGGCGGCTACTCCTCCGATGGTCGGAGCTGGTCCTCAGAGGAAAACCATCTTCATCCTCTTCTCCGAGATGTCCTACTCCTCCTCATCCACTTCTGTTGCTTCCCCAGCTGTACACAACTTCATTGTAGTCCTCCTCCTTCGTTGCTACCCTAGATCTGGTAGTTTGTGGTACATCTGAGTAGATCTTTTGGTTCATGCGTAGCTCCTGATGCGGTAGTTCTTCGATCTTGTAGTCCATGCTTAGCTCCTGTTGCGGTACTTCTTTGATCATGTACATCATGCTTAGCTCTTGATGCAGTACTTCTTTGAACAAAATTACTAGAAAAAGGACGCCCTCTCTAGGAGGGCGCTTTTTGACTCACACACCACGCGACAAGTGGCGCGTGATGGGGAGTTCTCATCCCCACGGGGTGAACCACACCGCGCCACTTTTCACGATGTGGTCAAACCCACCGATGGATGGGCTACAGATGAGCTTTTTTCTATTTTTTTTCGTAGATCCGAACAGAAAAACGAAATATCTTGTGAATGGAATGTCCAAATCACGTTCCGTTTTCACCACTATGCTAGTCGCGTTGAGATCTACAAAACTAGATCCCATATTGATATGTTTCGACGAACTTTTTTGCACTGCCTGCAATACATAGGTTACACTGCCTGCCGGTTTGCAGTGCAGTGACTATTTTTTGCACTGTTTTTTGGTTGCACTGCCGATGATCTCACTGATGCACTGCCTTACTATACACTACCTTCGGATGTCCTGTCTGCGCACCTATATTTGCATTGCCTTCCGGTGCATCGATGCACTGCCTTCGGATGTCCTGTTCTGAGCGCATGTATTGCACCACCATCCAGTGCACCGATGCACTACCTTAAACTAGTTGAATGCCCGTGCGTTGCTACGGTCCCTATGTTTGTTGTCTCACATGTAAACATAATACAATGTGTAAAAAGCCACATTCCATTTTTTTAAATGAGATTCTTCTTTGATATACTCCCACAAAATCTGTTGTTTGCCACCATATGCATAGAAAGCAATAACCGTATAATTATCTCTTATTACTAAATAACCTTGCACAACCATGAAAAAAACGAAGACATCAATTGCAATATTGTTTTATTTCATGACGACACACACTCCAGGTACAAGGACAATGCGACAAACTTGTGTTTTGTTTGTCTCGATCGCCCTAATGCAAGAAGCTTTCGTTGCTCCAAACAATGTCTTCTCTCTTATGTCTCGCACCCATAGACTACCCCTAGACTGTCCCTCTGCCTCTATCCGCAGGTACATCTTCTCATTGTTTTCCAAACTTCCTGAAAATAACAAAGGACATGAAACATGGCATCCAAGTTCTAAGGCAATTAATTGCGAAACTAAACTAAAATAGTCAATAAAGGCATGGTCAATACAGACACAACAACAAATATGTGAACATGAGACAAAAATAACTTCACCTGAATATTCAACCGAATTTTTTAGGTAGTAGAACCAAACAACATTGGACAAGAGAAAATGCAAAAATGTATGAACCAAGAAAGCACTGAAGGAGGTACTGGGGCATTCCCTTTCACTATTGGTATACCGCATAATGCCATCATTATTCTTCAAGGAATCAGTAAGTAGTAATTCTTGAAAGTTGTTGAATATTTTCCTGGGGTTAGCAAGAAGGTGGACTAACCTTAAACAATGTCCATTTATTGTTACAAGTTGATGATGCTGAACCTGGTGAATCATTAAAGTACATTTGCAATCAGAGCTATCCACCGATATATTAGCTCTTCACTGCCATGTTCACCCGCCACATCCATTAGAACCCCACTAAGTAAAAAAATGGTTCAAAAAAACAAGCATATATAGCAGAACTGAGAGAGGATTTACAAGGGGTTGTGTGAACCACTGCAGAGATTCAAGCAGAAGCATACAGTTTAGAGTGGCGTGTGATAGATAATGTAGTTTAATTATACACCACTTTATATTTTGGTACTTGATCATATTACACACTATTACGCACTGTACATTGTAATAACTACATAGCCGCTTTGCTAAAATACTACATTTACACAATTAAGTTGTTTTAGGCCCAAAGGACAAACTAATCATGATAATAAAACACTTGAAAAGGGAACAAAATTCATTGACATCACCTTCCATCCCGACCCGATTTGAAAATTTAATTGACATAGATGGTCCATTAAACTGGTAACTAACTGCTAGAAGCCATTTAGAGAACATACCTTGTCATATGTCAATCAACTCCCAAGGACAACAGAGATAAAAAGAGCTCTGGCATGGCCTCCAGAAGACTTGCAAGGTTCAGCCGACAATAGAGATATGGGTGAAATGGATAAGAGGTGAAACAAGCACCTAAAAAATGACCCAATACGAAAGGTCAAAATAAAAGAAAGAACCAGCAAACTGAAAATCCATTTTTAGTAAGCTAAAAAGGATACAACCAATGCGTAGGATTCAATGTCCTCATTCAAACAACGAGAAAGGAAAATAATCCATCTTGTAGAGTTCAAATAATCCTTCTATTAAATTTAGGAGTCACCAGGATGCTTCACTTGGCGAATACGTGAAAATTCGGAGAGAATATAGAAGTGCCAATAAGAACTCTCGGATTCTTTGTATTTCTGATGTTAGCATACATTACCGCCGGATGGTAGACATCTTTAACAATTTGTAAGAGAGCTCAACATCTTCCAACAATTTGAATTTCATAATGCTATCATACCGATGTTCTGTGATGAAGTTGTCTATACAAAACACCTCACACTTCATGAAGCATGTTATTCAGGTTTATGTTTTGTTGGCAAATGGTTATCTCTCTAAGCATGGTTAAGTAATGCCTTCTACTTAAATTCTGAATCGGGTGCCTTCATGTGGATAATAAATAAATGAGTGTTGATGCAAAAATCGGGTGCCAAGATAAAACTATAAGTAGATTCTGATAAAAAATGCAATCTACTTTTAATCATTTTGCTTTGCCTTCGCCTTAACATCAATAAGTATGCAACAATCACTACTTATTATTTAACAGCACCAGCGCTCTCTAACCCAATCATTAAAGCGAGGTAATCTAGTGCAAAGGTCCTGTGTGGTTCATGAATCAATCAGCAAAACAAAACTCCTATAGACGTGTAGGTAGAACACACATTCAAATTCACAAAATAAAATTCTTTCCCTGACAAGCTTATTACTACAACTTATCAAACAAAATATGATAGAACAGCTAGCTGTAACACCGAAGGTATCAAAGTCTATGGGAGAAACCATATATAAAAATATAACCATAAGAAGCTTTATAGGTGAGAAATAATAAAAGTAGGAAATCTTGACATCCTTGGGCCAAACATTAGAAAAAAATTGAAATACTAACCAAAACAAACTCCTCAAATGTCACTGGAATACTTTTGAAGTGTCGTATCACTCTAGCCCATCCGACAAAAAATAAGAAATGTTTTCATGGCCAAGAAATTAAGATAGTCATAGTTGGAAGATGAAAAGGCCAGGGCTGCATGCAAACTAAGCAAATGCAGACCAAAAGGATTGAAATAACAAATGAAACATTTATAAGTGAATAGGGATTACCTAATGTGACCGGCTATGTAAGGCAAAAATTCACTTAGAGAGACCCCAAAGAACTTTTTCCATGTTGTAAGTGAACAAAATAACCTCAAGCTTCTGTTGTGCGCTATCAACCTGAATAAAAGGAAAACGTGAGAACAAACATCATCTTCAGCTTGGAACTAGAAACAATGAAAATATACCATGTTAATCACTCCAATGATGGGAAGTATTTCTTGCATTGGATGACGAAATGCCCTCTCAATATTTACCTACTTATCAATGAAGATAGAAGAATTTAGAAATCTAATGTTTAGCGATAAGGGAACGTGACTTCAGTATGCATGCAGCCAAACTACTCCTTCTGTTATTGGCAGAAGAAAAACTTGTACACCACCAGTTTATATTCTGCCTCTAGTGCCTCTGCTCTGATGTTTGCCTCCGCTCATAGCTCAATCTAATGACTTCATAACCTACATCAGAAACTTGCTATAGCATGTCGGCGGATGGTGTGTTTCTTTAAATCGCTAGGAGCCATCGGATGGTGAGCATGCGGATTATGCCCCTCAGGTTACCCGTGGCGCACATCATATTGGTGCGCCACGGCTATATAAGTACCCGTGGCGCACCACTCTTCCCATGCGCCACGGGTAAGTTAGACCCTTTATTATTTTTCTGCCCAGAAATCTTAAACCTCAAAAAACTATGTGTTCCATTTCGAATTTTGGGATTTTGTAGACCGAAAACAGCTCAAAAGGCCGTAGGTCATTTGATTTGGATGTAACTTTTCTTCTAGTTTTTTTTAAGGTATTAAACGTCGAAATCCGAGTTCGTATGCAAAAGTTATTGCCATTTTACCGGAGCATAATGTTTTATTGCAAAAATATGTATAAAGTCATGTTTATTATTTTACCTAAAAACTAGGTTCCATAACATAACTACATCTTAAAGGATTTTATTTTTTGAATTTTTTTACATTTAGCTTTTCCAAAACTGAAAAGGCGATTACCAGGGGGGGGGGGTGCACGGGAGCACAAAGTAGCAAACTTACCCATGGCGCACTATAGCGCCCCGACCCCAGAACTATACAATGACGCTATGTGCAACCGGTCATACTATACAATTGAAGGTTACTGGGGTTACCAATCCCAGGCCAAAACCTTTGGCAGGCGTGCTCGGAAATGGATCATCGGCAACGCAACACTTCGATCATGCCATAAGCTCAGACATAGCTATCATGCATAATAGAGAGAGATCAAGACTGCGGAACAACTGGCACATCACAAACTCTACGACACAAAGCGATCATAGTTCAACTCATATAATGAGAAAGATAGCAAATAACATCTCAGAGGTCACAAACTCAACATTACATCATACAGAAGCAAATATAGTTGTCTAACAACAAGATCCAAATTATGGCCTAAGAGGCCTACAATAACATATCCCAGCCAGCCTGTTCCAAGACGTCCCAAGCTGCCACCTGGGAACCCCAGACTACTCGTCGATGTCAACAAAGAACCCACCTTCCTGTTCGGTGACGTCCTCCTCTGAAACAATTAATAATCAACAAAGAGAGACTGAGTACGACGTACTCGCAAGTTTAGTAGGGCGATATAGGCCCAATGATGACAAGGCTCTAAAGATGTACAATGTTTGTTTTGCATAAAGCTAGTTTTCATTTGTAAAGACATAACTGACTCATGGCATCGACTACTCAGAAGGTTTTTCGAAAAGGGGTAAGATAGTAAACTTTTGTCTTCGGTTCACCTTGAACCAACTTGTAGCCAGAAACACCACTCGTCTCCACCAAGGCACTCCCTCGAATCACCCTCGAGGAAATGAACCTTTTAACACACGTTGAACTGCAACCTCTAGTTGCCAAATTTTAGATAAGTGTATATTTTCTATGGTCTCCTATATCCGTTCCCAAGTTGTCCATAACCGCGAACACGGCTTTTCAAAAAGATTAAACCCTGCAGGGGTGTACTAATTTATCCATTGGTACCGTCCGGCTCGCCTGATTAGCTCTCTTCCGGGGAAAGCTGGAAAGTGGGCACGGTTAAACCTTTACCTCGCATGAGACTATCCAAGAGTCATCTGTGGCGACAGGACAAGTTTACCCAGCCTATTTCAGCCCCTGCCCCCATCGCCACGTCCTAAACACCATCATCCCCATTGTCGATGGTTTAGATCAACGGTGAAGATACGGGACTATGTACGCACGGGCATCGTCGATGTGGGTTAGTAGACGAACGACACGGGAGACAAGATTTATACAGCTTCGGGACCCGGGAAATATCATCCGGTAATATCCCTACGTGCTGTTTGTGGCTAGGTCTTATTCCTCTCATGGTGGAAGTCGCCGATGAGGCGGCTCCTCTTGTCTAGATCTGTCTGATTCTCCCCTCTTGGTGCGCCTTGCCCCTCCTTATAAAGGTGGAGGAGGCCGGCTTACATGTCGAGTCCTTTTAGGACACTGCTAATCTAATACAAGTCGAGTCCTTGTAGGACACTGCTAATCTATTACAAGTTGGCAAGGTGAGTCCTTGTCCTAATCAGACTGTGGAGTCGGCCTGCTGGGCCACCCCGGATGGGCCACGTTAATCCTCCTTGCTGGTACCCGTGTCCCATATCCCCGACAGTAGCCCCCGAGCTTTCGGGTGACTCGTAGAGTCATGCGGAAGGTCTTGATTTGTTGAAGAAATGGGACACAGAATCAGTGCCGGGTTCTTTGCCAGCTTGTAGATGTAGCGCTTTGCCGAGTTGTAGATGTCGATGATGTCGCGGCACCCGGCTTCAGCATTTGCCGAGTTGCCGATGTAGACTTTGCCGGGTTGTCGTTGTAGATTTTGCCGGGTTGTCGATATAGGCGTTGCCGAGTTGTCGATGCCGGCTTCGCTTGCCGACTCGTTAATGCCAGCTTCTCCTGCCGACTTGTCAATGCCGGCTTCTCCTGCCGACTTGTCAGTGCCGACTTCTTTTGTGGACTTGTTAATGCCGGCTTCTCCTTCCGACTTGTTAATGCCGACTTCTTCTACCGACTTGTTAATGCCGGCTTCTCTTGCCGACTTGTTTTGAAGTGAGTCGGAAATTTTCTCCGAGTCCTTTTGACGAGTTGTATGACTTTGCTCGAGCTTATTTACACTGGTATATGTATAGCCCCCAAGCGCCAAGTTGTTAACTTGTGACGGCTTGGAGCTTATATTGATGACTCATAACTTCACATGATGTAGCCCCCGAGTGACGGGTTGTTTGCCTGTGACGACTTGGGACTCCTTGATGTATAACTCATGACTTTCAGATGATGTAGCCTCCGAGTGCCGGGTTGTTAACCTGCAACAATTTGGAGATCAAAACTTTTAAAACTTGATTGTTATTTAACTTGTAGAAAAACCTGATCCGTGAGTAGCCCCCAAGCGCCGAGTTGTTGGCCTGCGACAACTTGGAGCTTCCAACTCTATATTCCCTTTGACTTAAACTGAAAACCTGATAACATGTAGCCCCCAAGTGCTGGGTTGTTTGCCTGCAGCAACTCGGAGCTTAAAACTTTTTGAACTTGATTGATGCTTGAGCTGATTTGGTTCTTATAACTCTTCTTAGTTTTATACTGATGAATAAGTAGGCCCTGCCTGGTCTTTGCTAATTAGCAGCCAGTTTGTTGTACAGGTTGCATCTGACTTACCAGATAAAACTAAGGATAAGTTGGCATCTGAGCCAGGTCAATGAGTCTAGAACTTGGCTTTTTCCTGAAAGACAAGCCCTCAAGGACCTAATGATCAAAGTTAATAAAGACGCACTTACTGGAAATAGCAAACTAGAGGACCCTTGGATACGCCCGCACAAGTTATTCAGTTACTAAGGAGCCCATACCCCCACCAATGGCAGCACGCTCAAACCTTGGTTCCGAAGACAAGAACTCGCACTTAGTGCAAGAATGAGGCAAAACACCATCCCCGATGGCAACTCATCCAAGCCTTCTTAGCATTTTAATTAAGGATCACAAGTAACCACCATGTCCGAAACATTCCATCAACATCATAATTATGGAATTTAATCAACAAACGATATAGCATTTGACTAAGCATGGCTAAGCATAGCTAAGCATATATATATACAACAATTATATCTCTATCTCTGGCCAACACATCAAACCTATGGTTCATAGGAGGGGAAACATGTGATGGTTCAGGGGACAATGCATATCATAGGATACTCTATGTTTTGATCAAAAGCTGACATTGGAATCGAATGCAATATTATGGTGGATAAAATAATTGTATAAAACAATAGGAGGCTATATGCCAAGAAGGTTAGGTTATCTCTTGCCTTGCTGAAAGTGCTGGTCGCGCTGCTCGTCGAGGTATTATGGTGGAACCTCGACTGCTGAATCTACCGGAAAACAAACAATAACAGGAAACAAAATAAATAACACGAATACAAGGTGCAATGCACACTCATGATGAGATGGTCATATTATGCACTGAAATGGTATTGGGCATGCCCCACAAGTTAAATGGAACCCCTAAAATAATTATCGGAATTAACAGGTTATAACTCCATATTTAACTTAGTGAATGAAGCATTTACCCAAAATGTCCAGTACTTGGATACTCTATGTTTTGATCAAAAGCTGACATTGGAATCGAATGCAATATTATGGTGGATAAAATAATTGTATAAAACAATAGGAGGCTATATGCCAAGAAGGTGAGGTTATCTCTTGCCTTGCTGAAAGTGCTGGTCGCGCTGCTCGTCGAGGTATTGTGGTGGAACCTCGACTGCTGAATCTACCGAAACACAGACAATAACAGGAAACAAAATAAATAACACGAATACAAGGTGCAATGCACACTCATGATGAGATGGTCATATTATGCACTGAAATGGTATTGGGCATGCCCCACAAGTTAAATGGAACCCCTAAAATAATTATCGGAATTAACAGGTTATAACTCCATATTTAACTTAGTGAATGAAGCATTTACCCAAAATGTCCAGTACTTGGATACTCTATGTTTTGATCAAAGCTGACATTGGAATCGAATGCAATATTATGGTGGATAAAATAATTGTATAAAACAATAGGAGGCTATATGCCAAGAAGGTGAGGTTATCTCTTGCCTTGCTGAAAGTGCTGGTCGCGCTGCTCGTCGAGGTATTGTGGTGGAACCTCGACTGCTGAATCTACCGAAACACAGACAATAACAGGAAACAAAATAAATAACACGAATACAAGGTGCAATGCACACTCATGATGAGATGGTCATATTATGCACTGAAATGGTATTGGGCATGCCCCACAAGTTAAATGGAACCCCTAAAATAATTATCGCAATTAACGGGTTATAACTCCATATTTAACTTAGTGAATGAAGCATTTACCCAAAATGTCCAGTACTAAAATATGAGTTCTACATGCATGATAATGACATTATTAGATAGGTATTGTTCTCCTGATCATTTTGGTACTTCCTTTGCAATTTTTTGATTAATGAGGAAGAAATGGTGATTTAAACGGTTATTCAACTTAAATCATTTTAACCAATTCGAAATGACATCAAACGAAAAATTGTTGTCATGCTTTGAACTTAACATAGATAGATAGCATTTGTTTTGCTGGTCATTTTGGTATATCATTTGCAATTTTTGGATCAATATTTATCAAGTTATATTTTCCCAAAATTGGAATTAAATCTACCATTTTAGAAAACTCAATTTAACAGCAATTAGAATATTCATTTTAACATGTAAATAGAACTAACATATGGATATTAATTCCCTGAACAATTTGGTACCTTATTTGTAACTTTTGGAGCAATATTCAAATTGTTATGAATTTCCCAATTATTAATTTGAATCTGCCCTTTTTATATTTAATCAAAACAGGCAATTTAATTTAACCAATTAATTCAACTAAGGGCACTAATATGTAGGGTTTAGTTAGCTGAGCATTTTAACATATCAGTTGCATTTTTCTGATTCGTAAATCTCCAGATATGAATTTCCAAAATTTTGAATAACTCATAGATGATTTGTATTTCACAAATAATTTCATGTTTTACAATTCAATTGCATGTATGAGTTACATATTTGGATAGGTTATGAAATTCTAAACATTTTGATATAAGGCACACATTTTTCTGATTTACCAATTAAAAGAAAATGCAATTACAAAATTCTGTTAATTTCTGGAAAAATTCAGAAACAAGAACAGATGATGTCATCATGACGTCACAGAGGAGCTGCGGCTCTGTTGAACACCAATTCCTCGTTTCGGTTCGAAATTGAATGCGGGCAAACGCACTACAGGCTAGAGGAGGCGGAGAGGAGTAGGGGGCGGCGGAATGGACCAAATGGTCACCGGAATGAGCCCCGGTGACCACCGGAGCGGCGGCGGACGGCGGAGCTCGGAGGGGGCACGGCACAGAGAGGGAGGGAGAGGGTGAAGGGGTCCCGGAGGTAGCCCGGCTTACCCTGGGAGCGCCTGCGTGGACGGAGAGGGCCGGGGAGGACAGACGGCGGCGCATTTCTTCGCGGCGGCGGTGGCCGGAGGCGGAAGAGACAAGGACGTCGGCGTCGATTTTGGGCGTCCCGTGATGATTCCTTCGGCGTGGAGGACGAGGGGAGGAAGGCACATCTCTTGGCGGCTTCGGCTTGAGCTCGGGTGGCCGGAGTCGTCGGCGGGCACGACAATGGCGAGCTGCGGTCGCGGGCTCAATTTAGGGTTAGGGTTAGGGTTTCCGCACGCGGTGAAAAGAGAGAGGGGGCAGAGGAGGAAAAGAGGAGAGCACGACGTCGTGGGGGCTTAACCACATGCGGCAGGGGAGGGCCCGGCGTCGTGGAGCAGTGGAGCTTGGCGGTCATGGCACCAGTGGCAGCGCTGTCGCCACAGTGAAGATGGATTCTTCCGAAAACCCCCCTGGCCCCATTTTCCTTTTCTGTTTTTATTCAAATTGAAAACATGAACCTTTCCCAATTTATTTGAGGCATCAAAACATGTGCAAAAATTATGAAAATCATCAGGGTGGCTCCTGATAAGATAATGAAGCTCAGCATATTTTTGTTTTGAATTTTTGAAAGGTTTAACCTGGTTTCAAAATTCAAAGTTGATTTGCACCAAATTTGGTGTTCCCATTTTATAAAAACAATTGGCATAAAGATGCCTTTGTCAAATATTTATAAAATTAACTTTGGAACTTCCTGGACAAATATGGAAGCTCAAGAATATTTGGTTTTGCCAATTTGAACAATTTACCAAGTTGAAATTTGGGAAGGTTTTGCTCCCCTTTTAATGTTTTCCAATTGTTGCTTTATTTAAGTTAGCAATTTAAAAGATGCCATGATGCAAGTTGCAATGCAAAAAGTGAAAATTTGGCTCAAATTTTAGGGTACCAAACTGGGGCTGTTACAAATCTACCCCCCTTACAAGAATCTCGTCCCGAGATTCCTAGAGTAGAAGAGAGAGGAGGGAAACTTGGCAACCCTTATCTTCAACGATCTTCTCGATCCCACGATGATCTTCATAGTTGCAGAACGTAGTTTTATTGAACAAAAGTCTATCATTCTCTTTTCAATAAAGATTAGAGTTTTCAAAGCAAACAAAGTTTTACTCAAACTATAAACAAAAAAAGAAAAGGGTAGTGCATGCTCTTTCGGGGGTAGTTTGCGAGTACAATTCCCATTGTACTCATAATGGTTTCGTCCCTGGCTATTGTCTTAGCCAGATTTTAAAGAGGAGCAGCTTGAAGAAGGAGACGGAACTGACGTCAATGCGAACTAGGGCGCTTCCCAGTCAGTTGCCTGTAGGGTTAAGGCGAATGACTTGGGCTCCACGTTGTTTGGTGATTTTCCGCTGCAAGTACCTATTGAAGAGTATGACTTCAATCAAGTAAGTATATTCCTTCGGTAATTATGGATGTTCCTTGATTACCAGTTTGATTGTGCTCAGCGACACACTGATCATGGGATCGCTGATGTAGGCACAAGGGTATTTCGGACAGCTAGTCCGGGGTCCCCACAGACTTGGTATCAGAGCAATCCTGACTGTAGGAGACCTTAGTTAGCATGGACGTTAGTTAGGAAAGCAAATATTTTTGACAAAAGTATATTACTACCAAAATATATTTTTATCTAGAGAAGTCCAAAAATGGCTTCGCTCTTCTCATCTTCTCAAATATTTCAAAGTCTTACCCCTCTATTTTAAGATTTTCAAAGGCATTCTTCTATTATCTTACCTTCATTCAAAACCTACATACATACTCGACGATGAACCCAAGTGAGACCTAACTGACCAGTAGCCAGAAGGAGAAGAAGGTTCCATCCCAAATCCTCGACATTCAACATCAAGGTGATTGATCTGCCAATGCCAAGATCGTCAGTGTCAACAAAGCAACAAACCTCCGAAGACCTCAGCTCAACATCAACAATTCTACTCAAGTTGCAACTTCGACGACCTCAATTTCTCCAGTGGAAGACTAAGGCGATAAAATGAAGACTTCACCAGCAATGTTCGACAAAGACCCCTAGGAAAAACTCATGATAGGAACCTTGGTTACCCCGACTACCACGAGTATTAGACGTCCGTTGGTACTAGACGTACCTTGTGTGCACCTTGCTTGTGTGAACTCTGCTTGTGTGTTGTTTGTGAGATGGAAAAGGAGTTTTGATAAAAAGGAAAGTTTAGTTTCCCTTTTGCCACCTAACGAAAAAAAAAGAACAATTGTTAACTCTTCGCCATAGTTGTACCTTGTTGCGGATGTAAACCCGCCAAGGAAAATCTTTCTAAAATAATTTTCCCTCTCATCTCAAGATCTGACAATTCCGCAAGAGACAAAAGACTCCTGATCCTTAGCCAAATAGCCGGAAATTTTTGTAACCTAACTGGCAAGTCAGACATTGGACTTCATGCACCATCTGAAGCAAGTGCGTCAAGATCTTGAAGGAAACTGCAATTGTATGCCAACCTCGTGAAGACACGAGCCCCCACCTCACAAAATTAACTTGTGAAATTACAAGAATACCACACCAAATTATCATATCTAGCTTTAGGTTAACGTCTGACTCAAGTCCACGATAATACCAACTAATCTTCTAGGACCACAAACCTTGACATGAAACGAGGACATAATGAGACTCATCTAGAATTGGTAACTAGAGCTCAAGGAGTGCGTAAGAGTTGCTATGAAGATTCGAGCTCAGAGACCGACGGTGATGATGGGTTTCAAAGAGGATCATGTACCTACCCGCTTGACGAGCAGTTAGTGGCACCTTAATCCCTTGCGCTAACCTTGCTAGGTTTGACCCACCTAAATTTTCCCGTGAAATGAAACCAAAGAAAAACCTCGACTAACTCTTACCTATCACCGCAAACTTGGGAAAGATGAATGGGAACCCTAGCCTGCCGCTGATTTTCTGAAGATTATATGAATCCTCAAGCACAAGACTTATCCAAGGGAGATCGCCACCAACTAACCCGAAGGACACGAACTTTAAAGATCGTCAACATGAAGTTACCCCAGGAAAAAGGACGCCATCGACGTCATCGGCCGAACAACAATCCTAGCTCAACCCGGCTCAACTAAGCGAAACAAGAAAGGCAAAGGTACCTGTTTGGAAAACAACTGGTGTGAATATCCTTCACTAACTTTTTTCTAAGGACCATTAAGCCGTGACTTTCTGAACCCACTCACCAAATTCTAGATTAACATCTAACCCCAGTTTGTGACAGTACTAACTGGCCTTATCTAACCACAAGTTTTGACAAGAAGAGTGGTGATATAGAAAGAATCATATATAGTTGGTAGTGAGAAGATCGCCGTCATCAAGTCCGAAGTCGATCAATACTGAAGACCATCTGTGCAGAATTGAACCAGGAAGCAAGCACCATCAACGTTACCTATCGAGCAATCATCCTGTTCAACTGGCCTCGACCAATCACACCGAAGGAGGATTCAAGAAAGCACGAACATCGACCGCTGACATGAAGCTCTTTCTCTAACTTTTTAAGGTTAACCGAGAATGCGCCCCTCGTACCCTTGTTAAACAGCAGACCAAACCACCTACCTTTAGGGTCCTTGTACCGACTTTTAGATTCCCTTGGAAGCGCGATAATCTAGACTGTACTTCTTAAGATTCTTACCAACGCTTCATGAAGCTCGAGAACCAAGGAAGTCAGCAATAAAGTTCCTCCTTTACTCAGCTGAAGAAGGACAAGCATGAAGACAAATAACCAATGGAATACCCAGAAGAATCAAACGACGTAAGCACCTGCTATGGACAACATCAACCACCAGGAAAGTCCAGATGAATTTAGACATTTATAGCATCCTTTTTCTAACTAGAAACCGGAGACAGTCAAGTACGCAAACCCGGCGCATCCTGAAAACCACGCGTCTCTTCCTGCAATCCTCGTAAGGCGACAATATCAGGAAGTGATATCTGCACCAACCCCAAGCACCAAGGAGTGGCAACCGAGATGAAGATCGTCAATAAGTACAAAGCCTCCAAGTCAACTCCAGCTGCAAACTTCAGCAAGACCGATTAAAAACCCCTTTTAAGGGGGGAAGACCTGCAATAGGTATACCAGAACGTGGTAATAATTAGTTCCTTGCGCCTCAGCCTCGTAGAAACTGGGAACAGCCAACCAAGACTATCCATCAGCATAGATCGTCAAGTCAACCCTAACATCTAGGATCTGAACCCACCAGAGAAAATTACCGACAAGGAACGACCTCGCAACATCAAGTTGTCAATATCTCACCTGACAACCTCACTGAAGAAGCAACGACCTCGGAAGTATAGCCAGCCCAAAACTCGTGCCCTCGTACTCCCCTGTACCCCCGGGCAAATCTCGGGACGAGATTTATTTTAAGGGGGGAAGGATTTGTAACATCCCAAATTTATAATAAGAATTAACAAGACCCAAAATTCAGAACCAACAAAAACTTTTTGGAATTACTACACTAATGATTGTGTTTCCCTTTATATTGTTCTGTTTGACCTTGTGTGACTTGTTGTTTATGTTGTTTGACTAGTAAATATTAATCCAAGAATCCAGCCCAAGTAAAATATATTAAACTTGGTGCTCATGTTATGACAAGAGTAGATTCCATATATTCTTTTTCTAATCTTATTTTGGCCAAAGTCTATTTCAATGATATTTGATTTCAGCAACAAATAAAATACCCTTTAGTTGAGAAAGTAAAAGTATTTCCAAAATTATGTGTTCCCAATAATATGGAGAGCTATACGTTATCTCCTATCTAAAGCTAACCATGATATTTTGCATGTATATGCAACTCCCATTTTATAAACTCTGATTTCCACTCAATTTGAAAACAACACTAGTGGGAAATATATTACCCCACATATTTCCTTTCCCAAACCTTTTTGAAAACAATTAAAGTATGAGTTGAGATATTTCTTAAACCTCATCTTGTCATAATTGAGTGTGATCATTTTTTTATAAGATAGTATTGTGAATTATGGAATTGGTGGTGAGATTAATTCATGTGGTTTGAATTGTGTGGTCTTGATTGTGATGATTGGTATTGCTTGTGTTTATTCATTGTTGTTTGTTTTGATGTGTGTGTTTGCTAAATAAAATTATGAAGAAAGGAAAGNAAGGGTAAAGAAGAACGCGGTGGTGCTTTGTAACATCCCAAATTTATAATAAGAATTAACAAGACCCAAAATTCAGAACCAACAAAAACTTTTTGAAATACTTCACAAATGATTGTGTTTTCCTTTATATTGTTCTGTTTGACCTGGTGTGACTTGTTGTGTATGTTGTTTGGCTAGTAAGTATTAATCGAAGAACCCAACCCAAGTAAAAATATATTAAACTTGGTGATCATGTTATGACACGAGTATATCCCCTATATCTTTTCCAATCTTATTTTGGCCAAAGTCTATTCCAATGATGTTTGATCTCAGCAGCAAATAAAATACCCTTTAGTTGAGAAAGTAAAAGTATTTCCAAAATTATGTGTTCCCCAAAAATATGGAAATCTATATGTTATCTCCTATCTATTGCCAACCATGATATTTTGCATGTATATGCAACTCCCCTTTTCTAAATTCTGATTTCCACTCCATTTGAAAATAACACTAGTGGGAATTATATTACCCCACCTATTTCTATTTAACAAAATCTTTTCAAAACTATGGAGTAGTGAGTTGAGATATTCTATAAACAACATCTTGTCATAATTGAGTGTGATCATTTTTATAAGATAGTATTGGTAATTAGGGAAATGGTGGTATGATTAATTCATGTGGTTTGAATTGTGTGGTCATGATTGTGATATGATTGCTTGTATTTTGTTGCTTGAGGAGTGTGATTGCTAAGCAAAAGTATGAAGAAAAGAAAAGAAATAAGAGCAACACAACAACACATAAAATAATGGGACAAGTGCCACACAAATTTCTCCCAAGAAGAAATAAATATTTTCTTTTAAAATCAAAAAAAAAAAACCAGTGGGGTGACATAGTGCTCACTCCCACTTTGCTCTAATATCTTTTCCCTCTTCAAAATATATTTTCAAAAATCCAAAATTTAAAATTTTGTTCAAGCATTTGGTCGAACAGGTGGCATGCACCACCCTGTTCTTCCCCAAACCGAAGCAAGGATCGGATCACTTCGTGTTTCCCGTGCAAAAATCGAGCTTAAGATCATCCCTGTCCCCTTCCCTCACCGTGGCGATCATCTTCGTGCTCCAGAGCCTCGTGGGAGCAAGCCATTTCGGCGAATTGGTCGCCGTTCATCATCGCCAGGGAGCACGGCTCCTGTGGCCATGCCGCCGTGCCACCCCGTGGAGGAAACCGTCCCCCACCGGCCACCTAGCCCTAGCGCCGCTCCCTACCACCTCTCCTGCCCCCTCTCGTGCCTGCACAACGCCCAGCAAGAACCCAGACCCGCCGGGGACTCGCCGCCCGTGCGTGCCGTGCGCCGCCCACGCTCGCCCGAGGCCGTCCCCCACAATCGAGCTCGCCCAGCTCGCCTCCACGCCACCACCGTGCCCCCTCAGTAGCCCAACACCGTAGCCGCCCTCACACCACCCCTACGGCGAGCCCGTGTGGCTGCTGGACCGCCCCTGCACCCCGTCCACGACGCGCCGGTACTCGCCTATAAAAGCCGCCCGCCCCGAGCTGCAATTCCCTCACACAACACCACCCCAGCACCTCTCCCGCACTCCACCACCTCCATTACACCGCCAGGAGGGCGGAGACGCCGCAGCAGGGCTGCTGCTGCCCTGCATCCTCCGCGAGCTCCGCCGCTGCCCGAGGTGGACGACGGCGGCAATATGGCCGTGCTGCCGCCCCCTTCTCTCTCCTTTCCTCCCCTAGCTCACCGTCGTGCACCACCGCCACCGCACGCTCACCCCCTCGCCATTTCTTGCACAGGATCGTCGCCGGGAGCTCGCCGTCGACATCCCGCACCCGTGGAGGACATCCTGCTCGCCGCCGACGAACCACGCTGCCCCGCGACCTACAACTCAGCCCACGAGCTCCCACGACACTCCGCCACCGATTCCAGCCGTCGCCGCCGTCCACGAGCACCTCTAGGTGAGGAATTTCACGCCCATCTCCGCCGGCCGCACGGTGGCGCCGCTGGTTTAGCGTCGTCGCCGATGCGTGCCTCCAGCGCCGTTGGATCTTGATCCAGCGGCCGCGTACCGATTCGTTTATTTCTGAAAACTGCTATGTCCGGAAAAACAGAGTTGATTAGCCTACTTTGCAAAGGAATTGTGAAAAATCCACTGCACCAAAAATTATGATTTTAATATGGTTGGAAAGAACTAGATCCATAGATTCTGATGCATGTATTGTATATCCAAAATAATTAGTTTAGCATCCTCAAGTAAATAGGCAAAGTAGCTATGTGTTGTCTGCCTCAGAAAACTGCAGAAAAACTGTTAAAGGTTTCTGTTTTGGATCTGTTAGTTTTAATTCACCTAAAATTGTTTATGATGTGGTCTTAGCATGTCATGATAGTATGGTTAGTTTACTGCTTTGATCAAGACTTGATAATCCCAAAATAAAATCTGTGTAAAAGATTTAAAATGGAAAAGATAGCTAACCAGTTTAGCTTAGCACATGAAATAATAAAGATAGCCCTCTTCCCATGTATTTTCCTATTCAACCAGAGGTCTAAAATTACCAAACTAAAATCTTATAGCTATTATAGCATGCCATCTTCACCTAGATGCAGTCCATGATCATTGTTAGACAAGAACCCCATTAGAACTAAAAATGATAAGTGAGTTAGTTTTAACTGGAAACCCCAGAAAGGTTAAAATGGTACCAACCTTGGGAGATGTTTCCCAGAGATTGGTTTAACCAAAAATATCAAATTAAAATGTTATTAAAAGTACATCAACTAGTCTACCCAATGTCACTGGTTTGAGTCAATTTAGTATTGTGGTTAAGTCAGTAGAAAAATGACAAATCAGTTAAGTTGTTAGACTTAAAAAGGAATTTCTCTGCAATAGAATTTGTCAAAGACTTTGAAAATGAATATCTTGAGATTTAGAAATCCAAATTAAGCAAATAAATATGTTCTGGAAAGTTTATGAAATTCTCTAACTCACAAAAGTGGTTTCACCCCATTTAGATTAATAAATGCATAATGACATTCAAAATGCCACAGAAGGTATAAAACCTAAACTTGTTTGTTTCTGATACTCTATTAATCCAAATGAGGTCAAACCAATGTTGTTAGCTCACATTTAAGCAATACTAGTTATCCCTAAGAGGATTTAACTTTTGAGTAAAATTAACTTGAGTTGTAGCAAAAAGAAGAAAACCAACCTTCTGGATTAAAACATTTATACAGGGAGTTTAATACCTCAAATTGAATTAAATCCAATTGGGTTAGCTTCTACCCATCAATAGCTATCTATGGAATTTTAGTTCACATTTTTGTGATGATCAGAACTTAAAATATGCAATTAACCATGAAACTCTAGTTTCTGCCATTTTTAAGACACAAATAAATATTGGTAAATTAAATTAAACTAAATCCAATTTGTGTCACATTGTATGTGCAGTAGCTATGTGTGATGCATGAGATTGGTTGTGATGCTTGATTGAGTAGTTTAGAAATGGTATGTATTGCTTGTTTATTCTTAGGCTAGATCATTTCTGTGTAATTAATATGACTACCTTGCTTGTTAAACTTGGTGGTCCTTAAGTTGAGTATCTAGTAATATCTCTACCATAGCTTGGTAAGATATTTAGAATTACAGAAAAGAGTTGGTAACTTAACTTTTGTCTGAAGTATTTCCTGTTTGAATAAAGATGCTTAATCATAACTTTAATCATATTTTTTATAAACATGAGTAGTGAGGTGATTGCCCAACTTGTTTGTTAAATTATAGTTTTCCATCATGATTGTTGTTTGTTAGGAATTGCTTGATGTTTGTTGTTGGAGTGTCCTACTGTGTGTTGATTGTGTTCTTTCCTGTTTGCGACGCTAGATATAAAACGCTACCTGGGTGATACTGGAAAGGATTCATTGGAGAAGAATCAGGGTTTATTTATTTGATCAGTGAGGAGAAGTCCAGGGACATTATGCAGAAAACAGGCAAGCTACTTCACTGAGCTTGCATTTATATTCATCTATTTGGATCACCTGAAATATTCAAAAGTAGCGATGATTTTAAAAACCTTTTTACAAAGATATGAAAAACTATTTTGCCAAGAGTAGATATGTAAAACTATAGGATGGGAAAATATGATTTATTCCAAAACTCCTTTTCAAAGTACTTGGAAGAATGTGGAATGCCGAATGGTCGGCATGGAAGTGGAAAAGTGGTGATCGGTAATGTTTATGAAAAATGCACATTGTGTCTTAGTACTATGACGACCAGCCAATAACCTGTGCGACCACATCTACCCAAATATGGGAACGGGCGTAGTCATATAGTTTGCTCATGTTAGTACTGGATACCTCATCGACGGAGACGACTCCGTTATGCATGAGGGGATGAGCATGGCGACTCTAACCCCTGACCTGGGTCCCGGCAATATGTTGGCTTGCGCGGGATTGAAGAGCTTCGCGCTCGCCGGGCAAAACTACGAGTCCTTACATCTAGGTTCCTCGACGGGGGATCCTGTACTAGGTGTTGAAGGAATGGTGAAATCGTAAGGGCAGGGTCCTATACTAGCATGAGCAAAGGAAAGGCTATGGCCGGTGGTTCAACTTCGCATACACCTTGTATGGCGGGACGTGGCAGACACGATGAGCTACCGGATGGGTGTGGGAAAAGCGTGCTACCTCTGCAGAGGGTAAAAACTATTCGAATAGCCGAGTCCTCGGATATGGACAGTTGGGAGGCTGTACTAGACTATGTGCAAAGTTTTTGGGAACAGATTGAGATTTGAAAGAGAGAAATGAAGTGAAGGATGTTTTATGCAACTATGCCAATGTGCTGGTATGAGTTGTTGGAAATAAATGGACCATGATGAGACATGGTCGGGAAAAAGGAGGAGTTTTGGAGAAATAAACAAAATGGCGATTTTCCGGGAAAAACGTTTTAAAAAGGGACTTCTTACCTTTTTCAACAAAAATCTATTTTTTTTTTGGAAAAAAAATGTTTTAAAGGAAACTCCTTACAAAGACAGTTTTATGGAAAAAAAAAGAATCTAAAGCCTTCTTTTCGTTTTCTTTAACAAAGGCTATAGATGTTTTGAAAAATATACAAGGGTTATGAAAAGTCATAAAATTTCTCTTATTTTACTTCAACAAAAGTTATAGAGTTTTCAAACAACTTTTTTTTTAAACAAAAGTCTATCCTTCCCTTTTCAACAAGGACAGAGAGTTATCAAAAGCAAACAAAGTTTTACTCAAAATACAAGGAGTGTAGTGCATGCTCTTTCGGGGGTAGTTTGCGAGTACAATTCCCATTGTACTCATAATGGTTTCGTCCCTGGCTATTGTCTTAGCCAGATTTTAAAGAAGAGCAGCTTGAAGAAGGAGACGGAAATGACGTCAATGCGAACTAGGGCGCTTCCCAGTCAGTTGCCTGTAGGGTTAAGGTGAATGACTTGGGCTCCACGCTGTTTGGTGATTTCCGCTGCAAGTACCTATTGAAGAGTGTGACTTCAATCAAGTAAGTATATTCCTTCGGTAATTATGGATGTTCCTTGATTACCAGTTTGATTGTGCTCAGCGACACACTGATCATGGGATCGCTGATGTAGGCACAAGGGTATTTCGGACAACTAGTCCGGGGTCCCCACAGACTTGGTATCAGAGCAATCCTGACTGTAGGAGACCTTAGTTAGCATGGACGTTAGTTAGGAAAGCAAATATTTTTGTTACAAAAATATATTACAACCAAAATATATTTTTTATCTAGAGAAGTCCGAAAATGGCTTCGCTCTTCTCATCTTCTCAAATATTTCAATGTCTTACCCCTCTATTTTAAGATTTTCAAAGGCACTCTTCTATTATCTTACCTTCATTCAAAACCTACATATATACTCGATGATGAACCCAAGTGAGACCTAACTGACCAGTAGCCAGAAGGAGAAGAAGGTTCCATCCCAAATCCTCGACATTCAACATCAAGGTGATTGATTTGCAAATGCCAAGATCGTCAGTGTCAACAAAGCAACAAATCTCCGAAGACCTCAGCTCAACATCAACAATTCTACTCAAGTTGCAACTTCGACAATCTCAATTTCTCCAGCAGAAGACTAAGGCGATAAAATGAAGACTTCACCAACCATGTTTAACAACGACCCCTAGGAAAGCTCCTGATAGGAACCTTGGTTACCCCGACTACCACGAGTATTAGGCGTCCGTTGGTACTAGACGTACCTTGTGTGCACCTTGCTTGTGTGAACTCTGCTTGTGTGTTGTTTGTGAGATGGAAAAAAATGAGCTTTCAAAAAAAAAAGTTTAGTTTCCTTTTGCCACCTAACAATTTTGACCTCCTCGCCATAGTTGTACCTTGTTGCGGATGCAAACCCGCCAAGGAAAAATCTTTCTAAAATAATTTTCCCTCTCATCTCAAAATCTCACAGTTCCGCAAGATACAAAAGACCCCCGATCCTTAGCCAAATAGCCGAAAATTTTGTAACCTAACCGGCAAGTCAGACAATGGACTACATGCACCATCTGGAGCAAGTGCGTCAAGATCTTGAAGGAAATTGCAATTGTATGCCAACCTCGTGAAGACACGAGACCCCACCTCACAAAAATTAACTTGTGAAATTACAAGGATACTACACTAACTTACCGTATCTAACTTAGGTTAACAACTGACTCAAGTCCACGATAGTACCAACTAATCTTCTAGGACCCCAAACCTTGACATGAAACGAGGACATAAGGAAACTCATTTAGAATGGGTAACTAGAGGAACTCAAGGAGTGCAGAAGAGTTGCTATGAAGATTCGAGCTCAGAGACTGACGGTAATGATGGATTTCAAAGAGGATCATGTACCTACCCGCTTGACGAGCAGTTAGTGGCACCTTAATCCCTTGCGCTAACCTTGCTAGGTTTGACCCACCCAAAATTTGTCCCGTGAAATAAAACCAAAGAAAAAAAAACCCGACTAACTCCTACCTATCCACGCAAACTTGGGAAAGATGGATGAGAATCCTAGTCTGCCGCTGATTTTCTGAAGATTATATGAAGCCTCAAGCACAAGACCCATCCAAGGGAGATCGTCACCAACCAACCCGAAGGAAACCAACTTCAAAGATCGTCAACACGGAGTTACCCCAGGAAAAAGGACGCCATCGACGTCATCTGCCGAACCAAAAATCTTAGTTCCACCCGGCTCAACTAGTCGAAACAAGAAAGACAGAGGTACCTATTTGGGGAACAACTGGTGTGAAGATTCTTCACTAACTTTTGTGTTCTAAAGTCCATTAAGCCGTGACTTTTTGAACCAACTTACCAAATTCTAGATTAACATCTAACCCTAGTTGTGACGGTACTAACTGGCCTTATCTAACCACAAGTTTTGACAAAAAGAGAGGTGATATAGAAAGAATCACATATAGTTGGTAGTGAGAAGATCGCCATCATCAAGACCGAAGTCGATCACACTAAAGACCATCTGTGCAGAATTGAACCAGGAAGCAAGCACCATCAATGCTACCTATCGAGAAATCATCCTTCTCAACCTGGCCTGATCAATCACACCAAAGGAAGATTCAAGAAAGCAAGAGCAGTGACTGTTGACATGAAGCTCTTTCTCTAACTTTTTAAGGTTAACTGAGAACGCGACCCTTGCACCCTCGTAAAACAGCAAACCGAACCACCTACTCAGGATACTCAAACTGACTTTTAGATTCCTCTGGAAGCTCACTAATCTAGACTGTACTTCTTAAGATTCTTACCAACGCTTCATGAAGCTCAAGAACCAAGGAAGTCAGCAATGAAGTTCCTCCTTTTGCTCAGCTGAAGAAGGACAAGCATGAAGACAAATAACCAATGGAATACCTAGAGGAATCAAACGACGTAAGCACCTTCCGTGGACAACATCAACCACCAAGCGAGTCTAAATGAATTTAGACGTTTATAACCTCCTTTATCTAGTTAGAAACCGGAGAAATTCGAGTACGCAGACTCGACGCATCCTGAAAACCACACGTCCCCGTCTGCGACTCTCGTAAGGAGAAAATAGTATGAAGTGATATCTGCACCAACCCCAAGCACCAAGGAGTGACAACCGAGACGAAGATCGTCAAGAAGAACAATGCCTCCCAGTCAACTCCAGCGGCAAACTTCAGCAAGACCGATTAAAAACCCATTTTTTAAGGGGGGAAGACCTGCAATAGGTATACCAGAACGTGGTAATAATTAGTTCCTTGCGCCTCAGCCTCGTAGAAACTGGAAACAGCTAACCAAGACTATCCATCAGCATCGATCGTCAAGTCAACCCTATCATCCAGGATCTAAACCCATCAGAGTAAATTATCGACAAGGAACAACCTTGCAACATCCATTTGTCAATAGCTCACCTGGTGATCTCACTGAAGAAGCAACAACCTCGGAAGTTAACCATCCCAAAACTCGTGCCCTCGTGCTCCCCTGTACCCCGGGGCAAATCTCGGGACGAGATTTATTTTAAGGGGGGAAGGATTTGTAACATCCCAAATTTATAATAAGAATTAACAAGACCCAAAATTCAGAACCAACAAAAACTTTTTGAAATACTTCACAAATGATTGTGTTTTCCTTTATATTGTTCTGTTTGACCTGGTGTGACTTGTTGTGTATGTTGTTTGGCTAGTAAGTATTAATCGAAGAACCCAACCCAAGTAAAAATATATTAAACTTGGTGATCATGTTATGACACGAGTATATCCCCTATATCTTTTCCAATCTTATTTTGGCCAAAGTCTATTCCAATGATGTTTGATCTCAGCAGCAAATAAAATACCCTTTAGTTGAGAAAGTAAAAGTATTTCCAAAATTATGTGTTCCCCAAAAATATGGAAATATATATGTTATCTCCTATCTATTGCCAACCATGATATTTTGCATGTATATGCAACTCCCCTTTTCTAAATTCTGATTTCCACTCCATTTGAAAATAACACTAGTGGGAATTATATTACTCCACCTATTTCTATTTAACAAAATCTTTTGAAAACTATGGAGTAGTGAGTTGAGATATTCTATAAACAACATCTTGTCATAATTGAGTGTGATCATTTTTATAAGATAGTATTGGTAATTAGGGAAATGGTGGTATGATTAATTCATGTGGTTTGAATTGTGTGGTCATGATTGTGATATGATTGCTTGTATTTTGTTGCTTGAGGAGTGTGATTGCTAAGCAAAAGTATGAAGAAAAGAAAAGAAATAAGAGCAACACAACAACACATAAAATAATGGGACAAGTGCCACACAAATTTCTCCCAAGAAGAAATAAATATTTTCTTTTAAAATCAAAAAAAAACCAGTGGGGTGACATAGTGCTCACTCCCACTTTGCTCTAATATCTTTTCCCTCTTCAAAATATATTTTCAAAATCCAAAATTTAAAATTTTGTTCAAGGCATTGGTCGAATAGGTGGCATGCACCACCCTGTTCTTCCCCAAACCGAAGCAAGGATCGGATCACTTCGTGTTTCCCATGCAAAAATCGAGCTTAAGATCATCCCTGTGCCCTTCCCTCACCGTGGCGATCATCTTCGTGCTCCAGAGCCTCGTGGGAGCAAGCCATTTCGGCGAATTGGTCGCCGTTCATCATCGCCAGGGAGCACGGCTCCTGTGGCCATGCCGCCGTGCCACCCCGTGGAGGAAACCGTCCCCCATCGGCCACCTAGCCCTAGCGCCACTCCCTACCACCTCTCCTGCCCCCTCTCGTGCCTGCACAACGCCCAGCAAGAACCCAGACCCGCCGGGGACTCGCCGCCCGTGCGTGCCGTGCGCCGCCCACGCTCGCCCGAGGCCGTCCCCCCACAATCGAGCTCGCCCAGCTCGCCTCCACGCCACCACCGTGCCCCCTCAGTAGCCCAACACCGTAGCCGCCCTCACACCACCCCTACGGCGAGCCCGTGTGGCCGCTGGACCGCCCCTGCACCCCGTCCACGACGCGCCGGTACTCGCCTATAAAAGCCGCCCGCCCCAAGCTGCAATTCCCTCACACAACACCACCCCAGCACCTCTCCCGCACTCCACCACCTCCATTACACCGCCAGGAGGGCGGAGACGTCGCAGCAGGGCTGCTGCTGCCCTGCATCCTCCGCGAGCTCCGCCGCTGCCCGAGGTGGACGACGGCGGCAATATGGCCGTGCTGCCGCCCCCTTCTCTCTCCTTTCCTCCCCTAGCTCACCGTCGTGCACCACCGCCACCGCACGCTCACCCCTCGCCATTTCTTGCACAGGATCGTCGTCGGGAGCTTGCCGTCGACATCCCGCACCCGTGGAGGACATCCTGCTCGCCGCCGACGAACCACGCTGCCCCGCGACCTACAACTCAGCCCACGAGCTCCCACGACACTCCGCCACCGATTCCAGCCGTCGCCGCCGTCCACGAGCACCTCTAGGTGAGGAATTTCACGCCCATCGCCGCCGGCCGCACGGTGGCGCCGCTGGTTTAGCGTCGTCGCCGATGCGTGCCTCCAGCGCCGTTGGATCTTGATACAGCGGCCGCGTACCGATTCGTTTATTTCTGAAAACTGCTAAGTCCGGAAAAACAGAGTTGATTAGCCTACTTTGCAAAGGAATTGTGAAAAATCCACTGCACCAAAAATTATGATTTTAATATGGTTGGAAAGAACTAGATCCATAGATTCTTATGCATGTATTGTATATCCAAAATAATTAGTTTAGCATCCTCAAGTAAATAGGCAAAGTAGCTATGTGTTGTCTGTCCTCAGAAAACTGCAGAAAAACTGTTAAAGGTTTCTGTTTTGGATCTGTTAGTTTTAATTCACCTAAAATTGTTTATGATGTGGTCTTAGCATGTCATGTTAGTATGGTTAGTTTACTGCTTTGATCAAGACTTGATAATCCCAAAATAAAATCTGTGTAAAAGATTTAAAATGGAAAAGATAGCTAACCAGTTTAGCTTAGCACATGAAATAATAAAGATAGCCCTCTTCCCATGTATTTTCCTATTCAACCAGAGGTCTAAAATTACCAAACTAAAATCTTATAGCTATTATAGCATGCCATCTTCACCTAGATGCAGTCCATGATCATTGTTAGACAAGAACCCCATTAGAACTAAAAATGATAAGTGAGTTAGTTTTAACTGGAAACCCCAGAAAGGTTAAAATGGTACCAACCTTGGGAGATGTTTCCCAGAGATTGGTTTAACCAAAAATATCAAATTAAAATGTTATTAAAAGTACATCAACTAGTCTACCCAATGTCACTGGTTTGAGTCAATTTAGTATTGTGGTTAAGTCAGTAGAAAAATGACAAATCAGTTAAGTTGTTAGACTTAAAAAGGAATTTCTCTGCAATAGAATTTGTCAAAGACTTTGAAAATGAATATCTTGAGATTTAGAAATCCAAATTAAGCAAATAAATATGTTCTGGAAATTTTATGAAATTCTCTAACTCACAAAAGTGGTTTCACCCCATTTAGATTAATAAATGCATAATGACATTCAAAATGCCACAGAAGGTATAAAACCTAAACTTATTTGTTTCTGATACTCTATTAATCCAAATGAGGTCAAACCAATGTTGTTAGCTCACATTTAAGCAATACTAGTTATCCCTAAGAGGATTTAACTTTTGAGTAAAATTAACTTGAGTTGTAGCAAAAAGAAGAAAACCAACCTTCTGGATTAAAACATTTATACAGGGAGTTTAATACCTCAAATTGAATTAAATCCAATTGGGTTAGCTTCTACCCATCAATAGCTATCTATGGAATTTTAGTTCACATTTTGTGATGATTAGAACTTAAAATATGCAATTAACCATGAAACTCTAGTTTCTGCCATTTTTAAGACACAAATAAATATTGGTAAATTAAATTAAACTAAATCCAATTTGTGTCACCTTGTATGTGCAGTAGCTATGTGTGATGCATGAGATTGGTTGTGATGCTTGATTGAGTAGTTTAGAAATGGTATGTATTGCTTGTTTATTCTTAGGCTAGATCATTTCTGTGTAATTAATATGACTACCTTGCTTGTTAAACTTGGTGGTCCTTAAGTTGAGTATCTAGTAATATCTCTACCATAGCTTGGTAAGATATTTAGAATTACAGAAAAGAGTTGGTAACTTAACTTTTGTCTGAAGTATTTCCTGTTTGAATAAAGATGCTTAATCATAACTTTAATCATATTTTTTATAAACATGAGTAGTGAGGTGATTGCCCAACTTGTTTGTTAAATTATAGTTTTCCATCATGATTATTGTTTGTTAGGAATTGCTTGATGTTTGTTGTTGGAGTGTCCTACTGTGTGTTGATTGTGTTCTTTCCTGTTTGCGACGCTAGATATAAAACGCTACCTGGGTGATACTGGAAAGGATTCATTGGAGAAGAATCAGGGTTTATTTATTTGATCAGTGAGGAGAAGTCCAGGGACATTATGCAGAAAACAGGCAAGCTACTTCACTGAGCTTGCATTTATATTCATCTATTTGGATCACCTGAAATATTCAAAAGTAGCGATGATTTTAAAAACCTTTTTACAAAGATATGAAAAACTATTTTGCCAAGAGTAGATATGTAAAACTATAGGATGGGAAAATATGATTTATTCCAAAACTCCTTTTCAAAGTACTTGGAAGAATGTGGAATGCCGAATGGTCGGCATGGAAGTGGAAAAGTGGTGATCGGTAATGTTTATGAAAAATGCACATTGTGTCTTAGTACTATGACGACCAGCCAATAACCTGTGCGACCACATCTACCCAAATATGGGAACGGGCGTAGTCATATAGTTTGCTCATGTTAGTACTGGATACCTCATCGACGGAGACGACTCCGTTATGCATGAGGGGATGAGCATGGCGACTCTAACCCCTGACCTGGGGTCCCGGCAATATGTTGGCTTGCGCGGGATTGAAGAGCTTCGCGCTCGCCGGGCAAAACTACGAGTCCTTACATCTAGGTTCCTCGACGGGGGATCCTGTACTAGGTGTTGAAGGAATGGTGAAATCGTAAGGGCAGGGTCCTATACTAGCATGAGCAAAGGAAAGGCTATGGCCGGTGGTTCAACTTCGCATACACCTTGTATGGCGGGACGTGGCAGACACGATGAGCTACCGGATGGGTGTGGGAAAAGCGTGCTACCTCTGCAGAGGGTAAAAACTATTCGAATAGCCGAGTCCTCGGATATGGACAGTTGGGAGGCTGTACTAGAGTATGTGCAAAGTTTTTGGGAACAGATTGAGATTTGAAAGAGAGAAATGAAGTGAAGGATGTTTTATGCAACTATGCCAATGTGCTGGTATGAGTTGTTGGAAATAAATGGAGCATGATGAGACATGGTCGGGAAAAAGGAGGAGTTTTGGAGAAATAAACAAAATGGCGATTTTCCGGGAAAAACGTTTTAAAAAGGGACTTCTTACCTTTTTCAACAAAAATCTATTTTTTTTTTGGAAAAAAAAATGTTTTAAAGGAAACTCCTTACAAAGACAGTTTTATGGAAAAAAAAAAGAATCTAAAGCCTTCTTTTCGTTTTCTTTAACAAAGGCTATAGATGTTTTGAAAAATATACAAGGGTTATGAAAAGTCATAAAATTTCTCTTATTTTACTTCAACAAAAGTTATAGAGTTTTCAAACAACTTTTTTTTTAAACAAAAGTCTATCCTTCCCTTTTCAACAAGGACAGAGAGTTATCAAAAGCAAACAAAGTTTTACTCAAAATACAAGGAGTGTAGTGCATGCTCTTTCGGGGGTAGTTTGCGAGTACAATTCCCATTGTACTCATAATGGTTTCGTCCCTGGCTATTGTCTTAGCCAGATTTTAAAGAAGAGCAGCTTGAAGAGGGAGACGTAAATGACGTCAATGCGAACTAGGGCGCTTCCCAGTCAGTTGCCTGTAGGGTTAAGGCGAATGACTTGGGCTCCACGCTGTTTGGTGATTTCCGCTGCAAGTACCTATTGAAGAGTGTGACTTCAATCAAGTAAGTATATTCCTTCGGTAATTATGGATGTTCCTTGATTACCAGTTTGATTGTGCTCAGCGACACACTGATCATGGGATCGCTGATGTAGGCACAAGGGTATTTCGGACAACTAGTTCGGGGTCCCCACATGCTTCCCGCTGCCTGCTTCACTATGAGTCCGGAGGAGTTCGAGAAGTTTTTCAGGTGCCTCCTAGGAGTCAAATTTCCTCACGGTTACGCAGGGAAGATAATCAGATATCTGGACGCAACGAAGAAGAGGTTCATCGGGGATGAAGTCTCATGACTGTCACGTGCTGATGACGCAGATACTCCCCGTTGCGATCCGAGGGCTAATGGATGAGCATGTCCGTGATACGCTGCTTGGCCTTTGCAACTTTTTCGACATCATCAACAGGAAGTCGATCGGCGTGAGGCAGCTCCACAGGCTACAGGAAGAAATCGTGGTGATACTATGCGAGCTCGAGATTTACTTCCCGCCCGCATTCTTCGATATTTGCGTGCATCTCCTTCTCCATGTCGTTGATGACATCAGGCAGCTCGGGCCGACGTTCCTGCACTACATGATGCCGTTCGAAAGGTAGAACGGTGTCATGAAACGATACGTTCGCAACAGGTCCCGTCCAGACGCAAGCATGGCCAAGGCTTCCTAACCTACGAGTGCATCTCCTTCTGCCAAAATTATCTAAGCACCGAGAACCAGGATGTTGGTCTGCCAACCAGGACGCACCTCGGCAGGCTCGAGGGATTTGGTCACCGCGAGGGCTACCGCTCACTATATGTCAGCATTCATGGTCGACAAGACGACTTCGACAGGGCTCACCGGGTCACGCTACAACACTTACAATTGATCGAACCTTGGGTGGAAGAGCACAAAAGCTTAATCAAGCATAATTACATCGACCTGGGCCGGCCGAGGAAGAAGGGAGACGTAACCAGAGAGCACAACTCCAGCTTCACGCGTTGGTTCAAGAAAAGGCAACTGGTTCAAGCAGAGAGCATACCGCCAGCTTCGGAAGATGAAAAACTCATATTCTCCTTATCATAGGGCCCCGGGCACAACGTAAAGACCTATCAGACGTACGACATCAGCGGTTACAGATTCCGCATCGAGGAAAAGGACAGGAATAACGAATATCAAAACTCAGGAGTAACTATGCTATCCTACGGCGATGACGAGGCTACTGTCAAGGAAAGATTCTTCGGAAGTATCGAGGAGATATGGGAGCTCAACTACTGTGGACAGTTGGTGCCAATGTTCCGTGTGAGATGGGCCAAGGACGTCGTCAAAGAAGACCAGTATTTCACCACCATGGTAATACCCGATGCCAAATCGAAGAACGCCTCCGCGAAAAATGAGCCATGGGTACTCGCTAGCCAAGTCGAGCAATGCTTCTTCATTACCAACCCATCAAAGCCTAGCCGTGTTGTCATGAGGAGGGGCAAGAGGAGCATCATCGGAATGGAAGGAGACGCCAACGAGGAAGACTTGGACAAGAACGGCGATCCGAAGATCGACGAGGAATTCGACAAGTACTTCCTAAAGTAGCAAAGAAAGAAGGAAGACCTCCCTACCTACTAAAGGTTGTCTGTTCACGCGAAGAAATCTCAAGGTGCCCGGCCTAAAGTATTCAACCGCGAAGAAGGGAAAGAAGAGAAGCTAGCTCCGAACCGGCCGCCGGGACGAATAAGACTTTTTTGTGTATTAAAATATGTGTGGTCTACTAAAATATGCATGTGTGGTCTACTATATATTATATACCATGTGTGTGTGTGAGACACAAGCATATATATATATATATATACCATGAATAAAATATGTGTGGTCTACTAACAATTGTGTGTATATTCGTCTTTAATTTCTTTAAAATGTGTGTATGTTCTGTCCTTCAATATAACCAAATTTTTTTTTAAGAATAACAAATGTGTTTGTGTTCTATATTTAAATTTAACCAAAAAAATTTCTTTAATTTCTTTAAAATGTGTGTATGTTCTTTCTTTCAATATAACCAAAAATGATTTTTTTAAAGAATAACAAATGTGTTTGTGTTCTATATTTAAATTTAACCAAAAAAAATTTAAAAGAATTTTTTTTGGGACAATCAGGATTCGAACCTGGTTGTGCACCCAAGTTCAAAGTACAGCAAACCACTGGGCTATGTGTGTGTTGTTGTAATACTATAGCAAAACGTTCTTTTTAAATATGAGGCCACACAATTCTGTGGCGCATCCTTGCTGGCATGCGCCACAGAATATGACATTTCTATGGCGCACCCCAGTAGGGGTGCGCCACAGAATCTCAGAATTCTGTGGCGCATGCCAGCAAGGATGCGCCACAGAATGTCCTTTCCCCCACTTACATGTGGGGCCCGCCCCGCGCCTCTCCCTCACTTAGCAGTTTCACCACGCAAGATCGAACGCGCCCTCTGCAACTCGCCGCCGCGCCGCACCACCACCGCCCCAACTCGCTCGCCGTCGACCGCCGCCGGCCGACGGAGGACACGCGCGCCCATCCCCGCCTCCAACTCGCCGCCGCCGGCTGCCGATACTCCGGCCGTCCCCGTCCCCACGCCCTACGCTGCTCGGACCAGCGCCACCTGCGGCGCAATCGGACCAGTGCCTGCAGGTACTGCTCCTCTCCCTCTCCCTCCCCTGCGGCTGCCTCTCCACTGCCTCTCCCTCTCCTCCTCCCCTGTGGCTGCCTCTCCGCTGCCTCTCCCTCTCCTCTTCCCCTGCCTCTCCCTCTCCCTTTACCTCTCGCGTGTAATGTGTTCGACGAAATTCCTAGTTTACGTGCGGAATTTGCACATGTTGTTAGTTTATGTGTGATGAGTGCATGATGCATTGCTAGTTTACTTAGTCAAGAGTCATGTGTTTAACTCCCTGTATTTCCATTAGGTTGAGCACTTAAAAAGTCATTTTACCTAGGGCTACATGTTTGATTGTGTCCCAGGTAGCTCTGCTCAATGACCTAATCGGTAGGAGCTTCACAAATCTCAGAATAGTTATTTTGAAGCTGCTACGTAGTTTAGTGTGTTCAGAAAAAAAGTATATGCCTCACTTGATACCAAAACAGATATAGGCTTGGACATTTGCTTCAGTATTTGTTTGCCAATACTTTAGTAGCTGTAGGTAGCAATATATAGCAGTATGTAGGAGTACACACATACCGTACACACTTGAGTACACACATCACACTTGAATACAACAAATCCAGTGCACAACTTGCATAAGATCAATGCACATCCTGGTTAGTGTTAGGTTAGTACATGAAAAAAATTGGAGATGAAAAATTGGAGATAAAAAAATTGCTAAGTGTTAAATGGTCACTGTTTAAACATACCTTTAAAACTGACGTGAATTAAGGTGCTAGAAATTTTCAAAAAACTATTTTTGAGCTTTATCATGATGTAATAATGTAATGCAATAGATCCATGAAGGTACATTGTAAATAGGATCAAGATTTCATAACTTTGTAAGCCTCCAAAGTTGGTACTTTTTAATGTCTTGAAGATGCATTTTTAGTTGGAATTGGCTTTTAGTAATAACATTTTTAGTTGTAAATAGTATCCATAGTTTTGCATTGGTTCATGCATTTTTAATTAACTAATGCATTATTTTGCCGTATGCAGGAAATTTGGAAGAAGCTCCGCGTTCTTTCAGGTGAGATGTGGATGTGGCTACTTCATGCTTTCGAAATGCTCCAAAGTTGGTACTTTGGAGCATGTGTTCTATGCTACCACGACCATCGTGTCGTGGTTGTTTGTGATGGTGGTGGTGGTATGTGTGGTGGTGGTGAATGCATATATATGTGTGATGGTGGTGGTGGATGTGGTGTGCTGCATGTGTTGAATGTGTGCCCTAGAGGCCTTTTTTTAATGTTTGCAGGTACCCCGAGAGGCCCTTGAGATTGCCGGAACGTCGATTAACTTCCGTTCCGGCAAATTCGGGTACTCCATATGTCCCTTTTTTAGCAAAGGTCATGCCGAAATTTTTCGTGAATTTTGGCATGACTTTGCTAAAAAAGGGACATATGGGGTATTGCGACTAATGCATGGGCCAGGGTATCTTAGTACTTAATTAAGTGATTTTTTTCTTATATTTGTGTTGTACTAACTTTTTGCCTCTTTTTAATTAAGTGCAAACATGTCGGAGTCCGCGGTCCCTTCTAAGAACATGAGCGTCGAAGAAATAGCTAGAGCCGCCAACAAGTCGTTCTCGGAAGCGTCCCAGGAGTTGGAGGAGGCCGCCGCCGCCGGAGCTGCTAGTGGCGACCGTGCCGACGATGAGCAAGACGCCCCGGAGGACGACGACGCCGAAACCACCGATGGAGCTGCTAGTGGCGGCCATGAGGATGACACCACCACCACCGATAGCAGCGACCACAGGGATGGTGGTGCCAACCCGACCGCTCCGAAGCAGAAGAAGGAAAGGAAGGATAGGACACCTCAAGTGCTCGCCAACGTCACAGACCATTTCACCGAGGTCACGCCAAGTGGCCTACCAGTGGCGCCTTCGGCCCTTGCCAAAGGGTACATCATGCAACTAGGGTGTATCCTCCGGGAAAGCGTGTCCATCAACATGAAGGACATTAGAAGCACAACCAATAAGGCTTTGCGAAGCATCCTCCTCCAGAAGCTTCACCAACGGTACACGTTCCCGGAGCCGTTTAACAAAAAGGTGGACCGTTTAGCCATCACGAAGATGAGCACCGCCTTGAGCAGCTAGAAATTCCAGGTGAAGCAGAAGATTGAGAAGGGTCTCAGCTGGGAGGAGATAAAAGTCAAAGAGCCAATGCTCGACCAAGAAGAGTTCGAGGAATTCAAGTTGTCCTTAAGAACTAAGGAGGCTAAAAAATGGACCAAGTGGGGGAAGGACATGCGGGAGCAAAACATAGGTAACCACCGTTGTGGAAGCGGCGGTTACCGAGGAAAAAAGCCCATTTGGGACAAGGAGGATGCCGAGTATGCACGTCTCGGAAAAGAGAACCCGTGGGAAAAAATCACGGACGAGCAGACGAGGTACTTTGTCCAGTCCCGCTACTATCTGGACAAGACCACGGGGGAATTCGTTACCGACGATGAGGCGGTGAAGGATTTCGAGAAGTATCTGGTAAGGAATTTAATTACCGTGGATATCTCAATGTCCATTGCGTTGATCTAGTTAGATCGATAACGAAGCCAAATATCTAAATTAATGCCTAATTTGTCTGCAGGAGGCAGAGTTGAAGGCTGACGCTGAGGTCGGCGGCCCATCGTCCCAGGGGTCGATGGAGCCGTGGGACACGACTTTCAACAGGGCGACGCATGCTTACAAGGGTAGGGACAAGTCGATGCCGCCGACGTCAGCTGGCCGTGTGTCCGGCTTCGGTACGAGCATGAAGTTCATCAACTACTACCACTCGGACGCCGAGACAAAAAAGGAGAGGAGGAAGCCGAGTAAGGATAAAGCCGAGGTTGTGGAGCTAAGGAAGAAGGTGGAGACACTGGAGAATCAAAAAGTGGACTCCACCACGGTTGAGCGGTTAGTGGACGAGAAGCTGAAAAGTTTCTTACCCCCTGGGTTGATGGAGGGGTTAGCTGCTTGGAATGCGGCTGGTCGACAGGGGCCGATATACGTGCCCAGCGTCAGCGGCAGCAACTCCATCATGAACCAAAACGTGTCGCTGGACCTGACGACCCCACAGCCCAATGCAACGACGCCCCCTACCGCGAAAGATACCGAGCCGCAGCCGGCGGAGGCTGTGCTTCATAATGCAACCGAGCGCCCGGAGAATGATAGTCCGGCCGCCCGCACCGGCGCCCTTGTCTCAACAGTTGTCGAGCTCGATGCCATCACCCAGGTAACTAATTAGTTAGTCCGCGGCATCTTCTATAACTATGCCTATGATGACTGCCATCTCATGATGCCCAACATGTTTTGACTCAGGACATGCCTTGCATACTACTGCATAGGGTGGTGCCCGGCGGCGAGTTGAAGGACTGTGCTCAGGGCACTGTCGTACAGCCAATGACCCGCCAAATGCACCATGGTAAAATGGACGAGGATGTTATGAGGGTCAGGCTGATTACGATAGTGCCTGAGTTTTGCGACGTCCAGCCCCCCATTCAACCTCCGGGAGCCGAAGAGGACATGGTCCTTAAAGATTGCACCGGCTGGATGATGAAATGGCCGAATACCCAGATTCGTCTTGGGACTGGTCTTCTAGGGTTAAGGCGCACCACCGGCGCCACCTCGAGGCCCCCGATTGTTCAGCCCTCCTCAAAGCCTGCAGCCATCACCGCCACCCGGAAGGAACCGGCGGTCGTCGCCACCAGCAGCCGCCACCAAAAACTGTTGGGAGCGTCTGTACCGCAACCATCCAAAGGTGCTGCCAATGCACCTCAACTTGATGCCAACGACGATGATGGTGATGATGTCGACGTTGAGGGCTTCATCAACACTAGCGCCAGCGTGGACATGTACATGCCTCCTGTGGATGAAGAACCCTTCCGCGCTCAAGGCGATCAACCTGCTCGTTCCACTACATGCACGCAGCACCTGGACTTCCAAGGTTTATCTCAAGACACGCCTCCGGAGGCCGGCGATCAAGCTCTACGCAAACCGTCTAACATTTTCAGCCCTGGTACAGTACGTAAGATGGTTTTCCCGGAGTCCGCACCCCGACCACCCTCACCATCCCTGGAGATGAAGAAGAAGCACAGGAAGAGAAGGAGGGGGCCAGGCATCTCTGCGAGCCAGCCAGCTCCTAAGACTATTCGGGGTCATGAAGACATGGTATCATCCCGTGCGGATGGCTTGACCCGAGTTCATGAAGCTGGTAAAGCGATACTACCTCCGGAGCTGCTCCGCCTCGCACGTGGACCCATGCACGCTTTGCATGAATCTGTCTTGGTGCTAGAGCGCCTCCTTCTTCAAGACAAGGAGCCAAATTACCCGGTGTTCACGGTCAGGGTGCCAATGGACTTGGACTTCATCCATGATGCCCCCGCGAATCCGTTCTTCATAGCGTATGAGGACATCTTCAATCTCTTTCACTCTAGACGGCTGGACTATAACTTGGTCTGCCTATACGCGCTCGATATGGCGATGAAGATCAAGAGAGATAATACCCCGCACGTCGTGGTAGCGGATCCCTACTACATGCATGACTGCCAGCTGGTGGAAGGATCAACGACACGAACCAGGGCGACAGAGTACCTCCGGAGGTTCATGCTGACCAACAAGAGGAAGAACAACATTCTTGTGCCTTTCTTTCCCGAGTAAGTACACATCCGCTCGCCGCCATCGTAACTTATGCTTTCTTGTAGATTTATTCCATTGCTGATCCTTTCCAATATTCCGTTTCAATTGTGTTGAGCAGGAACAAGTACTGCACACTCGTCGTCCTAAACCCGAGGTGGTCCATTGCCACTTATCTCGACTCGGGGAGTTTGGATATGAAGAAAGACTACACCAACCTAAAGGGTGTTCTCGATGAGGCTCTAGAGGGCTACGCCAAAAAGGGAGGCCCTTCGAAAAGAAGCAAGAAGTTTTCAGCAATGACGGCACACACCGGTTCAAGCATGTGACCGAGTTCTGCTGCATCAAGCAGAAGTCTGGCAGCATGAAGGAGGCCTTCTACGCCCTCCATCACCTTAAAGGGTTTGTCCGGGATGCTGAGAAAACAAAGTTGCCATATAGCCTCCAAGAATGGACCAAATATGCGGGGGATTTCACCGATGCCGATCTTAGAGAAGACTTCCATCGCATCCAGATGCAGTTATCGCAAATCATCGTCGAAGATGTCAACAATCATCGGGGGTCCTTACACAACGTCAGAGGTAGAAATAAGTGCTTCTTTATTTTCTTTATTATAGACTTGTCCACTTAGATGAATAAATCATACTCTATTTATATTATTAACCAATATATATATATCCCAATCCATCTCCTGGGTTGCCTAAGAGGGAGATCGAAGAAATCATAGAGGCTCAGCAGGACACCAGGACGTGGACAACGAAAGTGGGCTACAAACCGTTCCCGGCACCGACGAAGAAGGATCCATGATCTTGTCCTCCCCGCTCGATCTTGCTCACCACCGTCGCCGATGTACGCTCTACTTGATCCTAGTGTAGCTAGGCGGTGACCTCTCCATTTGTAATAATGTGTGTAAATGATGAACTTTTGTATCATGATGAGTTGTGTAAACATTTGGCACTTTGTGACTATATGTATGTATCTCGGGCACTAAGTAATATATATGTGTGATGACATAGTGATTAATGTGTTTGTCTGTTTTCATATACCTGTATTTCTGTATAAATCTATATAAATCCTATATACCTATATTTGTACAGAAAAATATGTTTTTCTGTATTTCTGTTTTAAATTTTTGTGGCGCATGGTTTTCATTTTTTGTGGTGCATCTATTTCTGTGGCGCACTGAGCGTGGGTGCGCCACAGAATTAATATGTTGGTATGGGCCGAGGCAATTCTGTGGCGCAGCTTCTCGGTGTGCCACAGAATGTTGGCTTTTCTGTGGCGCACGGCCCAGGTGCGCCACAGAAATAAATTTTAGTGGCGAAAATTCTGTGGCGCACCGGGAAGCAAAATCCGTGCGCCACAGAATGCAAAATCCGTGCGCCACTAATGGCCTGTTCCCTAGTAGTGCGGGGTTCCACGGTGGTCGGGGATCGGGCATCGGAGATCTTCATGGACACACGGGTCTTCACGACGGGAAACAGGGATCGGGAAACACAGGCACGCGGCCACACGGAGATGGACACGACCGGGCACGAAGGCAAACTTGGACACAACACCGGGAAAGGGAAGCACACACAAAACAGAGGCTGCACGGGCACTGCCCACGAGGAGAGCAGCACCGGGACGGACAACTGGATCAGGGTGCGGCCAGGAGGAGACACAACTGGCCGGTGGCGATGAGGACGAACTGCAGCAGGCGCTGCTGACGGGCTGTTGTTTCCTGCGGGCAAAACACCGAACACGTGATGGGTGGCCGCAGGACGGAGCAAGGGCGCGGCGAGGGCATGGTCGCGGGCGAGCTTGCCGGGGAAGGGAGCCAGAGGACCGGCCGGGAGGAGAGGAAGGGGAGGCGCGGCCGCGGTGAGGTGCAAGGAGCGCGAGCTGGAGGACGACGGGGACGAGGGAGAGCTCGGGATGGGGAGAAGCGATGCTCGCATCGGGGAAGGAAGGGGACGAGGGGAACGGCGGCGCGGAAGTGCGACACGGTCGAGCAGGAGGAGAGACGGCGAGTTGCGGCTGGCAGGGAGCCACCGGGGATGAGGCCGACTCGGGCCAGAGCGGGAGGAAGAGGAGGAGACCGGGCGGGCAGGGCCATGGCGCGGAGGAGAGCTCGGGGACGAGGAGGTGGGGCAGGGGAGCCGGGCCGGAAGGAGCAGAGGAGGGAGGTGGCGGTGGTGAGGGAGGATGGCGCCGGGGGTGAGGGGATCGAGCCGGTGAGGTGCGGGGAGGATGCGGGAGAAAGAAGCCATAGGGAGAGAAAAGAAAAAGAAGAAACGGAGAGAGAAGAAAGAAAGGAAAAGAAAAGGAGGAAGGGAAAAAAAGAAAAAGGAGAGAGGGGCCAAAAAGAAAAGAGAAAGGGCACTTTTGCGAGGTGGGAGGACTCGTTCGCAAAATAGAGAAAAGGCAGGAGGGTGGCTGCAAGAGGCAGGGGGTGGGAAAGGAAAAGAGTCAGGGGCAGGATTAGGGTTTTGGAGGCTAGGTGGGCTTGGGCCAGGTTTGGGCTACTCTCTCGCAATTCTCAAACCATTTTTATTTTGCAAAACAATTTTGACAAATAATTTTATAAAACGGAGACGACTGTCTCGATAAAACTTTTCCAACAAATTTTAGAAAAATAAATTAGGGTTTAATAAAAATAATTTTTGTTGCAAAAAATATGCGATGCGCATGATGCTGATGTTATGATGATGCAAAAAGAAAAACAAACAAAAATCTAATTTGGGGAAAACCCCGGGACATTACATCGGTGCTCCTTCCTCTGGCAAATATGTGGCAGCGTCCGTGCTTGACGTCGAGCAACGAGCACATGAAGCTCTTCGGTTCTTAGGGGCCTTTTGCTATTTCTCTATTTTGTGAGGACATGAGTGCTAGGGTTGCATAGAAAGCTATATGTAGTATCCTTAGGGGGAAGTACATTCATGTGCACATGTGTTGTACTCGTTTTGTTTCATTTTTTTGGGGAAAACGCTTGTTCTAGGGGGACATTTTTCAGCGTGCGCGTAGGTCGCTTCGCGTGACTCGTGTCTCGCATTCACAACACGCACCACTGCGGTCCCCACACACCACCCCCACCTTATCAGTTTCTTCTTTTCCTCTCCTCATTTATTTTCTTTCCTTACCATATCTCCTTCATGTACCCTCCTACCAAAGGGTCCTCCATCGATCTCTGTACTGCGCGCCGTGCCGGCACCACGCTGTTGCGTACTGCCGCTTGTGTGTGGACGCAGGTGAAAGGTCGGTATGGTCGACTAGAGGGTTGGGGGGTTGAATAGGCGGCTAATTAGGGATTAACAAGGTATCACAAGGTTGACTATATGTGCAACTAGGTGAAAGAAACCTATGTGATACGATACAAGAAGTAATATGCAACGGAATACAAGTAGTAAAGGATAGAAGTAACTGTAATGGTGGACACAAGGAGATGTTTCCTGTAGTTCCTTTCCCAGAGAAGTACGTCTACGTTGGAAGGATGTGGAGCCTCCTTGGCACTCCTACAAGCACGTCCGTGCTCACCCTGTTCTCCGCGACCTCCTCCCGTGGTGATTTGCTCGTTCCACTATGAGGTCGACTTGAAGGCATTGAATAAACCTTTACAACAAGTTGGTGCTCTCATACTTGTATTTGGAGACTCCCAACAACGTCCCAAAGCTTCTTACAATAAGAGAATGCTTCAAGACCCAATCTTCCTTCTAGGGTTTCCAAGAAACCTAGTAGGCTACAAGTTCCATAAGGGAATGAGGAGGAAATCAAACTTTGGCTCGATGAAAGGGTAGATCTAGGCTTTCTCCACCAAATCCTTGAAGGGCATCAAATTCGAATGGCTAGAGAAGGAAATCCATGCATTTAAAGCTAGCTCAAGGAAGGTGGAGGGGTATGTATACCCCCTCCAAAAAATCTCACTGTTTTTTTTTTCCAGAAAATCTGACTGTTGAACAGGTTGTCGGCCGGAATTTCCTGCACTAACACCGGAGCTTTCGGTGTTAGAGGCTCAGAACTTCTGACCCCCAGAAGTTTCCTGTAAAATCTACGGGCAAAGATGTCACATCCCGAAAATTCGTCCCTAATGTTAGTAATGTTTTCCTCCCGCCTGAAAACTTTTTCTGTTTCCAAACTATTTTCTTTCCACTTGTTGGTCTTTGAATTGACTTTGGTTTTGCTCACTTGGAGATTTCCCAATAAACCTTGATCTTATCAACCCCCACCATATCTCGATGCCGCTATTTTCGTGGTCACCCATTGGTGCCACTTGAAGAATGTATTTTCAGGAGATGGAACTAAGACTGCACGTGAACACATTGAAATGATTGAAGAAATATGTGGCTTATTCAGGATCCCTGGTATTTCTGAGGACTACGTGAAAAGGAAGTTATTATTTATGTCTTTATCTAGTAATGCTCGTATTTGGTTCAGGTCTTTGGATGAAGGAGCCACTACTGAATGGAGTGTATTGAGGAAGATTTTCTTTCTTAAATATTTTACTCCTAGAGAAGCTTATGAGAGTCGCTGCTATATATTTAATTTCTGGCCACATCTGGGAGAGAGTATTACTCAAGCTTGGGGGAGACTGAAGGCACTCCTTCGTGAGAATCCTTGTCATGATCTTACAAAGAAACTTATATTGATAAACTTTTATGTGAGGCTACCTGTGAAGCATAAGGAAATTTTGGACAATTCATCTGATGGTAGTTTTACAAATAATACTGAAGAAGAAGCATGGAATCTATTGGAAACTATTTATGAAAATACTGGACACTGGGAACTTGATAAAGGTAATAAACCTTATTTTGATTATGAATATTCATATGTGGAGACCTTCTGTACTTCTATCTTGTTTAAAAATATGAGTGATACATTTAATCTTGATCCTTATGTTATACTTGAAATAGCTAAATCTTTTGCTGAGCATGTCCGTATTCCTAAAAGTGGGTTTGAAACTTATGTTGAACCTGTTAAACAGTCTATTGTTATTCCTAAAGTTATTAAACAGATAGAGCCAGCGTCATCTGTGAGAATTGAGGAGTATGTTGAGCCACCCCCATATCCAAACCAAGTTAAGAAAAATTTGCTTACTACTATTACTAACAAGAGTAAAAGGAAATGTCCTAAGCCATATGAACAGGTGGAAGTCAATACTCAAATTTCTGTTATCAAACAATTAAATGAAGAAAATCCTGTTGATGTCTATCTATGTGAAGATGCTACTAAAATTATCAGAGGTAATTCGACCAAGGTGGGAAAACCTATAATCTCATGCTCTATTGGGATTCAAGTTATCATGGTCTATGTGATATTGGGTCAAGCATTAGTGTCATTCCATATTCTCTCTATCTTGAAATCAAGCCTGATATTGATCCTATTGTTATGGAAGGGACAGGTATGACAATTCAACTTGCTAATAAAGAATATATCTGTCCTTTTGGAATTGTTAGAGATATTGAAGTTCTAGTTGGTAAAATTAAATATCCTGCTGATTTTACTGTGCTTGGTTGCCCTTAAGATTCTTTTTGTCCTATCATTTTTGGTAGACCTTTCTTACGTACTGTTGGGGCTGAAATTAATTTGCTTAAAGAGAAAGTGTTTATTAAATGTGATAATGAAAGACTTGAGTTCAATTTTTCCAAATTTGCTGATAAACATGTTGTGAAAGAGCCAATTTCTGAAGATATAATTGAACTCTTGCTTCTATAGATGTAGCTTCAAAAGATGTTGTAGAACGTTATATGCTTAATCAAGATGAACCATTTAATGATGAGGAAAAAGAGGCTCTAGAACAAATACTATGGCAGCAACCACCACAGTTACTGTTGCATATTCCACCTGATAATTTAGGAGTGTTACCACCACCTAAAGGGGATCCTAGTTTTGAATTAAAACCTTTGCCTGACAATTTGAAATATGCATATTTAGATGATAAGAATATATAACCTGTCATTATTAGTGCTAACCTTTCAGCTGAAGAAGAAGAGAAACTACTTGATGTACTAAAAGTTCATCGACCAGCTATTGGATACTCTCTTGATGATCTTAAAGGTATAAGCCCAGCTCTATGTATGCATAAAATTAATTTGGAAGAGGATGCAAAACCTGTTGTTGATTATCAATGCCGTCTCCATCCAAAAATGAAAGAAGTGGTAAGAAAAGAGGTAATAAGACTCATGGAAGCTGGTATCATTTATCCTATAGCTGATAACAAGTGGGTTAGTCCTATCCATTGTGTTCCTAAAAAGGGTGGAGTGACTGTAGTTCCAAATGATGAGAATGAACTTGTGGCTCAACGTACTGTTGTTGGCTATAGGATGTGCATTGATTACAGGAAATTAAACAAAGCAACAAGAAAAGATCATTACCCATTGCCATTTATTGATCAAATGTTAGAAAGGTTATCTAAACACTCTCACTTTTGTTATCTAGATGGTTATTCAGGTTTCTCGCAAATTCCTGTCCATAAGGACGATCAAGAAAAGACCACTTTTACTTGCCCATTTGGTACTTTTGCTTATAGAAGAATGCCATTCGGTTTATGCAATGCTCCTGCTACTTTTCAAAGATGCATGAATGCTATATTTGCAGATTACATTGAGAAGATAATGGAAGTCTTTATGGATGATTTTACTGTGTATGGTACTTCTTTCGATAATTGCTTGTTCAATCTTAATAAAGTTTTGCAGCGTTGTGAGGATCAACATCTAGTTCTCAATTGGGAGAAGTGTCACTTCATGGTTACCGAAGGAATTGTTCTAGGACATAAGATTTCTGGAAATGGAATAGAAGTTGATCCAGCCAAGATAGAAGCTATCGAGAAGCTACCATACCCAAAGGATATAAAAGGTATAAGAAGTTTTCTTGGGCATGCAGGTTTTTACCGTAGGTTTATTAAGGACTTCTCCAAAATATCAAAGCCTCTAACCAATCTTTTGCAAAAGGATGTTCCTTTCTCTTTTAATGATGATTGCATTGAATCTTTTAATATTTTGAAGAATGCTTTAATAACTGCTCCTATTATTCAACCTCCTGATTGGAAATTGCCCTTTGAAATTATGTGTGATGCTAGTGATTATGATGTTGGGGCTGTTTTGGGCCAACGGGTTGATAAGAAACTGAATGTTATTTATTATGCTAGTAGAACACTTGATGCTGCCCAAAGAAATTATGCTACAAATGAAAAAGAATTTTTAGCAGTACTACTTGCTTGTGACAAGTTTAGACCTTATATCACTGATTCCAAAGTCACAATTCATACTGATCATTCTGCTATTAAATACTTGATGAACAAGAAAGATGCTAAGCCTAGATTGATAAGATGGGTACTTCTTTTGCAAGAATTTGATTTACACATTATTGATAGGAAAGGAGAAGATAACCAAGTAGCTGATCATCTCTCTAGAATGGAAAATATACCTGATGATCCTATTCCTATTAATGATAGCTTTGTTAATGAACAACTTGCAAATGTTAATGTTTCCAGTATTAAGGCTGCTTCTCCTTGGTTCGCTAATTATGCAAATTTTATGGTTGGAAAAGTATTACCTCCACACTTTACTTATCAACAAAGAAAGAGATTCTTTTATGATCTTAGACATTATTTTTGGGATGATCCTTTCCTCTATAAGAAAAGTGTAGATGGTATTATTAGACATTGTATACCTGAGCATGAACAACAGGCTATAATAAGAGATTGTCATGATAGTCCATATGGAGGGCATCATGCAGGAGATCGCACAGTAGCAAAGGTATTACAATCTGGTTTCTATTGGCCTACTTTATTTAAAGATTGCCATGAATATGTTAAATCTTGTGATAAATGTCAAAGAGTTGGAAACATTGGTAGGAGAAATGAAATTCCTATGAATTATTCTCTACCACTTGAACCATTTGATGTGTGAGGTTTTGATTTTATGGGACCTTTCCCAGCTTCAAAGACAAAGCATACTCACATTTTGGTTGCAGTTGACTATGTTACAAAGTGGGTGGAGGCAATTCCAACCAAAAATGCAGATCATGCCACAGCAATGAAGATGCTTAAGGACATCATTTTCCCAAGGTTTGGTGTTCCTAGGTTTTTAATTACTGATGGTGGCTCTCATTTTATACATGGTGTTTTTAGGAAAGCTTTGGCAAAATATGATGTTAACCATAGGATTGCATCTCCTTATCACCCTCAAACAAGTGGACATGTTGAATTAAGTAATAGGGAAATTAAACTCATTTTGGAAAAGACAGTGAATAAGTCTAGGTCTGACTGGCCACTTAAAATTAATGATGCATTATGGGCCTATAGAACTGTATTTAAAAATCCTATGGGAATGTCTCCTTACAAAATGGTCTATGGGAAAGCTTGTCATTTACCTGTTGAATTAGAACATAAAGCTAGATGGGCTATTAAACAATTGAACTTTGACTTTAAGACTGCAGGAGAGAAAAGAATCCTTGATTTAAACCTACTAGATGAATGGAGGAATGAAGCCTATGAAAATGCTAAAATGTTTAAAGAGAAAGTTAAGATTTGGCATGACAAGAAGATTAAGACAAAAGAATTCAAAGTAGGAGATCAAGTTTTATTATACAACTCTCGTTTCAAGTTTTCTGCAGGGAAGCTAGCCTCGAAATGGTAGGGACCATTAGTCATACAGGAGGTGTACCGTTCAGGAGCTATCCGTCTTTACGGTGATATGAAAGGTAAACCTCATGTGGTCAATGGACAACGTCTTAAACATTATATTGCAGGAAAAAGCTTCGTTGGAACGTTGGAAACATTGAATTTACAAACACCGGAAGAAATAATAAAAGGGGGTCGAGCAGTCTCAGCAACTCCAAATCTATAAAAGGTAACTTTTGTATTGGAAAGTTTCTCGGAATTACATAAAATCTTATGGAAGTCATTTTTTATGGAAATAAAAGTGTGGGGAAAGAAAACTTGACGAAACGGAGTCCCGAGAGAGGAAAGATGGGGCCCCATGCGGCCAAGTACAGGGGCCGCGTGGGACCACTCCTTTTTCACCTCGGAGACCCTTTTCGCCTAGTTTTCGATCCCGACGCTCCGTCTTGACCTAAAAACCCTCAAGATATACCCCTCTCCGACGATCTAATCGCGCACCGAGCATCCTCGAGCGATCTTTGTTTCTTGCTTTTTCTGTCTGCCAGGTTTTAGCCATGTCGTGCTCCGAATCTAGTCTTGAGGGGGAGAGCTCTCCCAAGGAGGGTGTCGTGAACCACTACCTCAACTCCGTTATGGAGCCTCAGAAGACCGTGTGCTTCAAGGAAGGGGTGATGCTCGTGGAGGAGGTGAAGACTCCCAAGACCACCGGTACCGTGGAGGAAAGACTATGCGAGTTGGAAGACAAGACCTTCAGGTATGGGACTGTGGTTTACCGCAGCCTTGATGCTCATCACTTCATGAACCTAGAGTTGGAGAAGAAGGTTGAAGAGTACAAGGAGAGACTCAAAGATCTGGAAGATAGGTACAAGTACGTCATCGACAAGTTAGAGAAGATCCATTGTTTCATGTGGGATGTAGAAAACCAGAACTGCGAGTATGAAGAACGCTTCAAAAAGATTGCAGCGGTTGCCACCCTCAGGTATAATAATCCACCTACATCTTTCCGTGATGGAAGACCCTTCCCATGGAAGATGGCTGAATGGGAGGAAGAATACGAGAAGGAGGAAGCTGCAGCAAAGGAGAGTCGGGCAGAACGTCAAGCTTGGGGGAGTTCCACCTAGTCTTTCTCTTTATTAGTCTCTTTTATCTATCTAGTTGAGGTGTGTTTTGCTTTTATCGGTTAGTTATCAATTCCGTTTAAGCTTGTGTGAGCTCATAGAGCATTATCATGTATCCTTGTCTTGTGGTTTATCAATGAATATTAAAGTATGGTGTCATCCATGGTTCTCTTGTTTTGGAGATTTATGGGTTACACTCATGCAAATGAGCATGGCATATTTAGAGGTTTCAATAACATCTTACCTTGGACTTGATTAACTTAAGTATGTTGGACAACTGTAGAATCATATCATCAAAATATCAAACAATAAGCATGAAACATTGTGACTAGTATTATGATGATAGTGACTTGATAAATGTTTAAGGTTGGGAGTTAGCCCATATGTGATGTCACATGCAAAGCTTTCAACATGTTCCATCATTTATTTGGTTGATATCATGTACTTTTGTTTATGGATGCCTATCATGATGAAATAATGTGGAAATAGAGCAAGTTTAAATGAGTTTGTATAAATGGTAGAGAGAAACTTGGGCCGCTAATCTAAGCCATGCATCATTCATGGTGGAAATTTACTTACATGCTGTTTTGAACTTCCTGTGATACACCCTGCAATAAAAAGCTATATCAATTGGTAAATAAAAAGGGTGTTGAGGTTGGTCATTATGTTTGTTTGTCTTGTTGTTGTGATGTGGGCTTGATCCATATCATGGGACAAGAGGTACCCCATTTAAGACTCTTGATAATACCATTATTACTCACAATGATAGATAACTTAAACTTGCTCTGTTTCCCAAGTTGAGTAATCATGGTGTAGGTACTTGTATTCAAGGGGCATGAGACATCTAACCTTTACTTTATCAAGGCCACTACTCATATTTGCTTTCACATTTGACTTTAATCATTCAAATGCTTGCCATAAAGAGCAAAAGCATAGGAAAAGGAATATGATTCAGTTGTCCAACATACAATGGTTATTTGCTTTCAAAAGTAAGAGTGATTGCTAGAGCTTCTACTTATGTTGCTCTCATGTGTATGAGTTTTAATTCATCAATATTACATTGCAACTGAGTATGATGATGATACAATGCCCGTATTTATTTATCAACCATAAGTCCATCGATGCATATAATGATCTATGTCCTTATTTACTCGAGGACGAGTAAAGGTTTAAGCTTGGGGGAGTTGATACGTGCATTTTATATCATCATTTTTATATCTTATATTATCATATTGGTATTTTATTTGCATTGTTATATCGATGTTTTGCATGTTTTAGATGATTTATGGGACTTACATACAAAGTCCCTATTTTTTGCATTTAACATCTGGGAGGCAGAATACCCCCCTTTTCTTGTTTTTATTGTTTCAGGAGTTTCGCGGACTCAAATAATTAAGGGAAAAATACCACGCCAGTTTTTCATCAGGAGAAGGGTGGAGGAAAGAAGACCGAAGACAGGAGGGCCACGAGGGACAAATGGGGTGGGCCCACGTGGCCCATGTACCTGGCCGCGTGGGACCCACCAAGTAGGCCCTCGAGCACCTCCTCGCGTGGGGCTTTTTACCAACACCTTCGTCTTCGCCGAAAAGGGACACCCTAATTTTCCCCGAATTATCTGAGGCCGTGGCGGCGGCGGAGCTCCTGATTCTCTCCGAAGGGGGTCAGATCCTGCTGCTTCGGAGCTCCGGAGAGGGGGGAAATCGCCGCCATCATCATCACCTCTCCTCCGTGGCGTGGGAGGAGGCCTCTACATCACCGTCATCACCATCACCAGCACCATCTCCATCACCATCTCCGTGATCCACTCCGTTCCCCTCATAGTTTGAGAGTTGATATACCCTAGATCATTGGCTAGTGCTCCTATTCATGTTTGTGATCGGGTACTTGTCATTATTTGGTGGTGAAGTATTTATTTCAGATTGTGTTGTACCCTTTATGCCACTGATTATGATCATGTTTGCACGTTGTGAGTAGTTCCCATATGTTCCTGAGGGCATAGGATGAATTGGCAATGATTTATATATAACATGTGTTGGTATTTTGTCAAGAGTTTATCTTTTATGTGATTCTATGATGGTGTTGTGCGAACGTCGACTGCACAACACTTCACCATTAAAGGGCTCATAGGAGAACAACGTAGTGTAATGAATTGAGGAAGACTTGGGAGGACAACTAAGCCCAAGACAGAGTCATGCAGTTATATTATGTAGGTAGTAGTGTCGGGGACCTTAGAGTGTAATGCTATGGTGGGACTTTATGTCTTAATAATTCTTGAGCAAGTCATTAAATTGGCCACATGATCCATCATAAGGGGTTGTAGTTTAATTATTTAGCTATGCCTAGTTATGGCTCCGCCCCAAGAAGATTAAAACTTGATAAGATATGCAACGTGTTGTTTAATAAATCTCTATGCCTAGTGATATCCATGCTGCCCTCGGGAACATTTTCCACATATAAGACACACATCACTTGAGCTTGTCCTCTAGCCACATAGAGGATTGGGCTTTCTCTCTCTTTGAGAGCTTTCTACTTGCTACTATTTATTTTAAGCATTTTTATTCTTTTGCATTTATACAACCAAAAATCCCAAAAACACTTGCATCTTTTATTGTTTTATTTATCATTCTTTCTAACCAATACCTTCAGCTCCTCGTGGGTTCGACAACCTTTTCTCATTGAAAGGTACTACAATTGATCTCCTGCACTTGGGAGTCATCAACGTCCGCCAATCTCTCACAGGAGCCACAAGGAACTCATCCACCGCCGCCGCAGCACCCCCGGCAACGCCATACCACCAATCGTGTAGGTGACAGGCTAACCAGACCACCACCGTGAGCAGAATCACCAGCAGCCCCCCGATGGTCAACCCGAGCCACAACACACAGAACAGGTGGTCGAGGAAGCCAGCTTGCTCCGGACCGTAAGTGAAATCACAAAGAAATTGAGAAAAGAAGCTCATGCTCGCGATAAGTGGAGAATCGCGGAGGCCGCAATTTATAGCCCCAGTCCGGCCTCGCGCGGGAAAGAAAGGAATCGTGGGCAGTGCTCAGCCAATTTGGCGCGAAATCATCGGGGCACCCAAAGCCGTGGGGGCCGCCGCGTAGATGGACAGCACACGCAGCAGTACCGCCATGGAGTGCTTCGCGCACTCAGAGCCAGCCAGGTGCGGATGGAGATGCTGCGAGGAAGAAGAAGAGATAAAGGAGGAACGGGGCTGACAGGTGGACCCGGTCCCACATGTCAGCGAGCAAGAAGATAACCCTTTGTGTGCTACTATCCTTTCCTCAGTAGATCAGCCCCTCGTCTCCCCAGTGTTTCACAGGGAAATTTTTTGAACAAAATGATTTTGGGATGGCCCTATCCCACAGTGTCTATAAGCCAATTATTGGCGACACAGATGTTTTCTTCTAAAGAAAGAACCCTGTTTTTTTTTCAACCTGTGTATACCTGAAAAGGTATATACAGCTTTTCAAAAAAAAATTAATAATAAATTTAGAACAGGGACATGTCTAGCATATCCATAAGATGTTGTTTTATAAAATTGGGTAATTATTTGGCCAAGTTAAATCCAGGTTATTGGGTGATGATCCGTGTGTAGGTCTTGTTTGATTTTGCCATGTTTGTGTGGGTTGAACTAAAAACCTTAGATTTAAACTTTCTCATATAACCATGGTAGGAGGTCCCATGTGTCGGAGAACTGTCCCAGGAACTGGGTGTGTCTCACAAGGATCGAGTAAGGGGCTGAACACGGAATCAAACAACCCTCAACGTGCCACGGCGACGGTGCTCGCCTGGATCGTCGCGGGGAGGCACTGCAGAGAGGAACACACGGTATTACCCAGGTTCAGGGCCCTCTGGGGAGGTAAAACCCCTACGTACTGCCTAGGTTGTATTGCACTTGCTTGGAGAGGTTTTAGTACAGAGTGAGCTTGGCGAGCTCAAGGTGGCTACAATGGCTAACCGTAGAACTCAGAACTTCCAACCAAGAGTTGAACCCTTTGCCCGAGCGTGCTCCCCCTCCTTTTATAGGTATCTCGGGCCTCTTCCCCCCAAATATCTTGGTGGGAAGGGCTACCACATGGCGACGAAGGAGGAGGTGCGGTGCACAATAAAGGTAGAGTCCACCATAAAGGTAGGGGGCAGCGTCACCAAAGCTGGAAAAGCCACCGTCCAACCAGGATGGTGGGCTGGTGCTGCGGAGGTGGGATGGGCCCCACGGTGACGTCGCCCTTGGAGGGTAGCTGCAGACGGTTCCCTTATCACCAAAGTGGCAATCCTTGGGGCTCCTTTGCTTGGTGCAGCTTTGTTGACTCCTTTATACATAAGAACGACAACTGTGGCGCTGCTGTCACCGCGCGCTGGCGCGGTCGTCACTCTGCGGAGGGTGCAGAGCCCATGTGCGCTCTGCCGCGGAGGCAGAGCTAGCTTCGAGAGGAAGGAACCCTCGCGAGGCTGAAGGCCTCGCCGAGCCTTTTGGCTTGGTCCTTAGCAGAATTTGCAGGTGGCATCCGAGATACCCTCTCGAGGAGAGGCTCCTCGCCGAGGGAAAAACCCTCGGCGAGGAGGAGAGGTCTCTCACGAGGGAAAACCCCTCACGAGGCTCGCCAGGCTTGGAGAGCCTGGTCCTTAGCGAAATCTTCTGAAGAATGTTGTGGGCCCCGGCAGGCCGGCCCGTGGTACCCTGGTTTCCACTGTGCCGACAGTAGCCCCCGGGCCCGCGATGGGAACGCCGAAGCCCATGGATGGAGGCGAAGCGTTGAGGGCCCAACGATGCCTGCCTGGGCCGTGACACGTGGGGCGCAGCGGTTGCGCCCGAAGCCACGATCTCCTCGTCTTCAACGGGCGTGCCGGTGGGGCCCACCACGTCCTTGGTTTTTGGCCAATAAAGCCTGCACGCGTAGACAGCGCCCGTCACTTCTCCCATAACTCCTCCGCACACTTCCCCCAAAACATCTCCTACTTCCCAGAGCGCTCCGCCTCCAAGATCTCCTTCTCCTGCGACCATGGCGCCCAAGAAGGCAACCGTTGACCAGAAGGGCAAGGCCACGATGCAGGCCGGCAAGTCTGCGGCGGCGGCGCGCGGTGCTGCACTCGAGGGGGCGCTGCCGCAGTCCCGAATCCACTCGGCGGAGATTGCCAAGGTGCGCCACCTGGCGGCCTCGAGAACCAACGAGCACGGCGCCACCGAAATGAGATCGGCCGGCAGCAGGCTTCCCGAGGGGTACTACCCCATCTTCCTTCAAACTCTCTACGCCGGTCTTGTTCCTCCTTTCTTCGACTTCCTCCTGGGGATTTTGGAGGTGTACCAGATCCAACTCCTTCATCTTCATCCCAACTCCATCCTCATCCTCTCCATCTTCGCCTACCTCTGTGAGGCCTACATCGGCATCCGTCCCTCGGTGACGCTCTTCCGCAGCTTCTACTCCCTTCGGAACACCGCGTCGAACGAGCGGATCGGATGCGTCTCCTTCCGCATCGCCGACGCCAGGAGCAGGAACTACATCCCCATCGCATGGAGCGGTGAGAACGCCATCACCAAGGTGACGAAGAAGGTGGAGGACTTCCGCAAGCGGTGGTTCTTCGTCGACACCAAGAGGACCAACCCTCTCCTGGAGGTGCCCGTGGCTTCGAGGGCCCGAAGCTTGACGCGGTGTACGAGTGCATACGATGTCTCCGCGACGCCGGAGTCACCGGTCAGATGGTGGCGAAGGACTTCACGAGGCGCTGAATCGCCCCCCTCCAGTGGCATTCAGAGCCGGTGTGGCAGTACTCAGGCAGGGAGGACAGGATGCGCCTGTGCCCAGACAACTTCAAGCCGGAGGTGCTGTACCAGGTCATGGGGATCCTTTTCGCCACGACGGACATCCCATCCTCCACCTGCGACGAGGCCCGGCCACTCTTCAGCTTTGTTGAGGAGAGCGTGCAGGAGCACCGCAGGCGCCTGCCTGTATTCGACGAGTGGGGAATCATGCCCGCAGGACATCGCGGGCCCCGCACCAACCCGTGGGCGGCGGAGCCGGAGTATATGGACGAGTCACCAGAGCCGGACGAGGTCAAAGACTCTGGCGAGGACGAGGCCTCGAGAGGCACGAACCCCTCTGGCGAGGATGAGGCCTCGAGAGGCGCTGACCCCCCGGGAGGCCTTGAGGAGCGTGCCGCCTGAACTGGACCTCCAGGTGATTTCCTCCAGCGGCGATGAGGACGCCTTTCGCGTTGCTCCCTCCCGACGCACCGCAGAGGAGGAGGAGGAGAGCGACAGCAGGGGAGGACGCTGCGAGGCCCGCTCCAAGGCCATCCACGACAGGAGAACTGCAGTCGCGAGGGGCGCTCCCCGTGAGGAGGCAGGAGCGCCTCAAGAGGAGGCCAGAGCGAGCAGCACCCAGCCGCCCAAGGCGAAGAAAAGGGTGTGGAGGATGGCCGACGAGTAAGTCCTGATTTTCCTTCTTTTCTCGTTTAGCATTTTGCTTTTGAAAACCCTCTTGAAGGATCTTCTACTTATCTTTCTTTCAGCAAACCTGCGGCGCCGAAGAGACGACGGCTCCGCAAGCTTGGAGAGACCACCAGCGTCGCCGTGGAGATGCCTGCGGCTGACGAGCCGCAGCAGGTGGCTATTCCTCCCGCGGGTGAGCACCGTGCGGAGGATGTGGTTGAATCGGCGGCGCCGTCGCCAGCTCGGGCCGCCACTCCTTCCGCGGTTGAGCACCGCGCAGAGGAGGTGATCGAAGAGGTGGCGCCGTCGCCAACTCGGGCCGCCACTCCTCCCGTACAGCAGGAGGCGACGGAGGAGAGGGTGGATGAAGAGATCATCATGGAGCCGCCTCCGGAGGAGGAGGAGGCTCCCACAAGAGGGGCTGACGCGCCCGAGGCCGTGGCGGGCACGGCCACCACGGAAGGGGCGGGAAGCGCCCCTGAGGAGCAGGAGGTGGAGGCGCCTCCGGAGCCCACAGACGCCGGAGCTGGGGGCGAGAGGACGCCCAGCCCCCGGAGGGCACCTAACGCGGGCGGCGAAGGAGGCGCCCACACGAGCGCCCAGGCCGCACCAGAAGTGGCTGTGAGTCCGAGGTAGGGTGCCTCGGGCGCCTCGCCAAGGATAGAGGCCTCTGCACCCCGCAGCAGTGCGGGGACCTTGGCGCTGCGGGAGCCGCAGCGCCAAGTAGTTCATCGCCAAGTCGTCCTCGGCCAGGCGCGGCGGACGCTCGATGAGCTGGAGGCGCAGCTCGCCGAAGAGGAACTCGCCAGGGCGGAGGAGCGGGCGAGAATCGACGAGGGCTGGGCCCTCCTCCGTGAGAGCGTGGAGAGTTGCCGCCGGCAGGACGCGGCGGCCCTGGCGGCACACCAGGAGGCCATGCGTTTCGCCGAAGAGACCCGCGACAGCGTGAAGCGAGAGGCGGCGGAGACCATGGAGCAGCTGGACGCCGCTCGGGGGGCGCTCGAGGCGGAAACGGCCTCCAAGCGACAGGAGGTTGCGGCCTTGGAGCAAAACTTCATCACGCACTCCAAAACTGTGGAGAGCAGCTTGAAGGAGCTCCGCGAGAGGCTGGACGCTCGCGAGGTGCAGCTGACCAAGCGCGAGGCAGAGCTCACGCGACGCGAGGGAGAGCTCTCCTCCCGCAAGGAGGAAATGCGCCGACGCGAGGAGCAGGTCCAGCAGCTTGAGGCGGACCAGGCCACCCACGAGGAGCAGCTGAAGGCTCGCGAGAGCCGGGTGGCCAGGGACGAAGCCACCTACGCCGAGCGCCTCGCGAAGGCCAACGCCAGCCTCGCGGAGAAGGAGAAAAAACTAAAGGAGGAGGCCGACGACAGGGTCAAGCTCATCCGCCTAGACCTCGCCAAGGACTATGACGAGAAGGCCAAGAACCAGGAGGAGCGCTTCAAGGCGAAAACGCGACGAGCTCCAAAACCGCGTCAAGGAGCTCGAGAAGGAGGAGAACCAGATGGCCTCCTGCCTTCAGAGCGCCAGGGAGGCCCAGGCTCGTGCGGAAGGGAGAGTCACCGCCCTGGAGAAGGACCTGAGCGAGCTCCACCAGCAGGTGGGGCTGGTCGTGAGCCTTGTGGAGGAGGCACGGAGCAACGCAGAGATTTTCCGGACCATGTCGCGCCAGCGCCAGCTCATGCTCCAAGACTTGGTGCTCCGCGTGCGCGCCGTTGGGGACCGCCTCGGGGCCGAGGTCCCCAACTTCGCCGTAGGAGGGAGCGACGACGAGGCCGCGTACACGTTCTTCTTCGAGCAGTTCCTCGCAAAGCTTGAAGAGACCGCAAAGGACCTTGGCGACCGCGTCGTGGAGGAGAGCCGCGATCTCCTCGTCCTCGCCACCTGCCGAATCTTCGGCAACCTCGCGAGGCTCCAGCCCTCGCTTGACCTCGAGGCCGTGACGGCGCCGGTCGACCTCGGCAGCCGCGTCGTGCTGAGCGACAGGACGCGGAAGGCCGCGAAGGCGTACGCCAAGATCTTCGACCTAGTCGAGGTTGAGGAGGACGAGGCCGACGGCGAGGAAGATGCTGCGGAAGCCGTGGGCGACGAGGGCACCTCGGGAGGCCCGACGGCCTGAGCTTTTCCTGTGGCTGAATGTGCATGAGGCACGCATTACCTTAGCATTTGCTTGTAAAACTTTTGTACAGACTTGTTTAAGTATCATTTTAATGTGCTTGGTGAATTTCCCTCGGGAGGCTTTTATCTTTCCTCTTCATGTCTTTTTCGCTCTACGTCTTAGGTCCCTCTCTTAGCGCTACACCACCGCCGCTTCGGTATGTGAGAGTCAGGGCTCCACAAGGCCGGGGGTGCGTGAGGCCTCGAGAGGTAAGAGCTCCTGAGGCATGATGCTCGGGGCTCCCCTTTAACGCGCAAGCAGCCCATGAGGCATAGGAGAGAGAAAAGAGGCTCGAGGGACAAAAAACCAGCGAAAGGAAATTTTAACCAAGTGTTTCGACTTAGCTTCGCGAGGCGTTTTTCGCCTTGGAGAGGGTGTTGGCTCCCTGACGAGGCGTTTTTTCCTTGGAGGGGGTGTTGGTTCCCTGGTGAGGCGTTTTCCTCTCGAGGTTGCCTGAGGCTTGTTTTGAACCTGCTTTCCTGCGTTTGGACAGATAGGCATACCCACAAGCAATACATAGCTAGATAACTTCATGCGTGCTCGTAGGTTCCTTCATGTGTGTCTCACGAGGAGAACAGGCACCAAGGTCCTTGGTGATTTGACGTGCACGGGAGCCGGTCCATGAGTTCAGAGCTCCTTGGGAGTTGACATACATGAAAGCTGACCCGTGAGTTCAGAGCTCGGATTTCTTGGGTTTTAGGCGATGCTGGGATGCTCCCGAGGCACAGGCACCATGTCCAGCCCCCGCTCGCGAGATACACAAGTGGGATCATACGAGCAAGGATGAAAAGCAATAACATAACTGCTTACCAAAGCAACAACATATGCTGGCGCGAAGGACAAAGGTTCAAAGTGACCTGAAATAGAGGTTCATTACACTGGCGTGGCCAGAAATACAAAATCCGCCATGTCAGGCATGGGGTTCCACATGGAGTGGCTGAGACTCTCGCGGCCCGAGGCGACGCATGTAGAGAGAGCTCAGAGAGGGGGCCCCTATGCGGGGGTAGCTTTAGAGCCTGCGGTCCACCATGACTGGGCATGGGGATCCACCTCGCCAAGGCATGGTGCTTGAAGAAGTCACCTTGCCGAGGCGTGGTGGCTTGGGAGTCTTCTCGAACGGCCCGCGGCAACGTATAGTAGAGAGGGGAGCCCGAAATTTTTCCTCGTGGAGGATGATGGCGCGAGGCTCTCCCTTGATGCAAAAAAAATTGCTCGTCGAGGACGATCAGGGGTAGAACTTGCGCAGGTGCTGGATGTTCCAGGGGTTGGCAATAGGGATGCCGTCCTCCATCTCGAGCCGCGCGGAGCCAGGCCTGGCGATGTGCACGACTCTGTAGGGTCCTTCCCACATTGGTGAGAGCTTGTGGAGGCCTTCCTGGAGAGGATTCTCCTCAGGACGAGGTCTCCTGCTTCGAGAGTGCGCGGGCGGATGTGGCGGCTGTGGTAGCGACGGAGGTCTTGCTGGTACCTTGCCGCTCTCAGGGCCGCATTGTGGCGGAGCCCCTCGAGCAGCAGGAGGTCGTTGTTGCGGAGTTCGTCCAGCTCAGCCTCCTTGAATGCCAAGACTCGAGGAGAGCCGTGGGTGATCTCGCTGGGGAGAACGGCTTCAGCGCCATAGACGAGGGAGAACGGCGTCTCGCCGGTTGGCTTTGTTGGCGTGGTGCGGATGGACCAGAGCACCGAGGGGAGCTCATTGATCTAGTTCTTGCCGCTGTCCTTGAGGCGGTTGAAGCTTCTCGTCTTGAGGCCTTTGAGCACCTCAGCGTTGGCTTGCTCAGCCTGCCCGTTGCTTCGTGGGTGCGCCACTGAGGCGTAGCAGATTTGGGCGCCGAGGCTGCCGCAGTAGGACTTGAAGGCGCCGCTGATGAATTGTGAGCCGTTGTCGGTGATGATGCGGTTGGGCACGCTAAAGCGGCAGACCAGGCTCCTGATGAATTTCACCGCTGACTTCGCCGGAATGGTGCACATGGGTTCCACCTCAGGCCACTTGGTGAATTTGTCGATGGCGACGTAGAGGTAGCGGTAGCCCCCGAGCGCTCGCGGGAAGGGTCCCAGGAGGTCCAGCCCCCAGACCGCGAATGGCCAGGAGAGCGGGATGGTTTGGAGTCCTTGCGCGGGCTGGTGGATCTGCTTGGCGTGGAATTGGCAGGCGTCGCAGGATTGGACGATTGCAGCTGCATCTTGAAGCACTGTAGGCCAGTAGAAACCACTCCGGAAGACCTTGCCTGCAAGGGTGCGCGAGGACGAATGGTGGCCGCACTCTCCACTGTGGATGTCGTTGATGAGCTGGCGGCCTTCCTCGGCAGGGACGCACCGCAACGCAACCCCATTGGGGCGCTTACGGTATAGGTGTCCGTCGTGGAGGCAGTAAGACTTGGCCTGGCGAGCAACTCTTTCGGCTTCAGCATCTTCTTCGGGGAGGACTCGATTTTGCAGCTAGTTCTTGATCTCGTCGATCCAACCAGTGTCTTGGCGTACTAAGGTCATGAGCAAGCGGTCGCCTGAGGGCAGCCCGCAGTTTGGTGCTCCAGTTGATGGGGCTGGTGGGAGCTCCTCATTGATGCTCATGTTGACAGCTAGTTGCTTGACGGAGGACTTGGCGAGTCTTTCCTCGAACACTCCAGGCTTCTGTGATTCCCTTCTTGCTGCTCGCTTGGCGAGTTCATCTGCTTCTTGGTTTTCTCCTCGTGGGATGTGCTTGAGCTCCATGCCCCTGAAGTGCTTCTCGAGCTTGCGTACCTTTTCAAGGTAGGCCACCATGTAGGTGTCCTTAGGCGTGTAGCTTTTGTTGGAGAAGTTGACGAGGAGCTGAGAGTCGCCCTTGATGAGGATGCGCTTGATGCCGAGGGAAATTGCAGTTCTGAGCCCGGCGAGGAGGCCTTCGTATTCAGCAATGTTGTTGGTGACCTTGTCGTTGTCTTTGAAGCACTGTTGGACGGCGTAGTAGAGCTTGTCGCCTGTTGGTGAGGTGAGGACAGCACCAGCCCCTGCACTCCGGGCCGCGAAGGCGCCGTCGAAATGCATGGTCCAGTGGCCTGGTTCCGTCCCTCCTGAGGCCGCGGCTTCCTCCTCTTGAGGCTCTTCTTCACGCGTGTCCTTCCATTCGGCCAAGAAATCGGTCAGCGCCCTGCCCTTGATGACCCTTGTGGTGTCAAACTCCAGCTCGAAAGGTTGTAGCTCGATGCCCCAGCCTGCGACGCGATCTATTGCGTTTGGGTTGTGCAGGACTTGCTCCAGGGGATATGAGGTGACCACCTTGATGGGGTGACCCTGGAAGTAGTGGCGCAGCTTCCTGGAGGCGCTGAGGAGCGAGAAGAGGAGCTTTTGCTGCATGGGGTAGCGCTCGCGAGCGTCCCGCAGCACTGTGCTGACGAAGTACACGGGATGCTCGACGAGGATAGTTGTTGGCGTGGCAGCGGCTGGCTCCTCTCGAGGCTCGGTGGAGTCCTTGTCGAGGTTTTCTTGAGGCCCCTCTTGTAGAGGCTCGGCATGAGCTGGAGGCTTGATGAGGGTGCTTCCTTGTCGGGGGGCTCTGGGCTTGGCGAGGCAGGGCTCTGCTTGGCGAGGACTGGCTCTTCCCTTCCAGCCACCAAGACCGCGCTTGCCGTCTGAGGAGTGGCTGCAAGATACAGCTTCAGAGGCTCGCGAGGGCGTGGGGCAACCATGATGGGTGGGCTCGCCAGGTATTTCTTCAGGTCCTCAAAGGCCTTTGCTGCTTCAGGAGTCCACTTGAAAGGACCGGACCTCTTCATGATCTTGAAAAACGGCAGCGCCCTCTCACCGAACTTGGAGATGAAACGGCCAAGGCTGGCCATACATCCCGCTAAGCGCTGCATGTCCTTCAGGCGACGAGGAGGCTGCATCTCTTCTATGGCTCTGATCTTGTCGGGGTTTGCTTCGATGCCGCGATGAGACACCAGGAACCCGAGGAGCTTGCCTGAAGGACCCCGAAGACACACTTGGCGGGGTTCAGCTTGATGTTTACCTTGCGCAAGTTGGCAAAGGTCTCCTCGAGGTCCTTGATGAGCGTGTCCTCCTCGCGGGTCTTGACCACGATGTTGTCGACGTAGGCCTCTGCATTCCTTCCCATTTAAGCCCCCAAGGCGATCCTCATGAGGCGCTGGAAAGTGGCACCGGCGTTCTTCAGGCCGAAGGGCATGCAGACGTAGCAAAACACACCGCAAGGGGTGAGAAATGCTGTCTTCTCCTCGTCCTCCTTCGCCATCTTGATCTGGTGATAGCCTGAGAAGGCATCCAGAAAACAGAGGAGTGCGCAGCCGGCGGTGGAGTCCACGATCTGGTCGATCCTCGGGAGGGGATAGGAGTCCTTGGGGCAGGCCTTGTTGAGGTCGGTGAAGTCGATGCAGAGGCGGCTTCCTCCGGTGTGCTTGGGGACGACCACACCGTTGGCGAGCCAAGTGGGATGAACAACTTCCTTGATGATGCTGGCTTTCTTCAACTTTTCTACTTCCTTGACGATGAAATCTTGCTTCTCTGGCGCCTAGCGCCGTGACTTTTGCTTCACGGGGCGTGCGTTTGGACACACGGCTAAGTGGTGCTCGATCACCTCCCTCGGTACTCCGGACATATCTGACGGTGTCCATGCGAACATGTCAGAGTTTGCCCTGAGGAAGGCGACGAGCGCGCTTTCCTATTTGGGAGGCAGATTGGCGCCGATGGTGACGCTAGCCCCCGAGCCGTTTGCCTCAAGAGGCACTTGCTTCGTCGCGGCCTTCTCCTGAGAGAACAGCTGCTTCTTCTTCGCGGGGGGCCTCGGGAGGGGCTCCTCATCCTCGTCAGCGGGTGACGCCACCGTGGCAGCCTTGTAGCCTGCTTGCGCAGCGTACAGGGCGTCTGAGACCATGACGCGGACGACGATAGTGCCACCCAAGCTAGGGAGCTTGACGAGGTTGTAGGCGTGGTGGGTCACCTCCATGAACTTGGCAAGGGCGGGGTAGCCGAGGATGGCGTTGTAGGGCAGGCCGATGTGCGCGACGTCGAAATTGATCAGCTCGGTGCGGTAGTTGGCATGAGTGCCGAAAGTGACGGCGAGCCTCACTTGCCCCAAAGGGGTGGTGAGACCCTCTGTCACCCCCGAGAAGGGCCTGGTGGGCATGAGCCGCTCGTAGGGCACCTGCAGCTTCTCGAAAGTCTCGACAGAGATGACGTTGAGGCCTGCACCCCCATCGATGAGCGTCTTGGAGACTGCAATGTTGTTGATGGTGGGAGTGCAGACCAGCGGGATGGTGCCAACAGTTGAGGTGGACTTGGGGTGGTCGCTGGAGTCGAAAGTGATGGGGTACTGGGACCACTTGAGGGGCCTGGAGGCCTCAACCCCGGGAAGGGCTGCCGCGACCTCGCGAGCGAGTTGCTTGAAGTGGCGGTTGGAGCTGGGGGCCTGAGCCCCGCCGAGGATGCAAGCGGCCCCGCGAGGCACCTGGTAGCCCTCAGGAGTCTCGGCAGGGAGGTTGTCGTTCATGGGCTGGGCGGCGTTGGCTTGGGGGTTCTGCTGGTAGTTGTCGTCGTAGTTGTTGTTGTTCCAGCGTCGCCCCCCCCCCCCCGCCCCCGCGGCCGCCGCGACCTCGCTGCCGATCGTTAGCCTCACGAGCCTCGCGAGCCTCGCGAAGCCTCTTGATGTCGTAGCAGTCCTCGGTGGCATGGGAATGCCTGTTGTGGTAGACGCAGAAAGGGCGATTATCTTTCTTCTCGGGGTCCGCGGCTGGAGTGGCAGCGCGTGGCTGCTTGGCGTCAGGCTCGGCCGCGAGGACCGCAGTGGTCTTGCGCTTCTCGATGGGTTTCTTCTTCTTCTTGGACCCCTCGGCAGGGTCCCCTGGCTCGTTCTTGACGAACAAGTGGCCCTCCTCAGCCTTGGCGCACTTGTCCGCCAAGTCGAAGAGCTTGACTACGGTGATGATGTTGTCGTGGATGCCAAACTTCTCGAGCATCCGCACATCCGTGACCCTAGCCTGGAAGGCCGAAATGACCTGCGCGTCGGTGGCGTTGGGGATCTTGTTGCGCACCTGGCTGAAGCGCTGGATGTACTTGCGGAGGGTCTCGCCAGGCTTCTGGCACACGGCGCGGAGGTCGTTGTACATGAGGCCGCGCTCGTACGTGCCCTTGAAATTGGCGATGAAGCACCGACAGAGGTCCTCCCAGGTGTTGATGGACTCGGCGGGGACATTCATGAGCCACGAGGATGCGGAGTCCTTGAGGGCCATGGGGAACCAGTTCGCCATGACCTTGTCGTCGCCCCCTGTGGCCTGGATGGCCAAGGTGTAGAGCTGCAGGAACTCCAGGGGGTTGTTCTTGCCATCGTAGCGCGGAGGAAGATCCGGCCTGAACTTGACCGGCCGTACGACGCGATGGAGGCTGCGAGTGAACGTGGCCGTCGTGCCGTAGGTGACCGGTCCGTTGGCGTGGGTGGTGCGGAGGTGGCGCCCCGCGGTGGCGACGTCATGGATGGCGCGGTTGTGGCGATCCTGGTTGCGCTCGATGCTCACGCGTGCGTCCTCCGGGGCTCGCTGCACAATTTGGCAGTCATGTGGCGATGACGCGTGCGACGCGGCACGGTTGTCGCGAGGAGGAGCCCCGGCTGGAGCAGGTTGCGGTGGAACCGGTGGAGCTGGAGCGGGCGCGGGGTGACGAGGAGGTGCATGCGGCGCGCCGTGCGCCACGTCCCCTACGCGTGCAGAGAGAACCAGCGAGCGAGACGGTGCAGGAGCGGCGTCGCGGGCGGCGCCGACGAGCTCGGAGAGGCCGTTGAGCCAGGCTTCCGGCGTGGGGCGGTCCTGTAGCAGCTCCTGCGCCATGAGAAGCGCAGTCGCCGGGCTGGGAGCAGGGCGGCCCAGCGAGGAAGCAGCACGGTCCCGCGATGGGTGCAGGGAGGAAGCCTCCTCTTCGCCGAGGTCATCCTCAGCGTGGTCGATGTCGTCGTCCTCCGGGTGCTCGACGCGGGGCTCGGGGTCGACGTGGCGTTCCGGAGTAGCACTTCCGCGCGGGCGGCCGCGTGGGTTGCCAGTGGGAGCGGTGGCGGCGCTGGCCGTCCGGCGAGCGAGACGTTCGGCATGAGAGATGCCGGCCATGGCTGTGTCGAGGTTGAAGATGCGCCTCAGCCCCCTACCTGGCGCGCCAAATGTCGGAGAACTGTTCCAGGAACTGGGTGTGTCTTAGAAGGATCGAGTAAGGGGCTGAACACGGAATCAAACAACCCTCAACGTGCCACGGCGACGGTGCTCGCCTGGATCATCGCGGGGAGGCACTGCAGAGAGGAACACACGGTATTACCCAGGTTCAGGGCCCTCTGGGGAGGTAAAACCCCTACATCCTGCCTAGGTTGTATTGCACTTGCTTGGAGAGGTTTTAGTACAGAGCGAGCTTGGCGAGCTCAAGGTGGCTACAATGGCTAACCCTAGAACTCGGAACTTCCAACCAAGAGTCGAACCCTTTGCCCGAGCGTGCTCCCCCTCCTTTTATAGGTGTCTCGGGCCTCTTCCCCCCAAATATCTTGGCGGGAAGAGCTACCACATGGCGGCGAAGGAGGAGGTGCGGTGCACAATAAAGGTAGAGTCCACCATAAAGGTAAAGTCCATGGATGCTGTCCATGGCAGGGGGCAGCGTCACCAAAGCTGGAAAAGCCACCGTCCAACCAGGACGGTGGGCTGGCGCTGCGGAGGTGGGATGGGCCCCACGGTGACGTTGCCCTTGGAGGGTAGCTGCAGACGGTTCCCTTATCACCAAAGTGGCAATCCTTGGGGCTCCTTTGCTTGGTGCAGCTTTGTTAACTCCTTTATACATAAGAACGGCAAATGTGGCGCTGCTATCACCGCGCGCTGGCGTGGTCGTCACTCTGCGGAGGGTGCAGAGCCCATGTGCGCTCCGCCGCGGAGGCAGAGCTAGCTTCGAGAGGAAGGAACCCTCGCGAGGCTGAAGGCCTCACCGAGCCTTTTGGCTTGGTCCTTAGCAGAATTTGCAGGTGGCATCCGAGATGCCCTCTCGAGGAGAGGCCCCTCGCCGAGGGAAAAACCCTCGGCGAGGAGGAGATGTCTCTCGCGAGGGAAAACCCCTCGCGAGCCTGGTCCTTAGCGAAATCTTCTGAAGAATGTTGTGGGCCCTGGCAGGCCGGCCCGTGGTACCCTGGTTTCCACTGTGCCGACACCATGTTGATTGATTGTGTGAGCCCCTGCCATGCCATCCTTAGAATGCATTGAGTGTGATAAAAATATCATGCCTTGATAATGTTTGTTTTAGAAAATATTCCGCTAAGTGTTAACCCTTTTGAGTGTTAAACCCTAGTGTCATGTAGAAAAGGTTTTAAAATATTTTAAATCTAGGGGTGTATTAACCCATACAAGAAATATCTTGTATAACCCCGGGAATCTTTATTAGTCTCCGAATCTTGGGATGAGATTCTTTTTAAGGGGGGAAGGTTTGTCACATCCCGAAAATTCGTCCCTAATGTTAGTAATGTTTTCCTCCCGCCTGAAAAACTTTTTCTGTTTCCAAACTATTTTCTTTCCACTTGTTGGTCTTTGAATTGACTTTGGTTTTTCTCACTTGGAGATTTCCCAATAAACCTTGATCTTATCAACCCCCACCATATCTCGATGCCGCTATTTTCGTGGTCACCCATTGGTGCCACTCAAATGTTCCAAAACCCCTCCCCTCTATCCCACCAAAAGCCACCACCACAATTGTATCTTAAGAAAAATTCTACCAAGCCACCAAATGGTTCCCTCATACATATACATCCATCCCATGGAACAATATTCCATAGTCCAATGCAATAATTTGAAGTTTATTCATATTTCCTATTATGCCATTTCCAATCCAATAATTATTCAGACACATTCCACTCATCCAAAAATTCTACAATTTGGGGCATAGGCCTAATTTCACCTCCTGAACATTTCACTCCATTGTACCAACCTCATTTGAGCAATATTTGGGGTACTTCCTTTGTAATGCCATTTTTATGCCTAATTGCAATTTCTAAAGCAACCCCTGGCTCCCAAGATATTTTAGCATTGCTACTTTGCCAAAATGGCAACCTCCCTTTTACAACACCATATACACAATATCAGATCAAGACCATTTGAGGAAGTGCATTTAACATGCCCATGCCATGAGGGTACTTTTGAACACCAATTTATCTGACCATCTTCCATGTGTCCAATTGAGCTCAAACTCCACAGGAATACCATATACACCCAATAAAACCTACTGTGAATTTATGGGATTTTTCCGAGTTGTGCAAAGCCTTGATCATTTCATCGAGCACCTGGTGTCCCCTAGGTTTTCTGAAATTTCGCTTAAGACAAGTTGCAAACCAGCTAAAACTTATAACTAGAAGGTGATAGAGATTTTTGTTTGGCGCAAAGTGACGCGGTTGGTTTTCACATTTGATCCCGGAAATGAGTGAAACATCTCAATGCCGATGTCAGCATGGTGGCTGGCATGGTCGCCAATGGCATGTCCAGGCCAGGCGGAGCCGCCCCTTCCTGGTCGTCGCCGTCCAGCTTCCCCCGGCCTTCCTCGTGGTCCCCTGCTACCCTCTCGATCCCTAGGCCCTCTTCCCCGGCCGCACACGCCGCCCCCACACCTCCTTCCGTGTGCTGCCGCCGCTAGACGACACGCCAGACACATCACCGCCGTGGGGTCCCCTCACCTGTGCCGGGACGAAGCTCGATCTTATCCACGGCCGCGTTTTCCGTCGTCCAGCACATGCCCCGCTACACCGATGATGCATTGGTCGTCGTCTCGCTGCTGCAGTGCCAGGACACCTCACCGCCTTCCCCGCCGAGCCGTCGTGGTCGCTGTCCCCCCGAGCCCTATAAAGGAGCCCTGGTCCCTCTTCGCGCGCACGCTCCCTCTCCTCCCCTCCTGGAACCCCCTTGCTCTTCTAGTTTCGGAATGGCGGAGCCCTGCTCCGAATCGGTCAAGGCTGTCGCCGTCGATCCGCCGACCGTGGCTAGCCCTAGGCCGAGCCATTCTTCAATTAGACTTGCAGGGATGTTCCTCTCGAAGCCCTCTACCTCCCGGACAAATCGGGTTGCGAAGTCACTACTAGGAAACTAGCTATAGGTGGATAGCTATTCTGTGGCGCACCAAAGTTGACGTGCGCCACAGAATATATTCTGTGGCGCATCCCTGTAGGTGCGCCACAGAAATACTTTCCTTTTTGTGGCGCATATATAAGAGGTGCGCCACTGAAATGTGTTATTCTGTGGCGCACGAGTGTACATGCGCCACAGAAAACGAGTGGGCCCCACAACCCATGGCTGTATTGCATCCTACCACACCTTTTCTGTGGCGCATGGCTACGGATGCGCCACAAACAATTTTGTTTCTGTGGCGCAGCTGCACCTATGCGCCACAGAAATAAGGGTGGGCCCCGGCACAAAAAATTGAAGGAGCCATTTGTGTAGCGCATCCAGCGGCGTGCGCCACAGATGCGCCACAGATGCGCCACAGAACTCCTGTGCAGAAATTCAAAAGTGTGGCAGCATATGAATTTTAGTATTATACATACTAAAGATGTCTATTCTTTCTTTAAAAATATTAACAAATATGTGTGTGTTCTTTCTTTAAATTTAACCAAAACTTTTTTTTTGAAAAGAAAAAAATATCATTAAAAAGAATAACAAATATGTGTGTGTTCTTTCTTTAAATTTAACCAATTTTTTTTGTATTATACCTACTAAAGGTGTATATTCTTTATTTAAAAATATTAACAAATATGTGTGTGTTCTTTCTTTAAATTTAACCAAAACTTTATTTTTTGAAAAGAAAAAAATATCATTAAAAAGAATAACAAATATGTGTGTGTTCTTTCTTTAAATTTAACCAATTTTTTTTGTATTATACCTACTAAAGGTGTATATTCTTTATTTAAAAATATTAACAAATATGTGTGTGTTCTTTCTTTAAATTTAACCAAAACTTTTTTTTTGAAAAGAAAAAATATCATTAAAAAGAATAACAAATATGTGTGTGTTCTTTCTTTAAATTTAACCAATTTTTTGTATTATACCAACTAAAGGTGTATATTCTTTATTTAAAAATATTAACAAATATGTGTGTGTTCTTTCTTTAAATTTAACCAAAACTTTATTTTTTGAAAAGAAAAAAAATATCATTAAAAAGAATAACAAATATGTGTGTGTTCTTTCTTTAAATTTAACCAATTTTTTTTGTATTATACCTATAGGTGTCTATTCTTTCTTTAAAAATATTAACAAATATGTGTGTGTTCTTTCTTTAAATTTAACCAAAACTTTTTTTTTTTGAAAAGAAAAAAATATCATTAAAAAGAATAACAAATATGTGTGTGTTCTTTCTTTAAATTTAACCAATTTTTTTGTATTATACCTACTAAAGGTGTATATTCTTTATTTAAAAATATTAACAAATATGTGTGTGTTCTTTCTTTAAATTTAACCAAAACTTTATTTTTTGAAAAGAAAAAAAATATCATTAAAAAGAATAACAAATATGTGTGTGTTCTTTCTTTAAATTTAACCAATTTTTTTTGTATTATACCTACTAAAGGTGTCTATTCTTTTTTTAAAAATATTAACAAATATGTGTGTGTTCTTTCTTTAAATTTAACCAAAACTTTATTTTTTGAAAAGAAAAAAAATATCGCGCATTTCTGTGGCGCACTCCTCCAACAGTGCGCCACAGAATCCTTCCTTTCTGTGGCGCACCCTTCCCGTGGTGCGCCACAGAATCCTTCCTTTCTGTGGCGCACCCTTCCCGCGGTGCGCCACAGAATTCTATCGCGCCCACTTACATGTGGGTCCGCCAACGCGCCTCCCTCACATCGCGAAAACGGCTAAGTCCCAAATTTTCGCGCGCTCGAGACGACCACCACCGCGTCCTCGCCGTCGGCAGCTCCCGCCCGCGCGCTCGACGACCACCGCACGTCCTCGCCGCCACTCCACCGCGCTCTACCTGCCCCGCCACTGACGGCCAGGAGCACCTCCACCGCCACGCCCGCACCGCCCCTGCCCGAACCGCACACTCGGCCCCCGCGTGGCGCCGCCGACGAAGACCTCCCACCCTCGCACCTCCCTTTCCTCCACACCGGCGACGACCTCTACACCGCGCTCGACAACCTCCCCTCCCTCCCCTCCCGAGGTGCTTCCTTTCCCCCTCCTCCCTCCCCTACCGAACTGCTGCACCCAAGGTGTTTGTAGAAATTCCCCTACCGAACTGCTGCACCCAAGTTGTTTGGCTGTTTGATTTCTGTTGTTGATTGCTAGTAGCGTTGCTGATAATTGCTTTTAGTGCTGGTTGCTGTTAGTTGAGATGAAAAAATTGAGAAAAAAAATGTTAGTGCATGCAGTAGATGTTTAGGTTAGTGCTAGGTGCTTGATATATGTTGTTATATGGAAAAATGCAGTAGATGTTTAGGTTAGTGCATAGTTGCTAGTTCTAGGTTAGTGCATAGTTGCTTGCTGTTAGTGCTAGGTTAGTGCTAGTGCTAGGTTAGTGCTAGTGCTATTGGTACTTTTTTTGTTGCTTGCTACTGCCACTATGTTGCTTGCTTGCTCTAGTTGCTTGCTGCATAGTTGCTAATGCTCTAGTTGCTTGATGCATAGTTGCTAATGCTTTTCTTGTAAAAAAATTGCTACTGCACTATGTTAATTGCTATGGTGTACTACTGCCACTATGTTAATTGCTAAATCATGGTTTTGTTAATTTATTGCAGCGCCACGAGGAGCACCTCCACCACGCCGATCTCGGACCCGAGCCTCCCTTCTCTACCCGAGGTAGTTCCTCTCTCCCTCGATGTGGATGTGGATGTGGTGATGTATATGTGCATGAGGATATGTGTCCACGACCATCGTGTCGTGGTTGTTGTGCTCCGACCATCGTGTCGTGGAGATTGTTGTGGTTGTTTGTGCTCCGACCATCGTGTCGTGGAGATGTCGGCCGGAGATGTGGATTTTTTGTGAAATGCTTGCAGGTACCCCGAGAGGCCCTTGAGATTGCCGGAACGTTGATTAACTTCCGTTCCGGCAAATTCGGGTACTCCATATGTCCCTTTTTTAGCAAAGGTCATGCCGAAATTTTTCGTGAATTTTGGCATGACTCTGCTAAAAAAGGGACATATGGGGTATTGCGACTAATGCATGGGCCGGGGTATCCTAGTACTTAATTAATTGATTTTTTTTCTTATATTTCTGTTGTACTAACTTTTTGTCTTTTTTTAATTAAGTGCAAACATGTCGGACTCCGCGGGACCTTCTAAGAAGATGAGCGTCGAAGAAATAGCTAGAGACGCCAACAAGTCGTTCTGGGAAGCGTCCCAAGAGTTGGAGGAGGCCGCCGCCGCCGGAGCTGCTAGTGGCGACCGTGCTGACGATGAGCAAGACGCCCTGGAGGGCGACGACGCCGAAACCACCGATGGAGCTGCTAGTGGCGGCCATGAGGATGACACCACTGATGGCGGCGACCACACGGATGGTGGTGTCGACCCGACCGCTCCGAAGCAGAATAAGGAAAGGAGGGATAGGACACCTCAAGTGCTCGCCAACGTCACAGAACATTTCACCGAGGTCACGCCAAGTGGCCTACCAGTGGCGCCTAAGGCCACTGCTAAAGGGTACAGCATGCAACTAGGGTGCATCCTCCGGGAAAGCGTGTCCATCAACACGAAGGACATCAGAAGCACGGCCAATAAGGCTTTGCGCGACGTCCTCCTCCAGAAGCTTCACCAACGGTACACATTCCCGGAGCCGTTCAACAAAAAGGTGGACAGTTTAGCCATCTCAAAGATGAGCACCGCCTTGAGCAGCTGGAAACACCGGGTGAAGCGGAAGATTGAGAAGGGTCTCAGCTGGCAGGAGATAAAAGCCAAAGAGCCGATGCTCGACCAAGAAGAGTTCGAGGAATTCAAGTTGTTCTTAAGAACTGAGGAGGCTAAAAAATGGACCAAGTGGGGGAAGGACATGCGGGAGCAAAACATAGGTAACCACCGTTGTGGAAGCGGCGGTTACCGAGGAAAGAAGCCCATTTGGGACAAGGAGGATGCCGAGTATGCAGGAGGCAGAGTTGAAGGCTGACGCTGAGGCCGGCGGCCCGTCGTCCCAGGGGTCGACAGAGCCGTGGGACACGACTTTCAACAGGGCGACGAACGCCTACAAGGGTAGGCCCCTGTCGATGCCGCCGACGTCAGCTGGCCGTGTGTCCGGCTTCGGTACGAGCATGAAGTTCATCAACTACTACCACTCGGACGCCGAGACGAAAAAGGAGAGGAGGAGGCCAAGTAAGGATAAAGCCGAGGTTGTGGAGCTAAGAAAAAAGGTGGAGACACTGGAGAATCAAAAAGTGGACTCCACCACGGTTGAGCGGTTAGTGGACGAGAGGCTGAAAAGTTTCTTACCCCCTGGGTTGGTGGAGGGGTTAGCTGCTTGGAATGCGGCTGGTCGACAGGGGCCGATATACGTGCCCAGCGTCAGCGGCAGCAACTCCATCATGAACCAAAACGTGTCGCCGGACCTGACGACCCCACAGCCCAACGCAACGACGCCCCCTACCGCGAAAGATATCGAGCCGCAGCCGGCGGCGGCTGTTCTTCATAATGCAACCGAGCGGCCGGAGAATGATAGGAAGGCCGCCGGCACCGACGCCCTTGTCTCGACAGTTGCCGAGCTCGACGCCATCACCCAGGTAACTAATTAGTTAGTCCGCAGAATCTTCTATAACTATGCCTATGATGACTGCCATCTCATGATGTCCAACATGTTTTGACTCAGGACATGCCTTGCATACTACTGCATAGGTTGGTGCCCGGCGGCGAGTTGAAGGACTGTGCTCAGGGCACTGTCGTGCAACCAATGAGCCGCGATATGCACCACAGTAAAATGGACGAGGACGTGATGAGGGTCAGGTTGGTTACGATAGTGCCTGAGTTTCGCGACGTCGAGCCCCCCATTCAACCTCCGGGAGCCGACGAGGATCACATGGTCCTTAAAGATTGCATCAAGTGACCGATGACATGGCCGAAGACCCAGATTCGTCTTGGGACTGGACTTCTAGGGTTAAGGCACAGCACCGGCGCCACCTCGAGGCCCCCGATTGTTCGGCCCTCGAGGCCCCCGATCGTTCGGCCCTCCTCGAAGCCTGCAGCCATCACCGCCACCCAGAAGGAACCGACGGTCGTCGCCACTAGCAGTCGCCACCAAAAACTGTTGGGAGCGCCTGTACCGCAACCATCCAAAGGCGCTGCCAATGCACCTCAACTTGGTGCCAACAACGATGATGGTGATAATGTCGACGTCGAGGGCTACCTCAACACTGGTGCCAGCATGGACATGTACATGCCTCCTGTGGATGAAGAACCCTTCCGCGCTCAAGGCGATCAAGCTGCTCGTCCCAGTACATGCACGCAGCGCCTGGACTTCCAGGGTTTATCTCAAGACACGCCTCCGGAGGCCGGCGATCAACCTCCACGCAAATTACCATCTACCATTTTCAGCCCTGGTACACTACGTAAGACGGTTTTCCCGGAGTCCGCACCCCAACCACCCTCACCATCCCCGGAGATGAAGAAGAAGAACAAGAACAAGAAGAGAAAGAGGGGGCCAGGCGTCTCTGCGAGCCAGCCAGCTCCTAAGACTATCCGGGGTCATGAAGACACGGTATCACCCCGTGCGGTTGTTGGCTTGACCCGGGTTCATGAAGCTGGTAAAGCGATACTGCCTCCGGAGCTACTCTGCCTCGCACGTGGATCCATGCACGCTTTGCATGAATCTGTCTTGGTGCTAGAGCACCTCCTTATTCAAGACAAGGACCCAAATTACCCGGTGTTCACGGTCAGGGTGCCAATGGACTTGGACTTCATCTGTGATGCCCCCGCGAATCCGTTCTTCATCGCGTACGAGGACGTCTTCAATCTCTTTCACTCTAGACGGCTGGACTATAACTTGGTCCGCCTATACGCGCTTGATATGTCGATGAAGATCAAGAGAGATAATACCCAGTCCGTCGCGGTAGCGGATCCCTACTATATGCGTGACTGCCAGCTGGTGGAAGGATCAGCGACACGGACCAAGGCAATAGAGTACCTCCGGAGTTTCATGCTGACCAACAAGAGGAAGAACAACATTCTTCTGCCTTTCTTTCCCGAGTAAGTACACATCCGCTCGCTGCCGTCGTAACTTATGCTTTCTTGTAGATTTGTTTCATTGCTGATCCTTTCCAACATTTCATTTCAATTGTGTTGAGCAGGAACAAGTACTGCACACTCGTCGTCCTGAACCCGAGGTGGTCCAGTGCCACTTATCTCGACTCGGGGAGTTTGGATATGAAGAAAGACTACACCAAGTTAAAGGGTGTTCTCGATGAGGCTCTCGAGGGCTACGCCAAAAAGGGAGGCCCCTTCGAAAAGAAGCAACAAGTTTTGAGCAATGACGGCACACACCGGTTCAAGCATGTGACCGAGTTCTGCTGCATCAAGCAGAAGTCTGGCAGCGTGAAGGAGGCCTTCTACGCCCTCCATCACCTTAAAGGGTTTGTCCGGGATGCTGAGAAATTGAAGTTGCCATCTAGCCTCCAAGAATGGACCAAATGTGCGGGGGCGATCACCGATGCCGATCTTAGAGAAGACTTCCATCGCATCCAGGTGCAGTTATCACGAATCATCGTCGAAGATGTCACCAATCATCGGGGGTCCTTACACAACATCAGAGGTAGCAATAAGTGCTTCTTTGTTTTCTTTATTATAGACTTGTCCACTTAGATTTGTATTATTAATCAATCTATTTATATCCCAATCCATCTACAGGGTTGCCTAAGAGGGAGATCGAAGAAATCCTAGAGGCTTAGTTGGACACCAGGACATGGACGACGAAAGAGGGCTGCAAACCGTTACCGGCACCGACAAAGAAGAAGGATCCATGATCGTCCTCCCCGCTCTTCCTCACCATCATCACGGATCATAGTTAGGCGGTGTGACCTATTCCTTTGTAATGTGTAAAACGATGTTAAAAATTCGGCACTTGTAATTATTGTGTGACACGATGAACTTTTGGATCATACTTGTGTAAAAATTGTGTATCTCGGGCTCTAAGTAATGTGATATACCTGTATTTTCTGTTTCCTGTAATATACCTGTATTTTCTGTAATATACCGGTATTTGTACAACAGGCAGCAGAAAACTGAAAATACATTTAAATTATTCTGTGGCGCATCTTTTTATTTTTCTGTGGCGCATATAGTTCTGTGGCGCATTGGTGGCTGATGCGCCACAGAAATATTTCTGTGGCGCACTTTTTCTCGTGCGCCACAGAATCTCGGTATTTCTGTGGCGCACTGTGGGGATGCGCCACAGAAATATATTTTAGTGGCGAGACTTCTGTGGCGCATCCCCCCATTTCCTGGATGCGCCACAGAAATCCAATAATGGTGCGCCACTAATGACCATTTCCCTAGTAGTGAGTGGTGCACCGTTGGCTCGGCATCGTCTCTGCCCGCCGGCGGCGAGCTCCCAGCCCCGAGCACGGAAGAAGGGCGCTGGTGGCCTCCCTTCCATCCCGGGCCCTCCCCCCTCTAGCGACGTGGTCCACGGTCCCGTCCGCGTCTCCGACTGGCCTGGGGAAGCGGGGGCTGCGGCAGTGGCCAGCTCCGGCGGCCGGCTGCGCCCAGCATGCCCGCGTCGGGCATCGCCCGCGTCCCCTTGACGCAGGGATGAGGACGGCTAGCTGGGCCGCCAGCGTGGCACCCTGGTATCGCCGACAGGCGGGCCCTGCCTAGCCCAGCCGCCACGTCAGTTAAGTGGAGGCGCCCTCCCGCATGTCTCCGCTTTCGTGAGGAGAAGACGTATTTCCTTCAAACGCGCAACCAGTCCGGCCTGAACAGAAACAGCCCGTTCTGGTTTTTGTTTCAAAAGTGAGCAGCAGATAGCTAAACGTCGCACGGCTATATCTTTTGAACCATAGCTCCGTTTGAGGTGAATCAAATTTGTAAATTCATAGTTTGAAAAGCTCTATCCAGTGGAATAGGTTTTACATTTTTGTAAAAGGTTTATATGCTCATCACCCGCGTATGCATGTATAGGTGTTCCACGATACCGGCGAACCGAGACCCTAACCCGTGACGTGTCCGTGACCCCCTAAGGCATATGGTGTCGATCTTCGAAGGCAAGCTAACCACTTGCTATGAACACTCAAGCGGTGTTTGTTTGTTGCATATTACCCTGTCATATCGGTGCATTTTATTGCTTATTATCATCTGTCAACTGTGCGTCACGAGATATCGTGGCTTTGTTTTCATTCTGTCAACCGTGTGTCACGTGATATCGTGGCTTTGTTTCCATCCTGTCAACTGTGCGTCACGAGATATCGTGACTTTGTTTCATACCTGTAATACGATAAACCCATGTTCCGTGGGTTGAGTTCCGGTACCCCGTCTAAATACACGTTGGGTCCTGCCCAAGTGGATTGAAGCGGTTGGACGGTACCATGCACCACTCCCCATTCCGGCGACGATGGACTGGGGGAACCGCCGCAGTCAATGGAATGGTGGAACGGGATCGCGTTGACGCCTCCACTAACTTTCGTAGTCGATCTGTGGCTGCTACTGGCCGGAGGCATCTCCGCCATCGCCCGGTTGTCGCTAACCAACTGTGCTGTTTAACTTTCTTTTACTCAATCTGTGGCTGTCACTGGTCGTAGTTATCTCCGCCATCGCCCGGTTGAAACTAACCATTGATTGAACTAACTATATATTGCTTGAATTATGGTGTGTAGTTTGTTTCTGTTCATGTTGATAAGATATTATACTTGTTGTGTTGGACTAATCCGTTATTGTGTTGGACTAATCCTCTGTTGTTTGGATTTGTTGTTGAATGAAACTGGACTAAATGAAACCCCCTCCAAGCATCGATAGGGTCAGTCCATAGTGCCACCAAACTAAACATTGAACGCACTACCACTGTCGCCCAAATGGGAGAGCCATAGCCTATGTAACCTATCAAGCCTCCTTTGATGCTACCCACTTGGCAAGTCTAGTCGGATACTGCATAGTTGTGGTCGGGGCTAGTCTTGCAAAGGTTCCGGAGCTAGGCGTTGCTCATGAGTTGGCGACGTGCCGGATTCACTTCGTCATAAGACTTAGCCCGAGTGGTAAGTCGGTAGCTATACAAGGAGTGTCTTGGTAGCGTGAACAGTTATGTAAGTGTATCTTGCCATCATGAAGCAAGGTGCATTTAGATGGGTGGTAACTGCAACCTCTCGAGAGTGTGTCAACTAGCAGCTAGCCTTGTTCCTAGGTCATGGAACAGTTCAGTGTCGGTCACACTATTGTCCTTTGTCGAGTCCGGAGGTTAAACTTAAGTTCAGTTTGAAAGAAAGATGAACAACCTGATTACAATAGGCTGATGCAGGGAATGTCACTTGAGTCGGGGATGGTTACCCGTGTTTGGGGTGACGGTGATCGTTGGGAGCCTAGAGTTAGGCCGGAGCCAACATCAACCGTGCATGCTCAAAGTGGTAACATGAGGCCAGTGGGCCTAGCAGTTTGACAGATGTGATAAGGCCGTTGAGCCTAGTTGTGATGACAGGTGCTGTCATAATATTTGGTACCAATGGGCGCACTCGTTATTCGACACAGGTAACCTCTTTGTGTGATCTCCGGTACATGATCCAACCCCACCTGGCTTGGACTCTGTACTGGCGATACCCCTACTATTTGCTTTTCATGTGGCCAGACGTTCATGTCTTGTGGTTATTTTCTTGCGAGTACGTCATTGTACTCAAACTGGCTTTTCATGTGGCCAGACGTTGAGAGGATTTTTCTACCATAGCAAAGAGATGGAGCAAGAGCGTGCTAGGATCAGTAGCCCAGCCAGATGCCTATGGAATGGAGCCGCACCAAGCCATTGCCGTATTTGTGTCTTCCGCTACCGGTTAAACTCTGTCCCGTGCCATACTTGGCCATGATAATTTTCATGCCTTGGTGGCCATGTAAACCATTTGTAGCCCTCTGGGCCTGATTGTGTAATGATATTTCCGTTATGTTGCATTGTCGTAACGTGCGTCCAGATATCCTGGGCTGGCGCATGGGGCGACCGCCTCTCTGGCAACATGTGTCAGAGGGGGGTGCCACAAAAGATCCGGGATCTGGGACCCCTCTAGAGAGGAAGTCCCGAAAAGACTTAGCCGTTTTTCCGTGGGATGATTTCCTTGGCCGGAACTTCCGGTGTTTGCACCTCGGAACTTCTGGCTCCCGGATGTTTCCGGTGAAACCTCCGGGCAAACCTCCAGGAACCCTCCAGGAGGGAATCCCAAAAGGTCTTATCCGAAAAACCCAGGTTCGGATGTTTCTAGGCCCCAGACCGGAACTTTCGGGGTTTAACCCAACGGAACTTCCGGTCTAGAGACACTAAAACTGCAGGGCTCTGTCAGGGCAGAAGTGCAACGAACGACTTTTGGTCCTCTCCTCTGTCTTCGTTCTATCTTCGATCTTTTCACTTTTTGGGGGTCGTTAACTGTTTACACCAATCGTCGAATATATCTATGAGCACTTAGCAAACGGTAACACTAATCGTGTTATCATTATCACCAAAACCCTTTTTGGAGAGAGATGCTCTTTCAGCAGGGTGCTTCAAGGGGATCCACCGTACAAGCTACTGCTAGCATGCTAGGCGTTCCCGCGGCGTTGTTTTGCTGCAAGCGCATGTCTGCCTCCCACCGACGGAGTTCCAAGTCATCGATGACACCGGAGGAAGACACCGCAGTGACGAGATGGTGCAAGCCGATGACAAGGCTGTGTTGTAAGATGGCCTTCCACCGCAAGTGGTACTGCAATCCAGCAACACGCACAGTGCTGCAAGGCGGCCTCTCGAGATGTGAGTTGCAAGGTGAATTCTCCCAGGAAGATTTTATTGTTGAAATCATTATCGTCTTTTGCTGAAAAGGTTGGGGATTTTTGTTGTACGTAAACAACTTATGGATCAGCTGCAAATACATTTCCATCGGGGATTTGTTGATGTTGGAACTGTTATCTTTTTTTTTTGCTGGAATCGATGACCCTTATTGTTGTAAACAACTTAGAAATCTGTTGCAAAGAAATTACCCAGCAGGTTTTTTTAATGTTGGAATGGTCATTATTTTTTGTTGGATATGGTGGTGATTATTGTTGTAAATGACTCTAGAATATGCTGATAAGTGATTTTATTATACTGGTTAATGTTGAATTTGATTCTATTTTTTGTTCAAAACATTGGTGATTAATGTTGTAAAATTCTCTCTCTTACGATGAAAAGATTTTCCAGGTTGGGTTAATATTGGATTTGTTACTATTTTTTGTTGAAAACGATGGTGGTTAATGTTGCAAAATACTATGTTTTAGATTTTTGTAGTGCAGCATTTGTTACCAAAGGTGGCCTTCCCTTTGATGATAGAGGTGACTACAAACCGGTCATGATTAGCAAGAAGAAACGAAGTCCCCACAAGGTAGTTGCCATCTCGGTTGTTAGGAGAACACAGAGATTAAGAACCGGTCATCTTCGAACCACTTGATCATTTCTGAAATACACAGATGCATGGTTGGCTAGATCATGCGCATCATTCTTACATCTTTGGCTCTCGCTAATGACGATCATACAAGTCTCACCAGCACACCTTACCTGCCATGCACGCCATGCGACCCAGGCATGTACGTATTTGATCATTAATCCATTGTCGTGCCAGGCAGGAGAATGTCTTCTCAGGTTGCTGCGTTTGCGACTTTGCACGTACTACTACATTTTCCAATCGGGACTGAATAATTTGATCCTCCACCATGTGCATATGTGACCGACCAATGTGACGCGCCGCTTTAGGATAAAGGGTAATGCAAAGCTTGTAATATAGTATCATATGTATATCGAGAAGTATGATTGAAGGTAGCGTTCTCGGTGTTTTAATTAGAGATGAACTGTACAGGTATGTTCTTCAATGCAAAATGAGTAGTACAGTTCAGAAGACAAGACAGAGTATGCCATATGCACATCAAATTTCTACTTTCCATTTCTCAATGGAAGTATAGTTAGCAGCTCTGGCAGCTCTATATTTACACTCTTTTAAGGATTCGCTAGCAGCTTTCCATTTCTCAATGGAATCCTCTATAATCATGTATGAACTTTCGATTTTTTTGGTAGTTGAGCCAGGCGATCACCCCACAGCCACATGCATGTGTTCGTGCATACGATCTTGCACCTGTCGCAGGATCAGATTCCGTGGCCGGAATGTGAGTATCAAGCAAAGCGGCTGATACTATCTGTGCTTTTCTTTCGTAGCTGTTCTGAAAGAATAAATTTCGAATTTGTAAAGAATTGTTGAGTGCTTATTCTTTCAATTGGGTCTGCTATTTTAAAATTGAGTCAGAACCTGTTGCACCCATCATTCTAAAGCAGAAATTGTTTGAAGAAACGTCCAGCAAAAAAAAACTCATCTAACTACCTTGAGAAATTCCTGTGCCCCGAACTAATCCTCAAGCTATAAGGGTTTTCCACTACATCGAGAACTACATCTTATCCTGACAGACACCTAGAATTAAGGGCTACCAAGACTCGTATGTGCGTAAAAATGTACATACACGAGAACTATATCATCCACCAAGGTCCAAGGACACCATTTTGTTTGTCTCGGTGCAGAATAGAGGGGACCATTGGTTGAAAGAAAGGGACGAACACAAAAACAGTGGCAGAGTATTATAACAGAAAGACAGCGGCGGTAAAGAACGAATCGGCCGTTACTTGGCCGTTAGGATTGGGCCCATGTGTACACACCGTTGTGCGAATCCTGCGCCTTATAGGGACGAGGCCACGAGGGTTGTCGGTTGACGGTTGGTGTTAGGCATAGCATGTGCATGTATGATACGGGCTGTTAATTTGTTCATAATATGTAGAATCTTAGAGCATCTCCACTCGCACCCCCATAGGCCGTCCCCGAACGAGCGCTATGGGGGGCGTCCGGACGAGATGCCGTCTATGAGGGGTGCCCCTCCCCAGTCGTCGCCCCAAATGGGCGCCCCAAAATTCAAATAAACAAGATTCAAATAGAGATGATAAATTTGGTCATAAATTTAAAGTTTTGAAGACACAAAATCAAAAGTGACGGTCACATAATTTCAAAGTCTAGGCCCGTCGCAAAACAGAGACGCACGACGCAGACGGCGCCGCGGCGTCGCAAATCAGGACGTGGCGCCGAGGAAGCCTCGCTGGGTGTGTCGCCGTCGAACTCGTCGTTGAGGAAATCGCCGCGGCCGTGGGTATCGCCATTGGGTGTGGCCGTGGGTGTGCTCGTGGCCGTCGCCGTCGCCGTGGGTATCGCCGTGGCCGTGCCCGTGGGTGTCGCCGTGGCTGTGGCCGTGGGTGTCGTCGTGGCCGTGGGTGGCAGGAGCTCCATTTCTTGAAAGATCGCGGCACGCAGCAGGTCACACGCCGCCTTCGCCTGTGGATCCAACGCTGAGACGTCGGCCGTGAGGACCATGAAATCCTCCCTCCTTTTCTTCGAGGCGACCTTGGCCTTCTCGAGCTCCAGCTTCTTGTCCGTCTTGTCCATCAATGTCACCCACCCTGAACCGTTGGCGGCGCGCCTCTCTGGTGGCATTCTTGGAGACGTCGACGATCACCTTCTCGATGGATGCCGCCGCCCTAGCCGAGTTGGCCACCACCGAAAGAGCCTTCTTGGACTTTTTTCCCCCATTGGCCGTCCCTCCGACGTCTTGCCATCACCAACGTCGCTCGGGCCGTCCTTGTTGAGTGTAATGTGATGCTTCCTCCATTTCTAACAATGTTGGAGCTTCCGGAAGCAATGCGCCAAGTTGAAATCCTTTTCCTTGTTCAACTCCCGGTACAAGGCGAGGGCGTCGATGATCTAGCAAAACAATGTGCATCAAATCATATGGCCGGCGACCAAAAGTAAACGAAGGGAGGAAGAGAAAACTTCACTTGATCGGCCGCCGACTTGCCACTCTCGGGCCTCGTGAGGATGTTCTCCAAACAACCATGAAATTTGTTGACAACTTTTTGAATAATTCCCCATCTATGTGATAACGCATTGTGGTTGCGTTCCATAACCACCATGCAATAGTCCTTTGAGAACTTGTGCTCATCGAACTCGGTTTTGATCCTCCTCCAATATGACTCGCCAGTTTGATTGGAACCGGTGATTCGTCGAACATGTTGCGGCTAGGCACCAGGCAGTCCACATCGGGGCCGACGGCATTCCTGCACAGGGCCGGTGATCCGTCGTAAGACTCGTTGAGATCGACGCCCTGGGAAAACATGGTGTTCGGATCGAAGCCGCCGTAGCCGCCATGGCAAGGATCACCGAACCTGGACCGAGGCGTGGCGATGGCGGGCTCTTGGTAGTACGAGGATTTGCTCGGCGAAGAGCTACTCGACCTGCCGACTGTGGCGGCGCTTCTCTCTAGGGTCCTAATCTGAGTGGGGAAGGCCAAACCTTTGGACATGGGCACCACAATCTGCACCGTCTTTTGGGCCGTTGTCTTGTCGCACTGCCACTCCGCGTCCGACATCCCTTCCGGCCTCGACAGGGGAGCGCGCGGCTTGTTGTGGCATTTGACGCCGAGCATGGTGCCCGCCGACGCCTTGGCCTTCAGCGGCGGCTTCTGCTTCAGTGGTTTAGGCGCGCGCGGCGGACCCATGGCGACGAGGGAGGTGGGGCGGCGACGAGGGAGGTGGAGTGGGATGGTAACGGGGCGGGATGTGGAATTTGGCGGGAGGGGAAAGGAATAACAAGGAGGGCGGCAGATTTGGCACCGTTTTGGTGTCTCAATGACGCGGCGGGCCCGCGCGCGCGTCGTTTTGTCCGGCGCTACCGCAACACGCCCTTGCGCGCGGAGTTGGGATGGTAGCGCCAGATGAAATAACGGTTCACCCCGGACGAGATCGGCCTATGGGGTGCGCGACTGGGCGTCGTTTTTCGCTTGGGGCGCCCCATAGGCTATGGGGGGGTCTTGGGGGGGGGAGTGGAGATGCTCTTACGGGAAGTAAAAACACATGAATTTGTATTACATGCTATTTGATTGAGGTGCATGAAAAAACAGTACTCCCTCCGATCGGTAATGATTGTCTTGAGTTGTATTGCTATTTGTACTATATGCTTATAGTATTTCCAAGACAACTATTTCCAACCGGAGGTAGTAACTTTTTTTAATGATGGAGTGTTTGTATAGTTAGAGAATTTCCAAGCGGAAAGGGCTAATGTGACCCCTATATGTCCACGGAGACATGTCCGCGGACAGCACCCGGTCAAACCCCCATTTGTCCGTCCGAGCAGCCTTCCCTCTTAAATCCATACAGTCCAGATTAAATCAATTCAATACAAATTCAGCATAATTCAACAAGTCATACAATAAAGCCATCACGAATTCGAATGAGCAATCGCAAATCTTGTTGTGCTTGTTGATCTACTTATCATCACATGATTTCCCCTTTCCTTTGTCATTTCCGGGAACGGATACTCCCTTCAGTATGCTTCTATAATGGGCCAACATGAATGCCTTTCTCTCAATTTGATGACACAATATACCAACTGACTACATCTAACAAATAAGAATCATTCACATAATGCAACAAAAGTGAAGCAAACAACAAATCTGAAACAAGCAATACTTACATGTTACACTTGGTCATAGCAAACGACAAATTTTTCACGGAGTCTTGGATGCATTCCCATCTATGGCGGATAGAGGCCTCAGTGCACGTGGTGTCGATTGTATGCAGATGTTTAGTGTAAAAGCCATGGATTTTTCCCAACAACCTGAGGTCTTCGTTACACCAATGTGAACCATGCTTACCGTCAACCAAGATTTGCACAACAACCCATCGTCATGGACGGAGTACAAATTTCGTCTCAATGTCTTTGGGCCTATCATTGAACCAAGGTATCACCATTAAAACTACCATCCTAGATACAAACAATGATGATAAAGGAGATGCGGTGGCACAAACCAGCGGCATGCCGAACATTTGGCCGAACACTTGGTAGGCTCCTGCGCCATAGTTGCCCAACCAACGGCTGAATTCACCTTGGCAAGTTAGCAATGCGAATCTCTTGTCCCCCATCGATTGGTGGAGAGCGAGCTCCTCGTCGTCCGATGTGGGGCTAGAAACTTCCAGCACAAGCGCATCCTAGTAGAGGTCGACTTCAGACCCAAATCTGCTGACAAAGCCATCTACAATGGAGGAGAGGGGAGGGGAGAGGAAGTGTATGGAAAGGAAGGGGAGTGGAGCTGAGTGGTCGAGACCGAGGTTAGGGTTTGGTCTGGGGTTGGGATGGAGTGGGGCATGTGTGGACATCCTGGGTCGGTCCGACATGACCAGTGTGTATGTGTGCGTTCAGGTAGACCCATTTACGTCCCACGTATGGGTTGGGTATGAGGTGTGCTGGACTACCCGCACGTTTCTCCTAAAGGTATGAGAAGTTCGGTTGTGTGGTATTTTTCTGTCCGGGCCATGTCTAGGCTGTCCGCCCAGACGTATATGGGGTACTAGGGTCTGGATCAAGGTACTCTTATTATAGAAATAGAAGATATTTTTCATGAGGTTGGAATATTGTCCACATGTTGTTGCTAGAGTTCTGTGATGTAAATTCATAGATCTTTACCATGTGGCACGATTGGTCCGACTGGATTCATGAGTTTGTTAACCGTGGACCGTGGTAGTGTTGGAATCAATATTAATGGCGAGATAGGTCATTATTTCCAATCACAAAAAGGTCTACGACAGGGCGACCCCCTTTCCCCAATTTTATTTTAACACTATCGCAAATATTTTGAGCATCTTAATTTCTAAAGCCAAAGAAGATGTACAAGTAAAGGGCTTGAGTGAAGCAAAATATATGGAGAATCAATACAATCATTTATTTGGATATGAGTATAGATCGTTCCTCTTCGACATTTGGGTGTCTGTATCAACTTCTGTAAGTTGAGAATTGGAGAGTAGAAACCAGTGGAAGATCACTTTTAAAGAAAGCTAGCTTGCTAGTTGGGTAAATGTTTTTTATCTTATGGTGATCGTCTTGTTCTTATAAATTCCGTTATCACAAGCTTACCAACGTTCATGCTATCCTTTCTTGAGATATCCAGTGAGGGTGTTAGACTTCTACGGTTTGCGCTTTATTTTTGGCAAAGTGACAGCCATAAACAGACAAATATATTAACCAAATGGAATCTCATATGTCGACCAAAAGATGAAGGTGGATTAGGATTTAAAGTTTTATACATTAAAAATAAATTCTAATTTGAAAGTGGTTTTAATTTGCTTAAATGAGAATGATGTGTGGCAAGACTTGGTACATAATAAATATATGAGATGTAAAACTTTATCCCAAGTTAAATAGAAACGAACGAAGTCTCCTTGTTGTCAACCAAAATATAAAAGCATATAACGGGAACAAACCTAACAATAATAGTTTGGTAGTTTAAAGTAAAAGGAATAGGCACATTCCTTATGATAAATGTATAGTTTTCCAAATTCCTTCGATGAGGAGCCGAATTCCATTATCAATGGCTAACATAACAACACTACAGGAATGACGCGCTACACCGATGGCAAGAAGCCGTCGGTATAGCCCAGATTGTCGTCGGCATAGGCTATGCCGAGGGTAGCCGTCGGCGTAACAATGCGTCGGCGCAGCCTCCGATGCCGTCGGCGTAGGGAAAGTCGTCAGCATACCAACTACGCCGAGGGCTTAGCCGTCGGCCTAGGATTAGGCTAGAATTTTTTTCCATTTTTTTCGAATATTTCAAAATATTTGAATTATTTAACCGGTTAATCGCACTGGAGACATATTTATCTTTATCTCTAAGCATGCTTAATTTTAATTTTAATCGGTCACCCATCCTCCAACCTCAGCATGCTTAACTTCTTAGTTTCTTCCCTATGAGCTACCTAGAAACAATTCATACTTTGTTAACAATAGTATCTTATCAATCATATTAACCCTTGTAACATGATGTCACACGCTTTATTTTTTGTATCTAAACAATTATTTAAGTAAACAAAAATGAATAAGTAATAACAATATTGAATTTAAATAACAATAAAACGATATTTTTTCCTAAGGTCCCCGCCCTCTTCCACCGCCAGAGCGGCAGTTAGAGGAGGCGGGGACCCGTCAAAATCCGGCCGACGAGACGGAGACGGCAGGCGGCGACGGCGGCGGCTAGGGTAAACCCTAGCAGCCGCTGATGTGTTTCTTTTCGTGAGATCAAACTTTCTCAGAGGTGGGGAATTGGTTTAGCTTTGTAAGCCTTGGTTAGCAGGTTCACGATCAAGCCAGCCGTTATCTGTCATTAACACATCGCACGAACTAAATAAGCGTTATTATCAGCACACAACACACTGCCGTCAGTGCTTAGCGTCACGGTTAGTTCTTTCTAATCAAGCCGTGAATCAAGGAATCAGAACATCAACCATGTGTAATAAGGACGCGCTTGGATTGCCCGTATTCCGGCCGGAAAAATTCTAGAGATCTGCGAACGTCCGTATATTTTCCGATAGAATCCCTCGTTTTCTCCGGGGGAAACAGTGAACCAAGCGGCCCCAAAGCTTAATTTGGCTCAAACAGGCAGCATCACCGAAAAATCACGCTTAAAAAGTAGCTCGTCGTCGCGGCCGAAATCCGGGCGGAAACTTCTGCGGCCTTCGTGTTTTCTCGCCCTGCCCCCGCACCACCGAGCAGGCGCGCCTATTCTTATTTTGTTTTCCCTCGCGACCCGAGCCTTCTTCGCCGTGGATGCTGGCCGCTGTCGCCCACGCACAACACGATGCTTCTGTCCTCAACAATAAACAACGGCAGATCGGGAAGAAAGTACACACGCAGTACGCCGTACGTATCGTGCATAATATGCACGGTTCTTCTTCTTCATGAAATTGGAATTATTGACCTGCAATTTGTACTTGAATTATTGAGCATTGTCCACTTGCGATTGACGCACGGATTATGTGTTCTCATTCGTGGCTCGTGCTTTGGTTCTTGAAGTTTAATTAAGCATGGAGATTCTTGAATTGATTCCAGGCAGACACGCGGGAGATATATAGATGGAACTTATCCCAATATGATATGATATGAAAATTATTCCAATGTATGCCTTTCTAACAACACAATTCTTTCGTTCGTTTTTACTTTGCGTTCTGAGCAAATAACAGATACCAAGGCAAGCCTCGAATGAGCCAATTTAGAGCTTGGATGGACTAATTTGCCCCTGCTGCAGTCTCACCTCTGTACGCTGCCATAAATACATGCATGCACAGCCACAGTGAATACGAGTGATTTGCGGTGAGATATTAATGCAACCGAAGGTCCGAAGACAAACTTGGGGACAAAATGGGAAATCAACAGCAGAACGCAAAGTAATTGGGAAATTTTTCAAAAAGCTATAACGCAAAGTAAAACTAAACAGAGGGAGTACTTATGGATATACTATGGCATCTGATTCAAGTGTAATAAATGATGGATGTATGTTAGGCGTATCAATCTTGCGGCCTTCTTGTATACTTCTCTTCTGTGATGGTGTACGGTGTTTGTTAGTTTGATACTCACATGGGTACATTCTGGCCACTGAATCCAACGTCATGTACCGACAGTCAGGCCGTATGGCTGCAGTGGTGGGATTGCTTCGACAGTTCGGCTACCAAGAAATTCGAATGGTGTGGATATTGAGATCTCATGGACATATTGGTAGTTGCTCTGCCTTCGCATACTACAATGAAAAATGAGAAATTTAGATGCGGAAATGCAGGTTGCAGGATTCAGAACAACCGGTTTCTATGCGTATCTTGTTATCTGGACTGTATACCTCCCTATTGCCGACGTCAAATACATGCAAGGTTCAATCATGAAGCACGATATGATTATATACGCTCTACTCTCCTCTTTGCCAAGATAAAAATGTGGGTCTCGTTGCTCGGGTCACATGGGTCAAATTATTCAGCCTCGATTATACAACGGCAGGAATACTGCAAAAGTCGCAAAACACAGCAAGCCGAAGACATTCTCCTTGCTGGCGCGAGAACGAATGATCGAATGCGTTGGCGTCGCTAGCTCCTCTCCTCTCGTGCATGCCAGGTAAACTGTGGTGGTATAAGGCATTAATGCTTCTATGATCAGCATTAGCGAGAGCCGAAGACATCATAATGACGCTTGAGCCAACCATGCACCCATATGTTCATTTGAGAGGGTAGTCGATCAAAGATGGTCATGGGTCATCACCGATTCTTAATTCATGTGTTATTGTAGTAACCGGTGACAACCACCTCGTGTGATTTTGTTTATTTATGTTATCGGAATGATGCATGTGGTTAGAGGATATGATCGCCTCCATAGTCCAAGGGTTATTCACCTTCAGTTTTCCGTTGGTTAGCGGCAATCTTGCAATCATACACCCAAATCTGTTACACCAATCGTGTGTGACCTACTGTTACTCTCTCCGTTTAATATACATACAAAGGTCACATCCCATTATTCAGATACCAAGAAAATAAACAATACAGAAAATATTAAGAATAAAACTAGAATAACAAACAATACAAACAAGGACACTGTCCCATTTTTATCCCAGGAGTAATACTGGAATCGCCGAGTTTCAAGAACGACAAAATCCAAATACACACGGTCCCATGTATAGAACTAATTTATGTCCGGTCAATTTCAAGGACATTAACAGTCATACAATAAGACTAGACACAATTAATAGAGGTATCATAGGTATACTAGACATAGCCATTTCAAGGAGTAGTATGCATTTCATGAATGCAAAAAGTTGACATGTGACCGTAATTAATAATGATAGAGAGGATAGTGGTATTAGGATCACAGATAGATACCGTCACATAACGCATTCCAATACGAAATCTACAGACCTAATGAATACAATATTATATGATACCATATATATATGTTACTACTCACTGTAGAGTTAGTAACAGGACCAGTATCATGTGCATGATACGAGTGTATGTTTCTTCTCACTGTAAGCAGCCTAAAAGTCAAAAATACTTGCGTGACTATATTGAGACAAGTTTTGTGGCACAGCTGGCTCCACCCCTTCCAATTTTTCTACGGCACCAAGACATGGTAATTGTTATAAATGTGCAAGTGTTGATGTTATGTGGACATGAACACCGCTACAGAGTCATGTTATAGCGCATGGCACCATAGTTCAATCCTACGGAGCTAGAAAGAAATCATAGTAACTTATCATTAGAGATGACACACTTTGACTGCAAATTTATGATACAAGAATTGCGGTGACATATTTAGATTTGTGTATGTCATAGGACTATAGAGGAAATGCAAATCGAAAGTCAGTTCAAGATGTGGCGAAAATCCTGGCCATTAATCTACTGCATCATGATCTCTGCATGTTAGCATTTGTTACATTTCAACTTGTATAAGTTTCATTTATGTTCCACCAATTAAACATATATATGCAGGAATGTGGATCGTGTTTGATAAAACTATGTTGTTTCCTTTGCAAATATTATTATAGAGTTTCAACGATGAACCTTACACATATGTGTGGACTCCATATTGATTTTAGCAAAATACAAGTTTTTGCGGAAAATGACATCAACCAATAGATCAAATATCGATGGCCTCGATTTTGCGAACAGATCTTGGGGTAGGAATGGGGACGGTCCAGAAAATTTCTTTCGTAGACCGTAGTGCTCATTACTAGTGTGCAATTTGATGAAGATAAGAATCAGGAGAACCCTTTTTTTCTACATAGGTTGTTTCCGAGAAGGAGATTTCTAGTGATGCTAGATGAGCATTCATAGAATAGCATGCATCACGTATTGACGAGCATGTATAATGCAGGTGACATGATCAACATTAAGAAACATAAATTATTGTTCCTTTTACCACATAGAACAATTGTATACTATAGAGAACAAACCACTAGCACAAAATAAAATATTGTTGGCGGGCACTTAAACCTTTCTTGTGGCTGGTTTTGCGCCAGTCAAAACGTGTGGGTCAAAAATGACTCCCCGGTCCCAGGGACACTCAGAGGTAACATGGCTTTCGGAGAAACCGGTTAAGACTAGGGGCCATGCCGGAGAAGCTAATCCTAACAAGAACTTGTTAGTTGCCGGTCTGTAAATTTTACAGAAGCGCGGAGTTTTTTTATCCTTTCCGAACGATCTGAAACTCCGGTTTAGAAATACATGCTAAGATTTTTCTTTTATAAGTGCATGTCTGTGTTGTCATAGAATCCTAGTGGCTCCGGCCACACCTCCCGTCCATGGCAGAGAGCTGTTGCTTGATTCTAGTTGTTTCCCTCTAGAATCCGTGCTACCAACAATGCAGGCCTTCACTACCACTCAGGAGCCCCAACTTCTGATAGAGCACAATGCAAACAAAATTGACTAGTAAAGCAGTAGATATATGACCAACACTCCCAATTCATATTTCATGATAAAATTAGTCTACAAGTCAACAAACAACTAAATAGAAAATACAAACTAGGGTATCAAAGGTAACACCTAGGAGTAACTTTTATGCATGGTATGATTTCTTGGTTATGTATTTGCCTTAGAAGAAACGGTGGAAGAAGATATTAGCAATTTTTCGTGGTATTTTTTTGACGGTACATTTGTGTTCGGAGGGTCTCTCGCTCGGTAGATCTTGATGGTAGCACACGGGATAGAAAGTTTATACAGGTTTGGGCCTTGACGAACAATATCCGATAACATCCCTACTTCTCATTTGTGGTGATTTGGAGTATCTCTCGATGCTATGGTGGTCTCGAGGTATGCTCGATTTATCCTGTGGTTGCTGGATGAATATGGTGACATGTGTAATGAATTGCAATTTGACCGTGCCGCTCGGCAGACCCCTATTCCCCCTTATATACACGGTTGGAATTATGGTTACAAGACACTAAGTCAGTTTACATGTATTTGAGGGTAGCGTTAAACCCTAATAAGATAGACTAAATCCGATCATAGTCGGTTACAAGAGATATCACGTAGAATCAGCACCGCTGATATTGACGTGTCTTGTACTCCTAGATGGTTCATTCAGGCCCCGCCTACTAGGGTTGTGTAAAACCAAACTGAAAATAATCTAATTGCAACCGAATCACGATTTTTCTGATTTTTGGTTATGGTTACTGTTAGCTAGCTAGCGAAACACATACCCATATACCCTAAGATTTTTCAGTTTAAAACCGAAATTGTGGGGTAAACCGAAATAAAAGAAACATGTCTATTTTCTTGGCTGCTATATATATCATTACATATATGAAAAATAAGGTTAACTGCTATCATTTTCACGAAAGTTTTCTTTATGTAGAGGCCGGGAGTTGTTAGCTTGTAGCAGAGTTGTTGTTTTCCACTGCTAACTTGTAATATTTTCACTTCCACTGTTTTTTTTTTCCAGATTTTCCCCTCGGAAACGTCATGTGAGCACAATAGCAATATTTCATCGTTTTGCTTTACTGTGTCACCGAGTGTGCACTGAAAACAGGAACATATGACCTCTGTAATCATGTTATATTTTCAAATTTGCGTCAATTTTGGTTGGTTCGCTTATTACCAAAATCGAACCAAAATTTATTGATTATTATCGAAATCGAACCGTATTCTTAGACGTATCTGTATTAACCAAACTTAGTTAACCAAATTAACCGAATGTGAATCCCTACCGCTTAGGTCCAAATCCTTGTGGTGGGTCATCGTGTGCCGAGAGGGTGACCTTTAGACTCCATCGGACTACCTGGGACGCATGACCTCACCTCAGTGCCTTTCCTGCTTTCGCTACGATCTCACCAGACTCTAAATAGCCAACACATCGAGTAGTCTGGAGTTCATGACACTATGTTTAAAATATGAAATTGATGACAAGTAGATGGTATCGCAAATATGAACTAACTGAATGTAGACAATTGATATAATAACATACCAAGACACTCTAGGTTCTGGCTATCGTAATATCCCGACTAACACTCTAGGTTAGTACCCTAGAGCCTGAACCAATTTGTAATCACATGAGGTTAGACTTTCTTGTAGAGTGTAACAAAAATTTAACAGCGTCACTGTACGTGATATTTTAGTCACGCTGTACAAGACACTTTTAATTAATAATGTTTCTTACGTGGTGTAACAAAATTTTGTAATAGTGTCAGGAGTAATCACTTAACCTAACTACAGATTCTTCCCGAGACTGGCGCAAATCCTAAGACCATCATTTTTTGTATAGTGTAACCAAAATTATGTTATCTGCACGACCAAGCTGTGCAAATTCTGCACAAAAAATGCTATCTACATCAATGGGATAATGTAAAAACGACAAACCTAAATTTAAACAAATCTAGTTCAAACAATAATATACCATGAAGTACCGCTATTGCATGATGATACAGTTCACAAATGGCGATTAGAGCTAGCCTATCATCACTAGCTGAACTCCTGAAGGGATTAGAGAATATTTCTTATACCGTATCACCGAAATAGACACCTTAAAAAAATAAGTTGGACATAGGGACAAGACACCACAAGCTATATTTCAATCATAGAACTAAATAGAACATACAATGATTACTTAAGTTGAGAGATAAATTGACTAACAAATGAAAGAATGATGAGATTATACATAGACAAGACCTAGACCTCGTATGACATAATGATTGGTCGCTAACTATACCAAAACCATTACCATGTTAATTATTTAATAAACCACTAATAGCATGATTGGAAGCCAAAACAAGATAAATACCAACACTATATTGGGAAAGGACTTTCAACTTAGTTACACAAAACTAGGATTCGAGCAAGGCATGACCTATTGTTGTTCAAAGTGTTGACAAATTCGGGACCCTGTATAACCCTAAAGAGTGCGACTATTTGCAGGTCATCGACATGACAGATGGTACCACAAGGTTTGTACTTGAAGGGAAATCGAGGTCATCACCCTCCGATCTGGCCAGCAGGCCTCCTCTCCCAATGATGTCGGTTCAAGAGGCAGGAGTAGGTACGGATGAAAGTGACAACGAATGGGCATACATGATCGTGAGGGGCCGGGAACGCGAGCCAGATCCGAGCAAGCTAGGGGTGGCATGGACGCATGGGTTCTTGAGACAACGTAGATCCATGTCGTCTGAGCGGGGTATAAGGGGCAACAAACCGGTGGCACAAGTACTAAGTGCCCCTCCTCGCCGGTCGGTGCACATGAATACAGCGGTGTCCATAGGAGCTCGGGCAACATAGATCCCCAGTACAACTTGGGTAAGGGCGCTTAGGGCTTATGCATTGTGGCGACACACAGGTTTTGGGTGAAATTTTCGCAAAATCGCGTAACTGCTATATAAATAAAATCACACACAATTTGTGAAAAGAACTTTAGCTATTCGTCAAAGATAATTGTATCGCTGAGATGCAATGTCCAGTGCTTGGTCAGGGTTGGGATCCTATACCGTTAAATTTTTTGTTTTAGCTTTAATTTGAATTAGTTTTATGGCTCGAGGGTTTATAATTTGGTGTTTGTGTACCTATATAATTTTAAAGGTAAATCCATAATTATTTCAAAGAATCTCTTCATCTCCCCTCTAGGAACCATCTAAATACTTTCAATAACAAGATGTGTATACAAATATGGATTTAACAATATGTCATGGGAAAAAACAGCATGACATTGGGAGAGGTGTTTTGGCTCCTCACTCACATGCTCCTACCTGCATAAAAAATGGAAAAAATTTAAAATATTTCAAAAAATCTATAAACAAATAGTGACAAATATATATGAGTGTTCTAAATACGTGCTAAGTTTCTTGATGAAATGATGTGTGGTGCTCTATGCGAAAAACAAATCGGTGTTCTAAAATTAGTTTTTTAAATCCCGTTTTGGTTACTGGTTTGTATTTTTCACAGGGCATCACAAATGTCATTTCGCCACGAAATGTGATACATATGTAGAAAATTAGTATATGTTCGTCACCAATTGTTTTCGTTTTTTCTTTGAGATGCTTTACTATCTTTTTCGATTTTTTTCGGGTAGGAGCATATGAGCTCGGGGAACCAAAATGGATTTCACCATGACACTCATTTTTATAGATACTTACACTCAAGTATTCATCACACAGAACTAAAAGGAAAAGTGGGGAAAACCCCATTATTGTGAATGGTTAATCATCTTAATCCATCGAGTATCATTAATGTCTAGCTAGTGGCCTGAGTAGGTTTGGTAATGAAGTAACAAAGTTTATCTACTATGCTCATGGAAGAAGTGAGGCCGACGATGATACTGATGTAATAATCACCACTCTTCTGAGAAAGTATATGAGTTACATGGACACAAGTAGTTTCCGGACTTGTTTTCACGGTTACTATTGTTTCATTCAAAGAAAATGTGTCGCCTTACTTGCTCCAAAACTAAAAGACCAATTTGGAAGTGAACACGGGAAAACAACACTCTACTTACATACAGGTCCAATCAGAAATGAGATTAGAGGGTGATGACACATAAATTATAATTGTGCAATGCTAAAAAGCCAAGGATATATTTTGTAAGTCATTTGTTCCATTTTCTCTATGTACATGCGAAGTTTAAGGTTCAACCATATATTTTTAACATCTCATCCTCACTTTGATTTCCCTGCTTGTGGTATAGAAAACTAAAACATTTTTTCCATTGCCTCGCCAAAAAACTATTCTCCTATATTTAAGAGATGGTAGGATGGAATTGTGGAACAAAATTCAGGAGAAGTTGTGTCTCTAGATGAAAAAGGGGTGGTTTGATGTCTTGCGCTCTGATACCATGTAGGAGAACAAGATCGGGCTGCTGTGTCGCACGCCTCGATCGGTTGCATTGATCGATATATATACATGATTACAAGGTCGGTTTGTATCTATACATGGAAACCTAAAGTTAGGCAGGATCATATTCTCGTATAGGACTCGAACTCGATCTCGTAGAGTCATCTAACAGGGAGACTAATTCTTAGTGAGGGGCGATATACCAGTCAGTAGTGAGGCAGTGGTAGTGACTTTGTCGAAGCCTCGTGACTCTTTTTCGCAGCAGGCGTTGGGTAAGCGTGGATATGGTGATAGTGTAAGTGCATATGTCTCGGTGTTTGTTAGAAACTATATATACCTTATAGCATGATATGTGGATGCTTGATCATACGTCGTCGGCGGGATGATCGGGATCCGCACCTGCGACGAGATCTTGAAACCTGCAGCTGCAGAGGAAGTTAGCGACGTACCTTGCGGCGGAGAAGCATTCTCCCTGAGTTGGATGTACAACTGTTTCTTCAGTCGGCGTTTTGCTTCTCGCTTGGACAGATCCGTCATTGATCCGTCCTCCAGCCGATTTGCGCTTGGCTTCGGTGTCGAACACCAGTACGTGGATGCCGGCGAGAGTTCTTCGATCTCGCCCTCCTCCAGATCGGAATCCCCTACCTCAGAGGCTAGACCCCAAAACCTTCCGGTAGGAGTCCCAAGGATCATCACCGGAGAAGGCACATCGCCGGTAGAGCCTCCGGGCGCGTCGCCCGCGGAGTCGCCCGCAGCATCGCCAAGCATCTTCGTGGTGATCTGGTACTGTTCCCCAGCAACTAGAGTATATGCAGCTTGCTCTTAGGTGGTTCTTTCAAAATTGGAGATGGAGTCATTACTAGATTTTGGGAAGACACGTGGCTGGGAAATGCGCCTTTGAAAGAACAATATCCATCGTTATATAATATTGTGCAACGGAAAAACGTTTCCGTTCATGATGTGCTTGCAAACTCTCCACTGAATATCGGCTTCAGAAGAGGGTTAACTGGGAATAAATGGGACGCTTGGTTACATTTATGCCAGAGACTGATGGAGGTGCAGCTACGAGAGGAGTCAGATAAGTTTATCTGGAAGCTAACCCCTAATGGTGTGTTTTCTGTTAAAAGATTTCTTGAATGGACACACTAGGTATCTTCATAAATATTTATGGAAGCTGAAAATACCGCTAAAGATAAAAGTGTTCATGTGGTTCCTAAACAAAAAAGTATTACTCACAAAAGATAATCTTGCCAAGAGACAGTGGAAGGGATGTACAAAGTGCTCCTTTTGTGGATCCGAGGAGACAATAGAGCATTTGTTCATCTCTTGCCCCTTTGCACAGATTATTTGGCGTGTTGTTTTTAGTACATATAATTTACCCCCTCCAACCAATATAACTAATATGTTTGGTAATTGGTTGAATGGGATTGACAACAAAACTAAGGCTAGAATTCGTATCGGCGTCTCAGCCTTGGTTTGGTCCATTTGGAACTGTAGAAATAATATTGTTTTTAACAGAAAATCAAACTTTCATGTTCTGCAGGTTATCAATATGGCGGCCCATTGGATTCACTTATGGGCATTCCTCTTACCCCAGGACCAGCGGGACCTCATGGTTTCTGGGTGTGCTCGGCTCCTGACGGTCGCTCAGGATATTTTCAGCCGGGCTATGTGGCAGCATACTAGACGACTACGGGATGCCTAGTTGTGTTATGATGTCATTTTTTCGCTGGTTTATTCATGTTTCAACCTTAGCTGACCCGTGATTTGTAAACTCGACTTATTTCGAATGCTGCAATAAAAGGCTGTGTGCATCGCTTGATGCAGAGGCCGGGGCTTTTTCCCCTTTTCGAAAAAAATATGTGGATGCTTGATATCTGTCTACGTAGGGCATGTACAACGTAGTGTGCTTGTAAAAATAAACCGATTTATTCATTAACATGGGCCTGCACAAATAGACACTAGTGCTTAAGAAAAATGTTTATTTTTCGTAAGCACCTCTTAGGCATATTGCACTGTACATGCCCTTACATCCTTATATATAAGCATACGTACATGAGTGAGAAGATGGAAATAAACGTGCCATAAAGTAAACCTCATCCACCGGTGCAACAGAATTGCACCAAACATTGACTTGACTTCATGCTTAAATACTTGCCTTGAGATCGTATTATTTTGAACTACAGATCCATAATTTGTCGGTTAGGTTTTTCCTCCAACACCAACTTGTCACGTTCTCCTCAGTAATTCACCACGTACGTCTGGAACCCCGGCCCGAAATGTTCACTATAAATATCTGTGTCGTGGCTCCTTAAAGGCTTCAACTCACCCAACGAACACTCGAGCTAAGCCTATGTCTAGCTCACATCTAGCCGCGAAAGTTTGAGTCGCTAGTGCGACGACCTAGCTAGAAGAAGCAACTTAAACAGCAGCTAGCAATGGAGAAAACTCGCACCTTAGCGCTACTTGGTGCAGTGCTGGTGCTCTCACTTCTTGTGAGCCCCATTGCTTGCTCCCGCAAGCTCTACAAGGTGATCAGCCCCGCCGTCCCAGCAAACAAAACCACTACCTATACTAACCCCAGCGGCTGGTTGGAGGCCGGCGCGACGTACTACGGCAACCCTAACGGCGCCGGAAGCGACGGTATGTTAGTGCTTGCTCTCTTCATGGTCTACTGGTCTTGTGCATTGGACCTACATCACACCCGCATTCATCGAGCTAAAACTGACAAGTGACAATGAAACAAATTTGTAGGTGGCGCGTGCGGCTACCAAAGCGCTGTCGGGAAGCCACCGTTCTCGTCGATGATCGCCGCCGGGAGCACACCACTGTTCTTGGGAGGCAAGGGCTGCGGCGCGTGCTATGATGTGAGCATAACTCATCGCTGTACCCCTTCCACACTAGCTAAGGGTGAAAATTAAGTGGTCGGCTTGATCGATCGTCTGGTCCTGAGTCCTGACAAAATTTGTTGGTGTGTACGCAGGTTGTGTGCTGGAGTAACAAGGCGTGCTCTGGCAAGCCTGTAACCGTCGTCATTACCGACTTGAGCCCCGGCGATCTCTACCCCGGCGAGCCGGCGCATTTCGACATGAGTGGCACCAGCTTGGGCGCCATGGCCAAGCGTGGCAGGGCCGACCAACTGCGTGCCGGCGGTGTCATCAGAATCAAGTACAAGAGGTATGAGTAGGATCCTCTGCAGTCCGCAATTACTCAGGTATTGATGGAATCTGTACTGATCTTGGTGTTTCTGTTAATCGCAGGGTGCCATGCAAGTACCCTGGCGTGAAGATTACCTTCAAGGTTGACCAGGGCTCGAACCCCTTCTACTTCAAGACCCTGATCCAGTTCGCGAACGGCGATGGCGACCTCAAGGCCGTCGCCATGAAGATGGCCGGCAGCAACTCTTGGACGCGGATGGCGCATGACTGGGGTGCATTGTGGCGCCTCAACAACGGCAAGCGGCTGCAAGGGCCCTTCTCGCTCCGGCTCACCTCCAGCTCCGGCAGGAAGCTTATCGCCAAGAACGTCATCCCCGCCAACTGGAAGCCCGGAGCAACCTACCGCTCCTTGGTCAACTACCCCTAAATTTAAAGCTCTATTGACTGTTTTTTTTTCGCTACACCGTACTTGGCCAACACGTGTGGGTATGCGGTAATCAAGATCCGTGTCTAAAATGCGCGTCCGGGTACTGCCAGAGGCGACTTTAGCTGCGGTCCAAGCCCCTTCCCTTTTTTCCCCTCTGTTTTATAATTTTGTTGTTGAGGAGAAGCTTGGACTGCAGCTAAAGTCGTGTGCCGATGTATCAAGTTCTGTGAGTTTGTTTTGTCACACGATCCATGAGGGAGATTATTGAACAAAAGCAAAGTGCATTTGTTCCTGGCAGACTAATAGCTAACAATGTGTTAGTGGCGTATGAGAGTATACATGCAATGAAAAACAAATTTGGAAACAATGCTCCGTGTACGGTGAAGCTCGACATGCACAAAGACTATGAGAGGGTGAACCGGATTTTTCCAGAAGGAATAATGTTAAGAATGGTCTTTGACAAGTGATAGGTCAATTTGATTATGAGATGTGTTCTATCAGTAAAATATACAATTATGTTTAACTCAGCAGAAACTGAATGCTTTGAACCGAGTTGCACCAGTGTGATCCATTGAGCCCATAGGCCATATCTATTCCTGCTAGTGGCAAGACATGGTCGTATGGAAGGTGTAAAAGTGTGCAGAGAGGCACCCTATGTCTCACATTTATTCTTCGAGGATAATTCTCTAATTCTTTATGAAAGCCCATGATCAGATTGTTGCTTGTCTAAAAATGATTATGGAGGATTATTGTGAAGCATCGAGTTAAATGGTGAGTGAAGGCAATTGAAATATCTAGTTTACTCCGAATACCAATGTTGACATAAGAGTACATGTCTGTACAAGGTTGAACATCATAGTGGAGGCACTATTGGACGAGTAACTACAAGAAATATATTGATATATGACCTTCAATTTTCTTTACTAAATGGTCACTATATTTCTTTTATGACGAAACACAAATCGCTAGCGTCAGTAAAGGCAATTAACGATGTTTTTTCTAAATCATCATAATCGTCTATGACAATAATGGATCGTCATAACCTTCATGACGATCCAATATCATCACTAGCGCTCTGGTCAAGCCACGTCGGATCCTACGTGGCCAGTCCTATGTGGCAAATTTATGACGATACTAAATCGTCATAAATCAAAATCAAACCCGGTCCATTTTGGTTGTCTATATGGGCCTAGCACGACAATTCGACCAATTTATTTATTGTCCCTATCAATGTTAGTCGACTACATGGACCAAGTTTAACATTTTGGCCTTTTTATTTTCAGGGCGTAGGCCTTTTTACATTTTACTGATTTACATTATATTTTAGAACTGGTCCACTAGTCAAATGGATCCCACTCGTCATTGTCGTCTCCTAAATTGGTCAGACACGACAGAGAGTTCTAAACTTACCAGAGTATTTTCATATGTGGATACCACTGGTCAGCTTTCATTTCACACGTTTTCAAGTCACATACATAATCAATATTTCAAACGGAACATAGAGAACACATGAAATTCATCAAATAACACTAAATTAGTCTATTACAACCCACAACCATCAAATAACTCCACATACAGATGGTTAAAATAACACTATCAAACCACAACACAGACATATTCTTTAGATTTTTTGTACTACTTTTGGGGTTTTGACCCTCATGTGCGGGTTACGACACCATCTAGTTGAAATCGTCATAACTTTATGACCAATTCGTCCACTGTCACTATGAGAACATCATGTACCAACGCATTTCTTGTAGTGTATCTTGGGCTTCCTCTGCTCGTTGGAGCCGAATGAAGTGATACTTTTTAGTACCTTGTTGATAGGGTGTACCAACATGCACAAGGGTGGAAGGAAAGAACTTTATCTATGGGAGGAAATGAGATTAAATTGAATATTGTTGCTCAAGCAACACCATCTTATGCGATGTATGTATTTTTTTTTGAAAAAAATCTGTAAGGGATAATTACTGATGCAGTCTAGAAATGTTGGAGGGGTGATGATGTGATAGACAAAAAATGCACTATTTGCAAGGTGGAAGTTATGTGTATCAAGAAAAAGGAGGTATGGGGTTTTGAGATCCCCACTGTTTCAGAAAAACAATGCTTACAGACAAATATGGAGGCTGACACTAGAACAAGATAATACATGTGCAAGGATCTCGAGGAGCAGATATTATCCATATGGAAGAATCCTTGAGGCAAAACTGAAAAGGGGATCTTCATTCCCATGGCAGAGTATTAGGTTTGGTCACTTTTTAATAAAAGGTGCTATATGGCGTGTATGAGATGGCGAACAAATTATTATAAGGGATAATGTTGGGTGCCCCCTAAGCCATATGAGGTTGGTTTATACATGAAAAGGAAAAATTGTAGAAATATGTTGAAGAACTTACTGATGCAACATGCTACTATGATTAGGAACTCATAAGAGAGAAAACATTGGATGAATGATGTGAATAACATCTTATCAGTTCCGACCAGTAGAAATGGAACGGAAGATTATTTTGTTGCATGAAAGTTCAATTAATAAAAATGGTTTCTTATCAGTCTTGTCTGCATACCATATGTAGTGGGAGTCGCAATTCCTTAACAGTCTACGTAGATTGGATAGAGTGAGTTCATATGGACAAAACCCTGTGTGGGATGAACTATAAAAATATAAGCTACTAGTGAATATAATAAAATCGTTTGGAAGTGTTTGCATAGGATTCCTCCTTGTTTTGGAGCTCTCGTTTCTCAGCAATTGGCATACAATAATGAATAGCTCATATAATTTATGCTCGGGTCCATGCGAAGTTATCAAGCATAATCTTTTCATGTGTGAAGAAGCAAGTGAAATATGGAGGAAGATGGGCATGCTGAACATGATCGAGAAAGCATGCCCAGTTGACCGATCAGGGTGCAGTACTTGATTATCTGATCAGGGGGAAAGTCAAGAAAGCACATGAGAGGAATTATCCTGACTTGAGGCAGGTCTTCATTACTACGACCTGGTACATATGATGGATTTGGAGGCAGAAGGATCATGGCGAAACAGTCCAGTCGGTGTCAAGATTGGTTATAAACATCTAGTTTCTTATTGCTAAATTCACTCGAGGTGCAAATCCGAAGTACAAAGAGAAGGAGAGCCGCAAGAATAAAGCTCGTGTGTTTTTTTGGCTTGGTGAATCTGGATGGATCTTATTACTGATTTAGGAAAATGGGCACCGGGCGCGGTAATCCTCAATGTCAAGCAAAATTTTCTTTCTTCTAGTGGTAATAATGTCGATCATGTGGCATGTACAACCAACTGGGGTTAAATAAAATTGTGATCCGGTCTAAATTTCTTGAAGCTATACAAATTCTGGAGAGGGGTCTACTGTTGCGGCTCCTATTACTAGTATAAAAAGGGCAATCAGTGGCGTCTCAAAAAGGGTAATACGGGCTTGTGGGAAGCACGCCACTTATATGTCGTCATTGGTATTTGTTACTAGGTGGCGCACGCCACTAGTAATACACACATTAGTAGCATGCCTATATTGGCATGCCACTCATACATGCTACTAGTTATATACACAATGGTGGCATGCCCAAATTACCATGCCACTAGTCTTAGTCGATTTTAATCATGTTGGCTCGAGCCCACTGGACGTCTTGCTATGCTGACTCAGAGTTAATATTTTGGGGAACTCGTCTGGTATTATCCAAGAGTAGGTGTCGCCTTGATTTCTCTGTTCCGTTCCGTCCACTCTATTGTTTGGCCCACCTAGGATCCTGTCAAGATAGCGCATCACATCACCTGACGCCATCTCAGGACATAACAGGAGCAGTGTGGTGTTTCTTTTTTCGCGCTGACCCATTGTCGTGTGAACCATACTAGTGTGAAATGTGGCGGTTATTTATAACACGTTCAAGAATTCCCATATGTATTTTGTAGGTATTTTAAAAGGAATACTTTCAGTAGGTGGAGGTCCCTCCATCACCATGGGAGTGGTGGGGAGATCCCTCTTAAACATATCGTTAATAGAGCAAGTTTCCATAGCAAAGCAAAGTAACGAACAGAAATAAAAATAGCACGTGCAGTAAAGAGTTAGAAAAGAGTCTTGATGACCCATAAGTATAGAGGATCTATTGTAGCATTTTCGATAAGTAAGAGTCTCGAACCCAACGAGGAGCATAAGGTGTTGACAAGTGGTTTTCAATAAGGTTTCACTATAAATACTAAAAGACAAGTTTGTAGGGGGTTTAATAGCTGCAAGAAAATTAATAACAAGTAAATAAAATATGCAAAGTAAAATTGCAGCAAGGGGCCTAATCCATTTGAGAGGAAAGGACAAGCTTATTGTTGTACTTATAATGATTAAAATGTTTTTGAGGACACACATGAATATTGTCAAGTTACTTTGATCACACGCCATTGATTAACTTTTATTATTTTTATAAGTATTGTGTGGGTGAATCTAAACTAGCATAGTTCCCGTACTTGGACTCATACACTCTTGGGATTATACCCCTTGCAAGCGTCCGTAGATATAAGAAAGTAATTAAGATAAATATAACCACGGCTTTAAACTCAGAGATCCTATACTCCCTCGTGCTTCGGTTTACAAATTGGGGTTCAAGTTTCTATCACTCCGGCAACTCTACCATAAGCAAACCAACACACAGTGCATTCCCTAGGCCCATAAAGGTGAAGTACCATGTAGTCGACGTTCACATGACACCACTATAGAAATAACACCATAACTTAATTATCAAACCATTAAGCGTTACTCGATTTAACACGACTAGTAACAACAAGACTTTTCCCATGTCCTCAAGAACTTAACGGACTACTCAGGAGACAATATCTGGATCATGATCAGAGGTGATGAATACATGATAAACAATCTAGTCATAACAATCTTTTACCGACAAAACTCAATAGCATCAACTATAAGGGATAATCAATACCGATAAAGGTACTCTCAACAATAGATACGAGCTACAACCTCAAGATCGAACAACTAGATGGAGTGGAGATAAAGCTGGAGATGGTGCTGTTGGTGGAGATCATGATGATGATGATCCCGATGATGCATAGTGTGATGACGATGATGATGGCGATGATTTCCCCCTCGGGCTATCGGATGTCTTTTTCTCTTTGTCTGCTTTCAGCCCCCAAGACGGCGGTGAAAAAATAGTGTGAAAATCCTCGTGGAGTTTTTAGGTCAGTGCGAAGATATACGCGAAGGGGCATCAGGAGGCGAGCCACAGGGGGGCATGCCTGTGGGGCCCGTACCCCAGGGTCGATCGGGTCCATGCCGCGTGACCACCTGGTGGCCCTCCTGGCCGCCCCCTTTTGGCTCCATGGCTCTTTTGTCTTATCTTGATCGCTTGAACTTTCTGTGATTTTTCAGAGCTCTGCAAAATAGGCATCTCTTCGGGTGGTTTTTCCATCCTTTCCTGATGTCCGGTGTTCTCACCCTCATAATTGTAAAACGTGCAAAATAAGATAAAACAACATTAGAACAATGCTATAATATGAAATATATTGATGAATAAGTGAAAATTATAATATAATATAAAATAGTGATGCAAAATGGACGTATCAGGAAGCACAAACGGCAGGTTGCGAATGGGTAGTTCCTCACTTGCGGCGCCATCTCCTTCCAATCCCGTCGTGAAGCCGAGTATCCTGCCAAGGTGAAGGATTGGTAGCGCATTTTCTTCTACTACCTGGTGACTCTGCCTGAAGGGGGCCTTGGCTCCTCTTTACCTTCACCGTCGACCCATAGTGTCGAGTCCCAACATTTCTGCCAAGCTGAGTGTCGGTATTTCATAACCGGCTAGTGAATTTGTATGTAAGTAAGCCTTCTGACCACGATCGGATGGGCTAACAGCCTTAGACGTGCAATGATGTATAAAGGTTCGGCTCCGGGATCGTCTTTGGTAACAAACCTACTCCGGTGTGTGGCAATGTATTAGCATGTGAAAGAACAAACGATGTCCCGGATGTCGCCTAGAGGGGGGGGGGGTGAATAGGCGATTAAAACTTTTTCTATTTAAAGGCTTGATAATTACGGAATAAAACTATGTGTTTAAATTAACAAGCCAACAACCTAATTACTAGGCTCACCTATGTGCGCCAACAACCTATGCTAAACAAGGCAAGAAACAAGGTGATAGCAAGATAAAGAACTTCAAGCATGAAGGCTATCACAATGTAAATTGCATAAGTAAAAGCTTGGGTATAGAAATAACCGAGGCACGCGGAGACGAGGATGTATTCCTGAGTTCCTCCTTGTTAAGGGAGTACGTCTCGTTGGAGGGGTGTGAGCTCGTCACAAGAGGCCTACTCAAGATGCCACAAAGGCCTCACCCTATTCTCCGATGAACCGCACCCAAAGGTTTGGTTCACCTTCCACTATCGGAATCATTCGAGGCGGAAACCGGAGCCTTTACAACTTTTGGGGCACACACCCACAACCCAATTGGTGGCTCCCAAATCTTGCCGAAGCTTCACAAGTCGAAGTCTTCACGGCACCACCACCATCTAGGGTCCAATGACCCAAGAGTAACAAGCTCCCAACCTTCAATTCCACGAATCACCGTGGGGAGCACAACCCAATGCACCTAATGTAAAAGGCAAGAACACACCATGTGGTCAAATCCTTCTCCCCAAAATCCAACCAAAGCAACTAATGCTATGGAAGGATTTAGGAGGAAGAACAAGAGGATGAACACAAAGCAACCCCAAAATCTAGATCCACTAGTTCCCCTCACTTAGAGGAGATTTTGATTGGTGGAAAGGTAGATCTAGATCTTCTCTCTTGAATCCCTAAATTTGGGCAAGAATCATTGGAGGGATTGAGAGGAATCAAGCTTTTTCGAGGTCAAACAATGGAGGAGAGAGGAAAAAAGAGCTCTAATGGTTGGGAAACCATTGGGGAAGAAGGCCCCTTAAATAGGTCCCCCGAAATCTGACCGTTATGCAGTTTTCGTGGTCGTCCGGAATGATCCGGAATACTCCGAAACACTAACAGAGAGCAAAACTGGTTCACCTCGGAATCCGTACGGAAATTACCCGGAAAATTCCGAGCTGTCCGGAATGACCCGGAAAATTCCGGATGAGATACAGAGAGTAAAACAGCACGCACGAGAAACGCGATATCTTTTATATTCGGACTCCGTTTTCGATGATCTTGGGCTCGTTGGAATCGTCACAACGAGCACAACAAGAATATGCAGAGAAACATCATAGTACAAGAAATATATTATAAAAATAAATGGGGAAAGGTAAAAGCTCCCATTTGCAAATCGGAAATGCAATAACTTTCACCCACGAACTCCGTTTTCGATAATCTTGGACTCGTTGGAATCGTCACAACGAGCACAACAAGATTATGCAGAGAAACATCATAGTCCAAGAAAATATTATAAAACAAAATGGGGAAAGGTTAAACCTTTATTTTGAAAACCGAAATGCCTCATCTTTTGCAATTGATGTCCGAATGAAGTAAAACCAATTTTGTGGAAAGAGGACGACAAATGCAACCTTTGAAAATGGCAAACAAGCAATGGAGATTTTGCAAAGAAATGGAAGAGATAAATCTTCCGCACAGATGAACCGGCAAAATATCCAATACCAAAACCGCAATAGAAGACGCATATAAAAACCGTTTTCGGTGAACTTGGCTTTGTCATGACGAGCACGACAAGCACCAAGACCACACCACGATAAAAGACAAATAGGAACCAATAAAGATGAATGCATGGATGCAAAGATTTGTGCTCTCTATGACGATACGATCATGATACTCGGTCGAGAGACCCTCTTGATAATACGGTTATCTATCCTATAACCCGGTCTCTGACTAAACAACACGAGACCGATAAAATAGAAATCCTATCAAGATCATACCTTTGCCTTGCGCATAAACCACTTGAGGTCGATGAAGACGATCTTCAACTCCTCAAGACGCACCACCTTTCTTCATTGCGCTTTGCTTGGTGAAGATTCACTTGTTGCTCCCCCATACACCAAGATGGGAGAAGCACCTCTTCGGCATATCTTCACTTGGATTTGAGTGTTGATCAACATGCACTTAGCCTTGATCAACACAACTTTTCTTCCCTTAGCCTTGACTCAAACAAATGGAGATCAAGCAACGCAAATGGACACACCTATAAATGTAGCTTAATACAAACATTAGTCCATAGAGATTGTCATTAATTACCAAAACCACACATGGGGGCAACCATGCACTTTCAATCTCCCCCATTTTGGTAATTGATGACAATCCCTTATAAGAGGGTTTATATAATGAATAAAGCAACCTTGCAAGACAAACGAGCAAGGATGCAAGCGCATTAAAGGCAAATGCAATAAAAACATAAAACCCAAATTCCCTTAAACCCTCTAAACTTCTCCCCCATTGGCATCGATTGCCGAAATGGGAAGAAAAATTTAGAGAGTCAATATAATATGAGTTCCTCCATAAAGTGTGCATTTCTCAAGATATGAGTGAAATCAAATGCACATATCCATTGACGAATAATTAGAGGAAATCAAACTATATTGAGGATCCAAAAATTGCAAAAAGATGGAATCATTTTAAACCTCTCCACAAAGGAGAAAAGCAATCGAAAAGATCCAAAGCGAGAGTTCTAAATAAAAATGGAGAAGCTCCCAAATGTTCATGCACTATTGAGGAGTGCACAAATATGTCATCCTCGCTCCCCCAAAATCATCTAGAACACGCAACAAGTGCAAGAGTGCATAAAGCAAAGGCAAATCATAGCACTTGCACCAAAAATGTGGTTGAGCCATAGGGAGATACCAATTTTCAAAGATTCAACATAAGATAGGCCCAACCAATATAGAAGAAAGATCTTTTAAAGAAATATGTTCACACGCTTAGGGATACCAATTGGAAACTAAAACCAATTGAAAATGCCAAAAGCTAGTGAGATCATTTAGCCAATAAAATTCAACATGCTCACCAAGGTAAGCATGAAGTCAAAGATCCTCAACAAATACATGAGTGTGCAAAGATACCAATAAAAATAAGACAAGCACTCATGAGACAAATTTGGAGTCACCAAGGAATTATAGATGAAACACAAGGTAGCTCAAAGGAATTAGGATACCAACTAAAAGGTGACCTCTCTCATATGTATAGGTTTCTAATTAGACAAACCATTGACGATATACATCCGCAAAGAAACATATACATACGAAATGGTTCGGGAAAAAGAGAACAAGGTATCCAAAAGGAAGTCATAAATATACAAACGAGATTGTTGCTTAAAAGCATAGCACATAGCTCAAATTTATCTCATTGTATATGAATGAACTTCAAATTTATCAAATGCATCAGACATATCACTAAGGGAACAAGAGATAGTGAAGATGCTTTGAGATAGGCAACAAGTATCACAAAGAAATAATATCAATTGAAGAAAAGGTTTTTGCAATTTCATCACAAATATCACAAAGATATACCACGTGAAGGAAATAAGCCAAAACCACAACAATTACACATAAAGGATTTCATGCCAAGAGGCAACCTACACAAGGTTGAATACTAGAAAAGTATGCATAGGATAGATACTTGTTACCGAGATGCATTGACGATGAAGATGATGATAGTTGGTTTGTCATCAAAGCTTGACTCCGACAATCACACGGTGAGAACACCTTCCTTATGAATGAGGCAAGCATCCAATGCATCTCCGTTGTACCTAAAACAAAATTAGAGTACAAAATGGTTCCCAAACTCATTGGGTCCCATAGTAGTTAGATAAACTACAATATATAGGACATACTCCATATAAATATGTGCATATAGATATGAAATTGAATTTCATGCACATCTTAGCCGATTTAGGATTCGATGGAGTATCCCCTATATATTGGAACTAGAAAGACTAGCATGCTATAAAATATATATATATTAGTAAATATGCATGCATAGACTCACGAGAACCAAGTGAGATACAATTCGGACAAAATCACCAAGTAAACCAAGAAGAGAGCACACCAAAGTGTGACCTAAAAAGGTTGTCCAAATTGTATCAAAATCCAAATCAACACATGATTGAGGAAAAATCAAATCAACATATGATTGATTCCAAATCACATCAACACATGAAGTGTGATATCAATAGGATACAAAATGATTGATAAGAGACCAATTGAAAATAAGATACCAACTAGGAGAAAAGATACCAAGAAGAGGATAATACTTGACCGGAATGAAGTAAAGTAAATAAAGCAATAAGGTATCAAAACTCCCACAATAAATATCAATTGGAACAAATATCTATGGAGGAGATATTAAATTCCAATTAATACCAATTGAAGGTACCTAGGCAAGGCCAATGAGCATATAAGATAAAAGAAATAGACATGCTCAAAGGATTTTCTCATTCAAGGAGATAAAACACACGGTGAGGAATGAGAAAGCAAACTCCCAAGAGAGAGCAAGGTTACACCAAATAAACCAAACACCCTATACACCCTTTATGATGGCACAAAGCATCAAAAGAAAAGATTTGTCTTCCATAGACACGTAAGATAGAAATTAAATGCCAATTGAAAGGATCAAATATTGATAGATAGGATAGTGTTCTAAATAAAAAGGAATGCTCCTCCAAGATTCATGCATTATCTTTGATGTTTGCATTTGGATACAAAATGCACGCACAAGGGATCATTACTCTCCATATTTTATTTACAACACTAAACACTACCAATTGAAAATTAGGATCCATTCAAAAGGCAAGGAAGACAAAGGGAGTCAAACAACACAAGAGGCAATATGAAGATGGTCTACAAAATCCACCACAATTACTAGTATCACTTGTCATGGACAAGGAGTATATGGAGATATTTTTCGGTGGTATATAGGAATGATGTTCAAGACCAACTTCATAACAAACAAGCATATGGCAAGAGATAAGAAATAAAACATAAGAAATAAGAAATATGGTGTTTTATTTCAAAAAAGGTTTGTTGGTAGTTTCAACTATTCGAAACACCCGGCAAAGCCATGGTTAGAATAATATGAAACTAATGGTTTCTCAAATAATATATGGAAATGCATATTAGAGAAAAACCACACCAAGCAAACTCACACAAACAAGAGCCAAAAGATAACCAAAAGGAAAATTGGAACTTGTTTGAGCAAACATGCCACATAGGAAAGAGATAATTTACAACATCAACTCTAAGTGGCAAACCTAAAATGTTCACATTTTTATGAGTTTGTATTATGCACATAGCTTATTACTCCCCCATAATGTGATAATTCATTTTAACTAAGCAAGAGGCAAATAAAACCAACTAGAGAAATTAATGAACATTGTAGAATTTGAATTTCTCATGAATATGACATACCACATAGTGACTAGATAATATTGAAATATCAATACTAGGTGGTGTGCCTCATGTACACACATTTTTAGGTTTGTGAATTGCACAAAGCATATCACTCCCCCAAAATGGGATAGTCCATTAATATCTCAAAGAGCCAAATGAAATCCACACAAGATTCAATAAGGCTAAACACAAAGTTACACATACATGATACACAACTAACATACACAACCTTGAATAACAAGACAAGTAGGAAAGTAGCATATCATATATAAGCACATGATAGGAACAAAACTAACACATGCAAGGGAGCTAGCAACTTTCAATGAATATGTGAATTAAATACAAGTTACCGCAAGGAGGAGCATTGGATATGAGATAGATATGTGATAATCCAATTGACTTGGCTTGATGAAATATAAACATGAAGATCCATTAATTCTTCAAAAGTAGCCAAGTCTACCAATGTCCTCCACCAATCACCTATTGATCAAGTTGAAGCTTGTTGGTCCCCAACCAAGTTGGGTCCTAAGATGTTAGTCACAATAGACTTGGGAACCCAAATGGTGCATTTCTTGACACCACTTTGAGCTCCCACATACTTGGCAAACACATTGTCAACTCTATCCTTCTAAGAGAATATACATCATCAATTATGATAGGAGAGGAAGAGGTACCGTTAGTGCATGAAGAAGCAAAATAACCTTTGCACGGCAAAGGTAGCAACACCGACTCTTCTTCTTCTTAATAGGCTCCTCAACTTGAGGAGCAATAACTTGAGTCTTCTTAGGAGGTGGTCCTTTGTTCAACACGTGGTTGAGCACATGAGATTGAACAAGAGGTCGCTTCCTAGTTGCTTCTCACTAAGAGGCTTCTTCTTCTATTGGGCAATCCTGAACAGTGGTGCCCTTCTAGCTTGCACTTGAAGCAAGTGATCTTGGTCGGATTCTTGAGTTGAACTTGGCCCTTCCTCTTGTTGTACTTGGACTTGTTCTTGTTGTTGGAGTTGAATCCAAGTCCACTCTTGTCATTAGGGGATTGTTGCACACTCAACATGTTGTCAAGTGTACGCTTCCCTTCATGACGCTTTTCCAAGCCTTTCTTCAAAGAAGTGACTTGGGCCTTGAGCTCTTATCTTTTCTCTACATGGTTAGTGACAACACAAGTAATAGAGGAGGTAGATGCATCATTGTTAGAGCAACAAAGCAAAGCAAGTAATTCATCACAAGATGTGCCAATATTACGAGTGGATGAACTACTAGGACTAGCACATGGCAATATAGCATTTTGTATTAAAGTTGTGCTATTGTCCACATGAGGCTCACAAGATGTTACCTTTGTAGTGATGGCCTCATGAGCTAACTTTAGACTAGCATAGGATGCTAGAAGATCATCATTAGAGCTAGATAGCTTTTTATGACTTTCTTCCAACTTCCTATACTTGCTAGTTAGCAACTCAAGTTGAGCCCTTAGCTCAACATTGTCCTTCAAAGTAGATGCTTCACAAGAAGTGGAGTTAGTAGCACAAGCATCATTATCATTAGTAATGGAAGAAGAAAGCTTGTCAAGCTCATCATTTAATCTAGCATTTTCCATTTTAAACACTTTATATTTTGCATGAGCATGATCATGTTCCTTAATGATTTTAGCAATTATATTATTGTGAGACTCCTCAATATTTTCTAGTTTCTCCTCAAGAGAAGCCCGAGTCTCTTGCTCTTTCTCAAGAGCATCTTCTAACGATGCTTTTTCCATAGCATCATCTCTCTCGATCTTACCCTTTTCTTCAAGGCTTGCTTCCAAAGCCTCAATAGTTTCCCCGCGCTCAATTAGCGTTTTCATAATTTCAAAGAGGATAGCTTGAGCATTTTTATTTTTAGGAAGGGCTTTAAGAATCATTAGACCTTTATTTTGAAGGAGAGCATTAACTTTTTCCACATCATCTTCTTCATCATTATTATTATCATTATCATCACTAGAAGAAGATTTAGCCATAAGGCAATGAGTGATGGATGAAGAAGAATAATTAATTTTTGAACTACTCAAGTTCAAATCTTGTTCCACAATTAATTGGCTTTCCTCTACATTATCATGCAAGAGTTAGAGGGAACACTGGCATTTTTATTATGGGAACAAGATAAAGTAAGCATATCATCATTAGATTTATCTAAGCAATTTTTGGATGATATGCAAGGGCTATCAACACTAGCATGTATGACATTTATAGTGCTATGTGTGTTTTGGTCCAAAGATGAGGCATTGCAACAAGATAGAGATAAAAAATCATCAAAAATGAGCTCACTATCAATATTGCAAAACCTATCACTACTCACCATCACATTAGTTTGTGGCTTACCACATTTTGATGAAGTAGACTAAGACGAGAGCTCGTCACGGACGGAGGAGGAGGAGAGCAATCATCCTCCATAAAGTTGGACACTCCATATTTATCTTGTAGCTTGGTCCAAAGCTCATGAGCATCCCGAGAGGCATGATTGACTCGAAAACTACAACACTCATAAATTTGCAAAACTCATTAGAGGCTAGAGCATCTAAATATAAGTTTTTATCATCCTCTAAATTCGTACTTTCATAATCCTTTGGAGGAGAAAAACCTATATCTAAGATACGCTCAATATTGGGGTCCAAGACCCGTAAGTGACTAAGCATATGAGTTTTCCAAACATTAAAATTTGTGCCATTGAATATAAACATGGAATCGTGCACTAATCCTCTAAACGACATCTTTACTCTCTAGGCGGTAAAGCCAAACAAGAGAGACGAGGCTCTGATACCAATTGAAAGAACAAACGATGTCCCGGATGTCGCCTAGAGGGGGGGGGTGAATAGGCGATTAAAACTTTTTCTATTTAAGGCTTGATAATTCCGGAATAAAACTATGTGTTTAAATTAACAAGCCAACAACCTAATAAATAGGATCACCTATGTGCACCAACAACCTATGCTAAACAAGGCAAGTAACAAGGTGATAGCAAGATAAAGAACTTCAAGCACGAAGGCTATCACAATGTAAATTGCATAAGTAAAAGCTTGGGTATAGAAATAACCGAGGCACGCGGAGACGAGGATGTATTCCCGAGTTCCTCCTTGTTAAGTGAGTACGTCTCGTTGAAGGGGTGTGAGCTCGCCACAAGAGGCCTACTCAAGATGTCACAAAGGTGTCATCCTATTTTCCGATGAACCGCACCCAAAGGTTTGGTTCACCTTCCACTATCGGAATCCTTCGAGGCGGAAACCGGAGCCTTTACAACTTTTGGGGCACACACCCACAACCCAATTGGGGGCTCCCAAATCTTGCCGAAGCTTCACAAGTCGAAGTCTTCACGGCACCACCACCGTCTAGGGTCCAATGACCCAAGAGTAACAAGCTCCCAACCTTCAATCCCACGAATCACCGTGGGGAGCACAACCCAATACACCTAATGCAAAAGGCAAGAACACACCAAGTGTTCAAATCCTTCTCCCTAAAATCCAACCAAAGCAACTAATGCTATGGAGGGATTTAGGAGGAAGAACAAGAGGATGAACACAAAGCAACCCCAAAATCTAGATCCACTAATTCCCCTCACTTAGAGAAGATTTTGATTGGTGGAAAGGTAGATGTAGATCTCCTCTCTTGAATCCCTAAATTTGGGCAAGAATCATTGAAGGGATTGAGAGGAATCAAGCTTTTTCGAGGTCAAACAATGGAGGAGAGAGGAAAAAAGAGCTTTAATGGTTGGGGAACCATTGGGGAAGAAGGCCCCTTAAATAGGTCCCCGAAATCTGACCATTATGCAGTTTTTGTGGTCGTCCGGAATTGGTCCGGAATATTCCGAAACACTAACAGAGAGCAAAACTGGTTCACCTCGAATCCGTCCGGAAATTACCCGGAAAATTCCGAGCTGTCCGGAATGACCCGGAAAGTTCCGGATGAGATACAGAGTGTAAAACAATACGCACGAGAAACACGATATCTTTTACATCCGGACTCCGTTTTTGATGATCTTGGGCTCGTTGGAATCGTCACAACGAGCACAACAAGAATATGTAGAGAAACATCATAGTCCAAAAATATATTATAAAAATAAATGGGGAAAGGTAAAAGCTCCCATTTGCAAATCGGAAATGCAATAACTTTCACCCACGAACTCCGTTTTCGATAATCTTGGACTCGTTGGAATCGTCACAACGAGCACAACAAGATTATGCAGAGAAACATCATAGTCCAAGAAAATATTATAAAACCAAATGGGGAAAGGTTAAACCTTTATTTTGAAAACCGGAAATGCCGCATCTTTTGCAATTGAAGTCCGAATGAAGTAAAACCAATTTTGTTGGAAAGAGGACGACAAATGCAACCTTTGAAAATGGCAAACAAGCAATGGAGATTTTGCAAAGAAATGGAAGAGATAAATCTTCCGCACGGATGAACCGGCAAAATCTCCAATACCGAAACCGCAATAGAAGATGCATATAAAAACCGTTTTCGGTGAACTTGGCTTTGTCATGACGAGCACGACAAGCACCAAGACCACACCACGATAAGAGACAAATAGGAACCAATAAAGATGAATGCATGGATGCAAAGGTTTGTGCTCTCTACGATGATACGATCACGATACTCGGTCGAGAGCCCCTCTTGATAGTACGGTTATCTATCCTATAACCCGGTCTCTCACTAAACAACATGAGACCGATAAAATAGAAACCCTATCAAGATCATACCTTTGCCTTGCGCATAAACCACTTGAGGTCGATGAAGACGATCTTCAACTCCTCAAGACGCACCACCTTTCTTCATTGCGCTTTGCTTGGTGAAGATTCACTTGTTGCTCCCCCATACACCAAGATGGGAGAAGCACCTCTTCGGCATATCTTCACTTGGACTTGAGTGTTGATCAACACACACTTAGCCTTGATCAACACAACTTTTCTTCCCTTAGCCTTGACTCCAACAAATGGAGATCAAGCAACGCAAATGGACACACCTATAAATATAGCTTAATACAAACATTAGTCCATAGAGATTGTCATTAATTATCAAAACCACACATGGGGGCGACCATGCACTTTCAGCATGCATGTAGGGCACTGATAGTACAAGGTTGTGCCGACTTCTCGACGTGTGTTAACGAGGGTATCCATCGAGTTCAGGTTCGGCATTCATATGATTCTGGAAACAAAGAGGTTTGTGGAAACACAACGTGGAAATAGCTTTGCAATAGGATTTACACGAGATTTTACCCAGGTTCGACCCCTCAAGGTGAGGTAAATACCTCCTTCTGCTTTGTGTTGTATTGTGTCGAGAGCTATTGTTCTCGTGATCTGAGAGACTTTGAGTTCGTCTGAAGAGAATTATCAGTATCTCCTAAATTAATACCAGGCCATGTCTTAAATAGTGGCATGGCCGAGTTACAGAAATAAAAACTTTAATCACTGCCTACATCTGTACATGACACAGGTTAGTAAGTAAAGATACACTTGATGAGTGGTAACGCCTGTCTTGAATGGCTTTCCGATTGCTTGGCATTCGGTGTTCTGCGCCTATCAAGCTTCTCACTCAACTACTTGAGGAGTTGACATCCTAGCCAGGACATGGACCTAGCATGTCCAATCAGCCTCTCCCTTCTGACGTGGGCTTCCTGGACTTCTTGAGATTTCACCGTCTGGCTTGGTTCTGGAAAATAGTCTTTTGGTGCGCCTAGCACCAGCATAGGGCGGGTGGAGTTGTGTGTATGACAAATTTCCAAGGATCTAGTTGGTTTTCGTATTCGTCGGTGTGGTTGTTGGTTTGAATCTTTCGATCTAGAGTTCTCATCGTTGGCGATGGTTGCTTGTCTTGTCTATAGGTCCTTTGGTCCTTAGCATGGTGACTTCTCGTATGTCTACTACAACAAGCTCTATTACGACAAGTTTTTCCCAGATCCGGTGATGGAGAGGCGAGGACGGCGGCGTGTCTTTGGCTCGCTCCAGTTATTTTTATCGTCGCTATGTGGTCTAAGGATATATTTGTAATTCTTATTACTTTTGGTGTCCTTTGTACCATCATTGATGATTATATATAGATCGGAGTAACTTTTTTGCAAAAAAAGATGTTTCTACCAAGTGTTGATGATGTAGTTATCAGGGTGTCATGCGAAAACTTAACACCATCTTCATGATGAAGTTAAAAAGGTGATGCTAATGTAGTTACAAGGGGTCGATTGAAAATTTACCACCTTGATGTTGATAAAGTTACCATGTTGTTATTGAGCAGTTACCAATTTTTTCACGATATAGTTAGCGAGGTGTGATGATGTAGTTACGAGGATGTTGACTGGAAAGTTCATATAATTTTGAGGATGGTAACCTTTTATATTTACCCTAGTTGGTAACTTTTATCTTGAAAGCAAAATCATCGGAACATATCAAAATGGGGTCAAGTTTTAGAAATCTTGTCGCAACTAGTATATTAGTGAAGACAGATTTTAAATTCAGAGTAAAATAGTTTGAATATTTGGAATTGGAAAGAATCTGGTTGGCATAAGCAATTTCACCCCCTAAAGCATGCATGCAACACTTCCCACATATGGCTCAGTCGATGGTTCAGAAATTACTGAAAATAGAGAATTCCCATTGTCTGAAACTAACAGCTCCTAACATAATTAGCGAGTGGCCTCTAATTAGCCCTACCCCTATAGAGCAGCCACAATGCGACGCTTAAAACCATACACCAAGATCAAAATCCTTGTCTAAAGGCTTCGATAGTCGGGCCCCAAACACAAAAGATGTTGCCAGACGCAACTCCACAATTTTGGGTGTCGTCTGGGCCTAGCTGCCTCCATCCCGTAGCCTCTCGAATTGGAGCCTAGCGTTGCGAGAGATGGGCACTTCCCCGCCTTTTTTGCCCTATTTTTATTACTTAAGCGCAGGGGCAAACCCAAAAAGCTTTCCAAGTGGGGAAATTTTAGAATATGGGCATTTATTGCATGAACTTAAATGTTAAAGTGACTTTTTAAAAGAAATTTGCATGGATCATTTGGAGATTTTCAAATTTGAGTGCCCCACTCAGCTCTATTTGGGTTCACCCCTGCTTAAGCGTCTCACTAATCGTTCTGTATTGTGGATGATCTTGTAACGTGTACATCCTTCAAGATTAAACTTCTCAGGCCTCCTGTGATTCATAGGATTTTCTAAGAAATTTTGTAGGATTTAGATTGTACAGAAATTTTCCTTTCAAATATGTTTGATTGAAAGGATAGTATCCTGTAGGATCTATTCCCATAGGAATTTCTTAGTGCATTTTCACAGAAAAACTAACATGAGCTTGAACCTCATGAAAAAAATCATGCGTCTTGTTTCTATGCCCATAGGATTCCTCTAAACGGGGCAAGTCTCCTACACAATTCATATTCCTTCATTTTTTATACCCTATGAATCAAATTAGGCCTTAACATGTGTGTTTTTCGTGTTGTACTTCGCAGTCTATTTTCAGATTGTATTATTTTGTAGGTATACTGCAGATATACATAATTATTCGGTTAGCTTTTTCCACCAGCACCAACTTGTCACGTTCTCCGCAATAATTCGCCACGAACGTCTGCAATCCCCGACCCCAAATGTTCACTATAAATACTTGTGCTCGTGACCACTCCTTGGACTACACCCAACGAACATTCGAGCTAAGCTTATCTAGCTCATAGCCGCTAAAGTTCGAGCTAGCTTGAAGAAGCAAGTTAAAGAGCAGCAATGGCGAAAACTTGCACCTTAGCGCTACTTGGCGCACTGGTGGTGCTCTCACTTCTTGTGAGCCCGATTGCTTGCTCACGCAAGCTCGCCATGGCGGTCAGCCCCAAGCCTGCAGTCAAGGCCGCCGCAAAAAACAAAACCACTACCTATCCCAACCCCTCTGTTTCTGCCGCCTACAGCTCCGGCGGCTGGTTAGCCGCCGGCGCGACGTATTACGGCAGCCCCACCGGCGACGGAGGCGAGGGTTAGTGCTTGCTCTCTTTATTGGACCTACATCACTCCCCCATTCATCGAGCTGAAACTGACAACGAAACAAATTTGCAGGTGGCGCGTGCGGCTACCAAACCGCTGTCGGGAGCAAGCCGTTCTCGTCGATGATCGCCGCCGGAAGCGCGCCGCTGTTCATGGGAGGCAAGGGCTGCGGCGCGTGCTATGATGTAGGCATAACGCAGCACTGCACCCCTTCCATTGATAGTTCAGAGTGGTCGGCTCGATCGTCTGGTCCTGAAAAAATCTGTTCATGTGTACTACGCAGGTTATGTGCTCGAGCCACAAGGCGTGCTCTCACAAGCCTGTGACCGTCGTCATTACTGACTTGAGCCCCGGCAATCTCTACCCCGGCGAGCCGGCCCATTTCGACATGAGCGGCACCGCCTTGGGCGCCATGGCCAAGCCTGGCCAGGCTGACCAACTCCGTGCCGGCGGTGTCATCAGAATCCAGTATAAGAGGTATGTATTCAGGGGCGCCTCTGCAGTCCGCAATTCCTCGGATGCTAATGGAATCTGTACTGACCTCCGTGTTTCTGTTAATCGTAGGGTGCCATGCAAGTACCCTGGCGTGAAGGTTACCTTCAGGGTGGACACTGGCTCCAACCCGTTCTACTTCAAGACCCTGATCGAGTTCGAGGACGACGACGGCGACCTCAAGGCCGTCGCCATGAAGACGGCCGGCAGCAGCTCCTGGACACCCATGGTGCAGGACTGGGGTGCATTGTGGCGCCTCAACAACGGCCAGAGGCTGCGCGCGCCCTACTCGCTCCGCCTCACCTCCGACTCCGGCAGGAAGCTCATCGCCCACAATGTCATCCCCGCCAACTGGAGGGCCGGTGGCACGTACCGCTCCTTGGTCAACTACCCCTGAAATTACAGCTTTATTTACCTGTTCCTATTTTCACTGTACCGTACTTGAGCAACAAGTGTGGAGAGTGTGTGGTAATTAAGTGTGAAATGCACGTCCGGGTACTGCAAGAGGCGTTGCCAGAAGAGGAGGAGAAGGTTACCGAAACAGTGTTCTTCCCTCCACATGGCCTCTGCATTCCCCTAGCGATGTGTCTGTATTTTTTGTTTCTTCCCTCTGTTTTGTAATTTTGTTGGTGAGGAGAAGCTTGGGCTGCAGCTAAAGTTGCATGCCGATGTATCAAAGTTGTGTGTATTTGTACCACGCAATCCTTGAGATAAATGAATGAATTGTCAGATGATTGAAATCTGCATCGTCTCTCTGAACTCCTGAACTTTGTATAATCTGCGAATTTCAACTGAACAAATAGAGGTGCTCGTTATGTATGCCTACGCTTGAGCGATTCTTTGGACAATGAGATCCAGCGAGAAAATTACAGAAGATGCGTCGTGGTCCAAAACTCCAAATTACCCAAAGACTGAATTTTATTTGTCCCTTCATGAAAAACACAGAGCATGCAAACTGCAGGTACTCTGTAGCAGCATTACTCGCATGGACAATAGGAAGCACTTGGCCCCTCCCGGTAGCTGTGCCATGATTTTTGCTCTCCTGTCATGCTGGCTGCTTGCCAACGATGACACATGGAGATCCCCAGAAAGGTAGGACAAAGAAGCAGAGCCTTCAATGTTACTAATACTAATAAATCATTGCACTACTGAATTATTAGCACAAACATGTTTCGCAAGTATACTAATCGAGAGCTTTCGGTTGTACTTACCAGTAATGCTACTTTGCAAATCTACCAAGTACAGGAGCCATGGTTGCTTCTTTTCCAATTAAGAGCGCTTCTGTTGTATTTATTCGGTATTTTTTTTATTTTGGGCACGCCACTAGCGTTTGTTGAACGTCAAGTGGCTGCTGAAAAGAAGGTTTGGTCCATTGTGCTTATTTCCACAGGACCACTGTAGCAGATCGTGTGTATGATGGAGTGTTTTCGCATATTAATTTTTATTCTGGAATACTTCTGTCAAAGAGTTATGGCATATAATTAAACCCCAGGCATGCATCCATTTGTCCTCACTCTACCCTACCCTTCAAGGTATTTCGCTCGGTAGGTAAAAGAAACAAATGGTTTTGGGTTGGACACGGTACCCTAGCGATAGTGGTATTTTGGAACCGGTACTAAAATTTAAGTGTTACATTTGGATTTAAGAATTTTATATCATATTTAGAACTGACCAAATCGCCGTTTGGCGACTAATCTTCGAGACACCGGCATTTGGAGGATGCGCACAGTTCCCCTACGACATTAGCATGGGTTAGACATGCAGTTCTCTAGCGATGAGTGTGGGATGTTCGCCGCATCCACCGAGATGGTGGTTGGCAGCGGAACCTCGGCTCTCTTATAGCAGGATAGATTGTTGGACGGCAATTCCATCTCCGAGATTGTGCCCGGCCTAATTCTCTGGGTCTCGGGCGCATTCGAAAGCACCCAATGGTCCCAAAGGCACTCTTCCACGGACGGTGGATCACGGCTAACCATGGGGCGCTTAGCATCTTCGAATTGTGGCTATATATCCAATAGTGGAGGTTGCTCTGGAAGGTTGAATTGTGAGCCCTTCCGGACGTGATGCTTTGACTGTGGTCAATGGACAGTGTCTACTCGTCCAAGACATGTTATAAGACCCTCTTCCAAGCGGTTGTAGCTTCGGTACTTGGGCCCCTCCTAGAGCAAAAATCTTCCTTTGAAAGTTTATACGAAAGATTGGCTTGTCGTGGGTCGCAACCCCCTCAGAATTGCGTGCTATGTGACCTAGATGGGAGGATGATGGAGCACATCCGCCCCTTCGTCGAGTCAACTAGCACGAGGTATTGTCCGTGATACGGCCGTCTTCCCGGACCCTGGCTACTGGAGATTCTTTCGTTGATTGGTGGCAAACTGTGATTCGCCCCGCCCTGACAATAGCTCGTAGAAGCACCTCTTCGATCAATATGCTTACGACTTGGTGAGTTTGGAAGAGGGACAAGACGATCATGTTGATGGTCCGCAACCCGATCATGCCAACCTGCTAGTCACAACTAAGGCAGAAGCCAGAGCGTGGGCAACAACGTGAGCAACCGGTCTGGCAGCTCTTGTACGGGCAACCCCCTTGGGGGCGGAACGGGATCCTCTGACTTTGCCCACCCTAACTTTCCCTGACTTTGAGTCATTGACAGGTGGAACCCACCAGGTGTGGGGCCCACCCGCCAGTGACTCAAAGTCAGGGAAAGTTAGGGTGCGCAAAGTTAGAGAATCCGGCTCCCTTGGGGGCTTGTTCAAAACTCTATCTATCACGATTGAATATGTGTATCACGTGGTCATGTAGCCATCTTACGATACACACCGTACCGTGGCATCAATTTGATCAGCTAAATTAAGGAGCGGCTATATATGAAAGGCAGTCCATCTTTCTCGTGCTGCTCCTGCTGGTACAGGGTTCTCAAGATATATGGGTGTATAAGTACAACCAACAGACGTGTACGTTCTCTGGTCAACCGTCCACGTATTCGTACTCCCTACGTACGTGCCTCGTATACGATGCTTTTCACCGGTTCTCACGAGCAGCTCGCTGCTGTAGGTGCAGTGTGGAGTGATGTGAGTGGACGGACGGTAGCTTGTCGATCGCTGTCGTGACGGCGGCCCTCCATGTGGCACGATCGCGCAAAATCATGATTCAGGAAAACGGCCCGCCCTGCAGATCAGGGCTCATGTGCTGCTGCTCTCTCTTTGTCCTCCCTTCGGATCGGAGAGAGAGAGAGAGGGGGGGCCGTGTAGCAGCGTCGACGTGTCACGGAAGGACCAACCGCCGGTCGAGCAGCCCGCCGGCGTGAGCGTGGCCCCGCCGCGGCACTGTGCGAGCCGTCGGTCCCTCACGGCGGCGTACCCCGCCGCGCGCGCATGTGGCGAGATTCTCCCGGATGCGGACTCGCACATGGCGGCCGCGCGTGCTGATTGGCACCATCTATTCTAATCTATCCCCGTACGTCCTTCTCCTGAGCTTTCGCACGTACTGTCGACTATAATTACTAGCAGTAGATTACACTAGGGAGTAGAAGTGATTTTCTCCGGTTCACACCTGTCACTCGAGCTCGAGAGTGAGAGTGTCGGCGCGTCGTCGGCCGCATCTGCGTGCGTCCGCGTCACTCCCGTGACAGTGTACGTGGGCCACCGCCGGCCGACGGTTGCAACTGTGTGTGTACCGGTAGCTTGGACTGTAAGTAGGGAGCTCGTGGTGAGTACGTCCAGGTGGGGCCGTCCATAACTGTCGCGCGCGGTTGCACCCCATGTGATGTGAGGCGAGTAAACAGTCGACGGACAGGTGGGAAGATCTTGCTGGAGCGACGATGTACTGCGTTTGGTCGCCGGAACTACAGTACAGTCCGACGACCCAAGGGGTGCTGGCGTGCTGCGCTGCAGTTCGATTTTAGTTGAGCGCGTCGTTCGATTCGCGAGCTAGCTAGCGGTCACACGTACGTTGGGCCGATTTCCCGCGGCGTTCTTCTCCGGGGACAAAAAAAAGCCTCACGTTCTGCTGCTGATTTCCGGCGGGTGGTTGGTGTGGGCTGTGGCTCCCACGCGCCCACGCACGCTGCCTGTGGCCTGTTTTCCCCGATGATCAAGGACGTAATGCATGTGTGTATGACGCGTCGTGTTGTGCTCCGCCGACACTTCTGCTTCGTGTGGAGGAATTATTGGGGTGTTGACCTTCACCTTGTCATTTGATAATAGTATACTAGTTTATACTATATGGCTTCTGCATTATGATTAGCGGTTGGTGTTGTTTTCTTTTTTTAGTTAATCATGGACAATGGAAAAGTACAAACGAAGTTGAGGTATCTTGGAATCGATTGGAGTTTCCTCGTAAACAGATAGCAAAAAAATATATAAAAATTCTCCCCACACATTTGAACTTTAGCATTGTCTCAATCGTCCTCCTCGCCCTACTCCGTGTCGCCGAGCTAAACCCGCGCATCATACGACAGCGGTGTGGGTGCCTTCCTCGCGTGGCGGATGCTCTAGAATGGTGGTGTTGGGATGTGTGTGGCAACGATAACAGTAGTTAACGGATCTGAGTCGCGGCATGTCCTTCGTCACGAGCAGTCCTACGTTCTTTTGGGTTTCTGTGCGGTGTCATGTTATGCAGTGAGTTTTGGGGCGGCATGTCGGCAACGGCGCCACTTGATCGGTTCTACACGTGCGTGGATCTCAAGCTGTCGCGTGGTTTTCGTCATGCAAGGTGTTTACCGTTATCCTGCGAAGCTCATCGTCGAAGTCAGAGTCGTCTCTTCCTCGACGTTGGGGGTCGACTGTTTGCCATGTGTCAGTGGCGTCGAAAGGTGAAGTCGGAGTTGTTGGCTCATGGGGGAGTGATGACGATGGTCTCTCTCGACATCGTGTATGTGCTTCGTGTGGGTGACCAGGTTGGTCGGGATGCACAATGTGGTTGTGTTCAATGGTAGTATTGGTGCATGTGTATCGGGTTTTGGCCGACTCCCGCTTAGGTCTGTCAATTCTCTTATACATTTTCAAATAAAATGAGAGAAAATGACCCGTTTTGATTTACAAAAAAAACCACTTGAATCATGTACTGATGATCTCCTGTTAAAAAAAAAACATGTACTGATGGTCCTTCCTTTCACATGGGAACACTGGGCCATCAGCAAATCAGCACTACATGGTCCAGGACATCACATGGCTCTGCACTCTCTACGGCTCAACAGTACATTTCTGTTTACACTGTATAAACATGCTCTTCAAGTGGTTGTGACTTGTGACCGATTCTTATAGCCTGCCATCTTTTTTTCTGTTTTGAAGCCTGCCATCTGAAGACGAAGTTGGAACTGGGCGATGCGGCCTGATTACCGGCTGAGTCGGCCCGTCATCGGAGCAATGGCAGGTACCTAGCTACCAGGCCGGTATTATCCATCTGAAAGAAGAAACGCGTCCGCTATTTCTCGCTCTTTGCGAGCGGGAATAAGGACTCGCCCGCACGATCCGCGTCACGGGCCGGCCCATCTATCGCAGGTTCGTTCTTTTGCTTCCTTTTCGTTTTTTCTTCTTCGTTTTTTGCTGTTTCTTTCTTTTTTTTTCCTTTTCTTTGTATTTTTCCTGGTTCTGTTTCTTTGTTTTACGTTTTGTTAATTTTTATTTCTTATTTTTGTTTTCCTTTTTATTTTCGATTTTATATTTTCAAAATATCTTTGCCGTTTTATTCTTTCTTTTTTCTATTTTATTATATATTTTTAAGTTTTCTTTTCCTCTATTTGAAAAAATATTTGTTTTTTCATATTTTCTAAATCTGAAACGTTTTCGTTTCATTTTTTATTTCTCCAAAATGGTTCTTTTTTGAAAATGGTTTGATTTAAAAAACAGTTCCTATTTTTGAAAATGGTTTCTTTTTTTTTCAAATGTTCCGATTTAAAAAAATTGTTCCGCTTTTTTGAAAATGGTTCTGATTTTTGTAAAATGGTTCCACTTTTTGAAAATGGTTCCGTTTTAAAAATTGTTCTGTTTTTTTTAAAATGGTTCATTATTACTTTCAGTTCGCCAATTTTTTTGGTCCACTATTATTTCGGTTTACCAGTATTTTTGGTTCACTATTGTTTTCGGTTCATCCAAATTTTTGGTTCACTATTATTTTTGGTTCACCCAAATTTTGGTTCAATATTATTTTTGGTTCACCCGAATTTTGGTTCTTTTTTCGGTTCAACGATATTTTTAGTTCACTGACATTTTCGGTTTACTATTATTTTTGTTTCACCCGCATTTTTGGTTTCTTATTACTTTTGGTTCGCCGATATTTTTTGGTTCACCATTATTTTGGTTTACCAGTATTTTCTGGTTCACTATTGTTTTTGGTTCACCCAAATTTTTGGTACACCATTATTTTTGGTTCACCCAAATTTTGGTTCACTATTATTTTTGGTTCACCTGAATTTTGGTTCTCTTTTCGGTTCAACGATATTTTTGGTTCATTGACATTTTCGGTTCACTATTATTTTTGGTTCACCCACATTTTTTGTTTATTATTACTTTCGGTTCGCCGATATTTTTTTGGTTCACTATTTTTTCGGTTTTTAGTATTTTTGGTTCACTATTGTTTTTGGTTCACCCAAATTTTTGGTTCACTATTATTTTTGGTTCACTATTAGTTTCTGTTCACCCAAATTTTGGTTACTTTTTGGTTCACTGACATTTTTGGTTCACTATTATTTTCAGTTCACCAGATTTTTTGGTTTATTATTATTATCGGTTCGCCAGTATTTTTGGTTCACTATTATTTTCGGTTCACCCAAATTTTTGGTTCAATATTATTTTCGGTTCACCCGATTTTGGTTCCTTTTTGGTTCAATATTATTTTTGATTCACTTCGATTTTCGGTTTATCGGTATTTTTGGTTCAATTTTATTTTCGGTTCATTGGCATTTCGGTGCAATTTTATTTTCGGCTTATCAGTATTTTCGGTTCACTTCTATTTTCGGTTCATCGGCATTTTCGGTTCACTTTATTTTTTGTTCATCCACAATATTGGTTCACTTTTATTTTCGGTTCCTCGGCATTTTCGGCTCACTTTTATTTTTGGTTCATCGACACTTTCAGCTCACTTTTTTTTTGTTCATCGGCATTTTCGGTTCATTGGAATTATTGGTTCACTTTTATTTTTGATTTATCGGTATTTTTGGTTCACTTTATTTCCGGTTCAATTTTGTTTTCGGTTTATCGGCATTTTTGGTTCACTTTTATTTTTGGTTGGCCGACATTTTCGATTCAGTTGTATTTTTGGTTCATCAACATTTCCGGTTCAATTTTATTTTTATTTCATTGGCACTTTCGTTTCGTTTTTATGTTAGGTGCCGGCATTTTGTTTTCACTTTTTTTAATTTTTTTCACGACAAATGAAAAAATATTCATGTGGGTCAAAATAAATGTTCTCGAGCTTAAAAAATGTTCACGGGCTCAAAAATATTATTCACGTATTCCAACAACCACAAATAGATTTTTAAAAATCGTGAACATTTTTAAATTCATGAACATTTTCAAAAAATATTGGATTTTCTAAAACGTGACCATTTTTCAAATTCATCAATATTTTGAAATTCGTGACTACTTTTAAAATTCAGGAATACTTTTTTATTGGACGAAAATTATCAGAAAGGTCGGAATTTTATTTCTCAGGCACGAACTAGTTTTTTGTAGGAGAACGCACTAGTGTGATACAGTAATAAACAGCGAACGAGTTAATGGGCCAAGCCCAGATACGTTCGGAAGAGCCTTACGATACTACCTCCCAGTGCGGGCGAGTTCTAGCGTACGGCTCGCTTAAAGCGAGGCAATAGGGGCTCCCTGCCAAGAAGAAAGCAGGTCTTGAACAAGAAAGTTAGTTTTGCCGCACCAGGTTGGGCTACAATATGGCTTGGGTGCCTCTAGCTCAGGCCCACATACCTCGCACATGATTTTTTCTGGGCGTTTCCCCGAATTCATTAAAAAAAGGTTCCCTTCGCAAAGGGAAATCCGCGCGTCTCCTCGTGCCGACACGTGTCGTCCTGTGGTTTGTCGCGCGCTGTGTCCATCACTCCGCGGTTGACATGTGTCGCGCTCTGGTTGCTCCTTTCCCTCCCGTTCAAACAGTTTTTCCTTTTTTTTTGTAAAACCGAAACTTTAAAATGAAATATCTTGAGAACCGTTGATCCAAATTATGAACCGTTTTCACTTTTGAGCTCCTCGCGTCGAGATTTTCAAAACTAGATCACATGTTGATAGCTTTCGACAAAAAATTTTTTTTTACATTCGGTAGCACGTGGTTGTACATCCGGTAGCACGTGGTTGTACATTTTCAGATTTTGTACATCTCCAGTTTGTACATCTTCAAATTTGTACATTTCCAGTTTTCTGTACATTCGGTAGCACGTGGTTGTACATTTCCAGTTTTGTACATTTCCAGTTTGTACATTTTCAATTTTTGTACATCCAGTAACAATGTGAGTGTACATCCAGTAACAACGTGTGTGTACATCCTGTAGCAACGTGTTTATACATTCTCTAGCAACATGGTTGTACATTCTGTGTAGTTTCTGCACCATCGAGCCGGAGCTGGGGCCGACGCGGCTGGCCGCGGCGGTGCCAGCGACGGCGAGACTAGAGCGAGCTGGAGCCGCCGGAGCCGCGGTTGGCCGCGGCGGAGGGCGGCGGAGGCGAGCAACAAACTTATCTTGGGGGGTGCGGTCGCCGTCGCCGGAGAAGGAGCAATGGTGGGGGAGCTTAGAGGGATGGCCGGCCGGGGGGCGGCAGACCGGCGGAGGAGGCGGCTGGGGCAGGGCGGTGCGGCAAGGCGTCGCGGAGCGCGCCGGCTGCGGGTGGCGGCGGCAGGCGGTTAGGCCGGTGCAGGGCAGGGCGGTTCACGCGGATGTACGCCCATGTACGCGCGGATGTACAGAGATGTACGCGCGGATGTACAGAGGAGTTGGGCTGGGGAAATTCGTTTTTGCTTTCTTCAATTCATGTTCGAATTCGATTTTGCTTTGTTGGAGATGTCCCTCCGCATACGACACGTGTCGCAATCGAAGCGCTCGTTCGGTTGATTTTTTCCCTTTCTAAAGGGAAACCTTTACGTAGTCACACCCTAGTTTCCCTTTTGCTAGGAAGATATTTTTTCCCCAAAAAAACGGAATCAGTTGGTCGTTGGCTCTAACAATGAGCTAGTCTGAAGTCCTCTACAACGGCGTACGTAGCGCTACGTGCCAGCCGACCAGCGAAAAGCGGACGGTACACCTGCATTGCTCGCATCACCTCCCATGATCACTCGCTCGCATATGTCGACGGATACGTACGTACGTGCGCGAAGCTGAAGCTAGAGCGAGTCGGCGCGTGCTTCCAACCGCGGTGCCGCACTTCGCGAACACAGATGTAGAGAAGAAGAGACGACATAAACAGAGCGGTCGTGCACCTGGTACGTACGCTAGCTCGACTTGTTTCGGAGAACATAGACACGTCATGTATGAATATGATGTATCTACTTTGCTAAATAATTTTTTTGAGAAAACGAATTTGCGTTTCTTTTCATCGAACATGAAGTCAAACGCCTCCAGGGACGATTACAACTCTAGGACTGCCCAGGTCAACGTACCTCGCACCCTTGTGCCTAGAGAGTCGGCGGGTGAAAGGCAGGGTCCGGCTGGAATTGGTATAGCATGTTGAGTAATTAGGCAATAATTTCATAATTAATTTTAAAATATTAAGCATGACAACAATCGCTACTAACATGTTAATCTCAAACATATTAGAAGTATTAACTAACATGAATAGCAGCATACTATCAGAAAACATGTTAAGCCAGCAGACTGGATCACGCAACACGTACCGATCCGTGGTGGAGGAAGTAGTCGTTGCCGTTGCCGTACCGATGTTGTTGACGACAACGTTGGCGATGACCGGTCGAAAAAGACGGCGTTGAAGACGGCGAGCTTTAGGTCCCACCGAGCGACCGGGAAGACGAGCCGTGATGACGAACTTGAGCAATCGCGCGGAGGGCTTCCCAAAAACCTAATTAGCCCTCTCCCGTACAGGATCGCAAGAGCTAACGGTTCCGGAGACCTGCTCTCCCGCTCGCCGGTGCACGCCGGCGATCGGGATGGAGTAGACTACGGTGGCGGCGCAAGGCACGAGATTGGCAAAACCTAGATTGGTGCGGCGCACGTAGTGCACGACAATATATAGTGCGGCTCGGAAAAACCCTAACGGGTACAACGTGGGCCAAGTCCACGTCGCAGGTCGGTTACAGTAGCCCACGATCCGGACTAACTGTGACGCGTCCGTCCAGACCGTTTTTCCCGGACTGCAAAAATAAAGCTCAGTTCGGCGAGATTCCCGCGGCGCGGCGCGGTGCGTGCGCGCGACGGAGGAGGAGGAGCGCGTGAGAGAGCCTCTTGTTCTCACTCACTTACCAACTAGTGGAACACTCCACCTTATAAGATGGTGCAACTCCTCTCAAACTAGCAATGTGGGACTAAACTTTAGCTCCCACTCCACTCACTTGTGAGCTGCCATCATTTTGGGCTGCATCACACATGGGCCTCACAAACACATGGGCTTTGAGATTTAGAGAAAATCTGAAATACTACATGGGCTAGTGAAATAGCCCATTATTTCTAACATAGCATTCGTCGGAGAAGTGCCAGTGTTGGCATACGTTGCACCTGGGATCCGCGCCCTATGTAGAAGTCTACGCCAGAGCAACACATCGCCAACCTACACTGCCGCATCAGGTACTCCGGTTGCAGCCAAAGCATCGCCTTCAAGAGGGGAACGACGCCAAGGCGCCGCCGCTGCCCGGTCCAGGAGGCCGGACCTAGGGTTTCCCCTGGTGCTCGAGGAGGAGGTCAGGTCAGGGTCTTACCAACGCCTCCAAGGAGATAACGGCACCCTCGGGCATCGCCGTTGACAGCACAGACCTCTGAAGACCATCGATGTAGGAGCAGACTGGAGGTGGCGAAGTACGTTGCTGGAGAAGGCCCTCACACAGGGAGGAAAGCCTAACATTGTCGTCGCAGGAAGGGGCACCGGCCAGCGCAGCGCCAGCAGGCCGGCCACCATCGGGAGCGCGTCGAGCAGGTGACACTCTGCCACCTACACCGCGCCACCACGGACTATGGCCGCCTCCGCACTGGCCCTCAGCTTCCACCGCCAGGATCCGCCAGGGCACATCAGAGCAGCCTCCGCCCAAAGGGCTGCTGCTCGCATGCTCGTCTGCCTCGTGTATTCCACCAGCGGCGGCCGGGAGGGCTGGGAGCGGGATGCTGCGGGCCAGCAGGCCCAGATCTGAGCACGGCGCCAGTGGCTGGCCTCCGCCTCTGCAACTCAACCTCGCCGTGCAGGCAGTCGCCCGCAGCGCCACCGTGCCGAGAACAGGCGTGGCATCCACACGAACCAGGGCCCCGCCGCCGCCGTCCGCCGGAGAGGGCTTCGCCCGCCGGCATCCTTTGGCGATGGCGAGGGGAGGATGGGGAGGAGGGAGGAGTTGGCTGGCGGCTAGGGTTTCGCCTCCCGAGTCGCCTTTTTCTGCTAAATAATTTGAGCTAGAATTCGAAAATATAGCTTCAGTGATCGGACAATGTGCAGAGAAGGTCGCATCTGGTGCGGCTTTCTCCTTTTTTTCTCCACCTTACACATGGTGAAACGAAAGCAATTTTCGAATGTTTAATTAACGACAACAATACTACAGAAGTATTAATAAAACTAACAATATACGACAAACTAGATATATATATATATAGGAGATCTGTATATGTCCCAAACACTAATATTAAGAGACATAAGCAATGCATATTGATCGGGACGTCACCGCCGCAGCGACACCGTTGACGCTGGCCATGGCGATGCAGGGAACGTAGTCGAAAAGTACTCTTCAGGCAACAATGGCGCGAAATACATGCATGCAACACGCGCAATGTACAAATGGTGAATAGCAACGGTCTATTTCGTGCGATCGAATTGTTACAGACAGAATACACTCCTAACACGACAATGGCGCACACAAACACTTGCAACACACACGAGACCGGTATTAATGATGATGACACACATACCCACGCCCATAGCTCGAAACATAACGCCATGCCTCAGGATACTAGCGAGCGCGGGGGCATGCTTGCGTTGCGTGTAACCTATAAGGGCTCCTTTGATTCAAAGGAATAGTGTAGGATTTATGAAGGATTGGATCCTATAGGAATTTTTTTTATAAAGGTTGTTTGGTTCATAGGATCATAGGAATTAATCCCATAGGGAAATTTTCTATAGAACTAGTGCAAATCCTATAGCTATAGGAAAAAAACATGAGGTCTAACCTCATTAATAAATTCCTTCACACAATCAGGGCTACTTTGATTCATAGGATAGGAAAGTTTTCCTGTCCTATTAATCACATGAGCCCTAAGTGAGTTGAGAAAATGGGAGAGGAGGGCCAACTAGGGTTAACCATAGCCGGGTTGGGCCAAAAAATCAGTCCAAGAAAATTTGGCCCACTTAAAGCTTTTGCTGAGTGAACACTCATAAAAACAAGCACCAAATATTTCTTTGCGTGTAAAGCAGGATATGCTCAGCAATTTTTTCTTTCTTTTTTCTTTGTGAAGGTTTGTATTGATTTGTTCTATTTACTTATAGCTAATGTGCCAATAATAAGTTTTATAGTTTGGTAATAAAAACAATTTTTATTTTAGTTTTAGGACCAACTTATCACACACTTGTACTTTAAATTTGAGTTATCTTTTTAAATTTGACTAAAATTCCTAATTTTGGTAGCGAAGCATTGTCGGAGTTGTAGAAATTTATGGCTTGCAACCATTTATATATCTATTACATTGCACGGAAATAGAAAAAAACAGTATCATGAAACTAACAGGGAATAATTGATGTGTAAGTCGGTACGGATAAATTAAAACATATTTTTCTATGAATATACTGGAATTATATTGGAAACGATATAGACTGAAATGTTAGGTTATCTATAGGAGTGACCCTATGGATTATTAACCCTTGATTTTGAATTTGATTTCGCACATGATGCATTACTCACACATGAGTGTTTGGGACCTGGCTGTTTTAACCGTATCTGGAGTTCTGGACTCGGTAATTGGTTTTTAATTATTGTGGTTTTGGTTTGAACAAATCACAAGTCATATATCTGGAAACATACCTATACATCTAAAATTTATTGTGCTTGGTCTAGCATGTCACAAGTTGTATCTGGAAACAGATTTATACATATGAAATTTGAAGTCTGTATAAATATCTCTACTCTCTAGTCTCAGTATATATTATGAGAGGCACCACCGACAAGGCAAAGAAACAAATGGTAGGCGTTTAGCTCCAAATCCTAAAGTCCCAGCGGCATTATTCTTTATTCATTTTGTTTTCATCCTCGCATTTGAAGAATGTCGAAGAAATTCAAATGATTTCTGCAGGTCGACCCACATATAAGGCAATTTTGGATCGTCTGAGGTTGAGGATAGCAAAAGTCTATTTCATATCGATCGAGCAGTTACAGACAAAACACACTCTTTACGCAACAATTGCGCACACAAACACTTGCAACACACGCGAGATCGATATTAATGGTGATTACACACATATCCCGACGCCCATAGCTCGAAACATAAACCAAAGCTAGCGCCACGCCTCCTTATACGGGCGAGCGCATGGGCGGTGGGCGTGCAACCGCACCAAGCTTATTATTATTGACGAAGCTAGTGATCCACTATGATATGATCAGTAGTTCACGACGGAGCGGTATGTGCCGCCGGGCCTCCAGCCAGCCGGGATGACGTTACTGGCCACGAGGGTCTTGCCGGAGCTGGAGGTGAGGCGGACGGAGAAGGGCGCCTGCAGCATGGGACCGGAGTTGTACCTCCACACCGCGCCCCACGACCGATCCATCTTAGACCACCCTCCGCCGCCGCCGCCGCTCTGCATGAGCTCGACTGAGGACAGGTCGCCGTCGCCGGACTCGTACTCGACGAGCATGGCGAGGTAGTAGTTGTTGGAGCCGGCGTCCACCTTGAAGGCTATGTGCGTCCCCTGCCAGTTGCACGGAACTCTGCAGCAACCACGCGGACAGGACAGAAGACAGATGAGGACACGGCGGTTAGCTATAGCTAGTCGGTCGATCCGGGAAGAAGTACGTCGGCAACCGTGTGCGCGGCCGGCCGGTGCACGCCTAGCTACCGTTCTTTTAGGTGCGTCCGGACAAGGCTAGCATGCACTACGAAACGTATTTCGTTCGAAAATGCACGTGAACATGCGGCCAGCCTACCTAGTGTACTGGATCTGGAGGCGGCCGGCGGCGCGGAGCTGGTCGGCCTGGCCGGGCTTCGCCATGCCGCCGAACGCCGTCCCGCTGAGGTCGAAGTGGACGGACTCTTCGAGGCACGGCCCGCCGGGGCATGAGTCGGTGAGGACGACGGTCACCGGGCTGGAGGAGCAAGAGCCGTGACCGGTGCACTTCACCTGCAGAATTCACATCAAACGCATTGTAAGCCCAGCAGTTCAGAATTTACATCACCTGCAGTCTTGCAGCAGGCCGGCAACGAACCTGGTAGCAGGAGCCGCAGCCCTTTCCATCCTGGTAGATGGACGGCCCCCCCGCGGCGATCATGGAGGAGAACGGAGGCTGGTCGACGGCGTCCTGGTAGCCGCATGCACCACCTAGATTATTCACGGAACATGCAGGCCTTAGCACTAGAAGTGTTTGTGCAAATGTCCATATATATATATATATATATTCACTGCCATAACTACTATAAGAATGCGGTAGCTCATCTTGTGCGCGCGACCGTGTATTACCGTCGCTGCCGGCGCCGGTAGGGCCGCCGTACCACGTGGCGCCGCCGCTGGACCAGCCGGAGAGCTTGCGGTGGACCTCGACGGATGCGGATGGGTGAACCAGGAAGGCTAGCGCCGTGAGCACGAGGAAGGGCGCCGAGATCTTGCCGGTCACGGAAAAGGCCATGTCTCTCACTCTCCCAGTGACGATCGATCACTACAGTACAAGGAAGAAGAGACTGAAGTAGAGAGAGTGCTGTACTGCTGTGTACTCTTGTCTTCTATTTATAGGCAGCAGATCGATCGATGGCAGGATGCACCGATGAGAGATACGCGGCGCGGGATTGAATTCTTGCTTATTTTGGGGATGCACGCACGGGTTCGGCGATGGCAAGTAAACCGAAGGCAGAACGAACATGTCAGTCGGAAGAACTCAGAACAAGGACAGTTGCCGTTATTTTATTTTATTTTATTTTATTTTGACAACAAACAGTTGCCGTTATTTCGGTTAGCCATGAGACGACCCTACGAGCCTATAGCTCATTTCCGTCTCCCCGAATCCCGATCGGTCAACTGCTTGTCACGGGTCCAAAACTAACCAAACCATCGCTGCACCGTTGAACCTTCGCATCGGACGGCCACGAGGTGCGGTCATTCGGCGTCAGCCCCGGCACGAGCCGTAATTTTGGGCCGGTTTGCCGGTTCTTCCACTTGACTTTTGAACGTAGCTCCGGCCGGTAGTCAGCCTCCTCGCCGGATTAAGCGCTCGTGAAACGTGCACTGGGCTCAATTTCTGATGATGACATGCGTTGTAGTTGTAGTAGTGGCTTGTGTCACTCGCGGTTGCATCTACGGGCGACTTGCACGATCCATGCCAAATTGGCGTGACGGAGTGTACGGCGGCCGGCGGCGACCTCAACTCAGCCGGTGTGCTAAAGCGGCGCTCGCTGCAACGATGCTTTCGATAATTTCGAAGCCGCTGGTGTGCTTGTTCGAATCAGTTACTATCTCATGTATCAACCGATCGATCCATATTGCCGAACCTAAAACCCGAATAATCTGAAACCAGTCCCGAATTGCCCGAACCCGGAAATCCCAATCGCTTTCTGAGAAAGTTGTTCTGAAATCCCGAAATTATTTTGGAAAAATGTAACGCGAACAGCCCGAATATACCTAAAATATAAAAAACCCAAGCGCCAGGCCCAGCAAGACAGCAAGCCCAGCAAGGTCTCCCTCCGTAACCCTAGGTCCGTAGCAGGCTAGCACCCGCACGCCCCCAGCGGCCAGCGCCCGACACCCGCACGTCAGCGACCCAGCGTCCCGCACCCAGTGGCCAGCGCCCCGCACCGCACCCCGTCCCGAGCACCCAGCGCCACGCCCCGCACCCAGCCGCCGTCGTGCCCTACCTCCCCATGCGTCCAGACCTGGCCGCCGTCGCTTGCATCCCGCCGTCTCGCCGCCTTCTTTGCATCTCGTCGCCTTCCATGCATCAAAGACCAATTTTGTCGAGGCCCTGCTCCTATTCAGGAAAATCGGGGAAAACCCGAACCCGATCCTGAAATGTCGGGATTCCATTATTTCAGGATAATTTCGGTAGTGAGATCTGAAAACCCGAATTAAAAAAATCCCGAAAACCCCATCCCGAAATTTCGGGAAATCCCGAACGCCCACCCTGACACGCAAGGGATCAGTTGTTTCCTATTTTCCTTGATCACAAAGATCGATCTTTGCCGATCTTCGGCTCATCTTGGTTGCCACACTAGGAGCTTTTTCTGATATATATAAACATGTACGCGAGTCCGACAAAAAGGTTATCGCTTCAACCCGAAACACTATCATTTTCTCTGGATATCAGAGCTACTTTCCCATACTAGGCGTTTCGACGTCGAAAAGTCGCACAATGGGTTTCCTGATGCTGCCCCAACCCGCTTCTCGTTCTCCTCTCCCCTTTCTTGTTATTATTTTGTAATTGAACTCGTTGTTTCCTTTGAAGAAAATGATATCAGAGTCATATTCTTTTCATGTGTAGAAAAAAATCTACCAAGAAACTCTACCATGTGTCTGCATCCAACTCAATCTCCGCGGACCTCAACACCCAAGTCTACCAGAAATAGACTCGCGAGAAGTCTTCTCTGGCGAGGCCAAATCCCGTCAGAGATCAGAGGAGATGAACTACATGAATACCTTGATGGATCAACGAGGACCATGCTCTAATGGGAAGTCTGAAAAGAAAAGTTATTAGTTTGGCTGTCATTGAGAGAGCAAGAAAGAAACAATGTGCCCGAATTACAAACAGCAAATACAAAATTCTTGTAGGCGGAAGAATCATATTCACCCACTTAAGCACAACAATTAGTCGGTGGATCACCGAGCATGAGCGTAAAGAAGATATTATCCACGAACACTTCAAATCGGCTATGGGAAGAGGGGACTGTAGGGTTCATGACTTCAGTTGGGATGAGTTTGAGATTGAATAATCGGATCTTTGGGCTCTTTGGGAGCCTTTCTCCAAGGAGGAGGTCCCAAGCACTGGCAACAAGATGTCGAATGACAAATCCCCCAGTCCAGATGGTTTTATCGGAATTTTTTTCAAGAAATGTTGGGATATTATGAAGATGGACATGATGATACTGATTAATCTTTTTGGTAACCTTCAAACCGCTAATTTTCATTGGCTTAACTCGGCGAACATTGCTCTTTTACCCAAAATATAGGGTGCCGAGGAAATTACAGATTTTAGGCATATTAGCCTAATTCATTCTGTTACCAAGATTGTCACAAAATTCTTGCCCTCCGCCTTTCGCCCCTCATGGATGAACTTCTCTCGATGGCACAAAGTGCATTCATCAAGAAAAGAAGCATACATGATAATTTCCTTTATGTCAAGAACATGGTAACACGTCTTCACAAGAACAAGACACCAAGCCTCCTTTTCGAGCTTGACATATGGAAGGCATTCGACTCAATACGTTGAGACTATATTCTTGATCTCCTCCAACATCATGTGTTCCCAAGTTGTTTCTGTAATTGGGTGGCCACTATCTCACGCCTCTCGTCGAGGGTTATTCTCAATGGGGTGGTAGGCCCTCCTATCTTACATGGTCGCGGCCTCCACCACGGAGGCCCACTTTCTCCACTCCTCTTCGACATCGGCATCGACCCCCTCCAAAAAAATTCTCGACCTTGCTACTTCCCATGGTTTACTCCACAAGGTTCATAGCCGTGGTGCTATCTTCAGAAACTCGCTTTATGTGGATGACATGGCAGTCTTCGTGGCTCCGACAAAGTGATATTTGCAATATTTCCCCGTCCTATCTAGATTTCGTGAGGTCATCTCGAAAGAGCTTAGTAGTTCCGATTTGTTGCGCGCATCTCAACCTTGAGGAAATCCTTGAGGAACTCCCGGCAGAACGGGCGCATTTCCTATTAAATACCTTGGGCTTCCCCTCTCGGCTTGGTACCTTCGGAGAGTGGATTTCCAACATCTTGAAGATAAATTTGCCAACAAAATTCCAACGTGGAATGTAAAATACATCAATATGGGCAGCCGCTCTGCATTTGTCAAATCCGTCATCGCATTTCAACCTATATATATTACTTGACGCCCCCCACATTCCCCACCCCCCCTGGTTGCACTCGTAAAGCGAGCGTGAGAGAGCAGCGAAAGAAGCCCACGGAACGGAGCGGTTACTTTTCCTGACTAGCAAGTGGACAGGCTCAGATGACGTAGCTGATGTGTCATGCTAGGTATCTTTTATTGGCCATTTTTTTTTTTCTCTCAAGGGATTGAAGACTTTCCTCTATACTGACAGAAGCAGAGAGGCTGGTCCTGGAGTCACCAACAATATGAGAAAGATGGGCAGAGTTTTTCTTTCGTATGCCTCCGATAAGGTCACGGGATCACAATGCAATGTGAATTTGAAGATAGTGTGCCACCCCAATTATCTTGGTGGCCTTGGGATTCCTTATGTTGTCAAATTTTCCAGAGCTCTCCGCTTGTGTTGGCCATGGCTTGATGGGAAGGACCCAACGAAGATTTTGGTGGGCTTTTGGGCAATCCTTGCACAAAAGAGTACATGGATCATGGTGGATGAAAAAAGACGCCGTTTTGGGACGCACCGTACGTGGATGAACGGAATAAAGCCAAAAGACATAGCTCCTCTCATTTACTTGGTTTCCAAAAAAAAGTGGAGCATTTGTGCGCTTTGTATGGTAAAAGAGGGATTGATGAAATCAAATTAACCGAGTAGTTTTCCTTCACGCACTTGGAACAATTTGTGGACCTTTGGATCCACTCTAAAATTTCCAACTTGTTGAGGGCACAGATGATGACATATCTTGGAACCTCTAGGCTGGTGGCAAATATTCAGCAACCTCGACATACAAAGCACAATTCATTGGGGGTGATCCCTTTAGATATGAAGAAGATGGTGTGGAATATTTGCCCCCCCCCCCCCTCCCACCCACACACACACACACACACACAAATAAAGCATAGGTTGCCCTCCAAAATAGGCTTTGAACGGCGGATCGTTTTGAGAAGAGGGGGTGGACGAATTACAGTCTTCGTACTCTATGCAAATGAACAACGGAATCGGCGGACCATCTCTTCGTTCATTGTCGATACACCATGCGGATTTGGGGTTTCTCAAGGATTGGCTCGGGCTCTCCACTGACCCCTCCCTTCGGCGAGCTCTTTCTCTCAAAGATTAGTGGCTCCATATGACCGCTTCTCGCAAAGCAATTGCCTCCCTCACCTTGCTTGTCTCTTGGAAAATTTGGAACGAAAGAAATAGTCGCGTCTTCCGAAATAAACACGTGCCTTCCTTTGTAATCTTCGATTTGATTAAGAATGAGGCGAAGCTTTGGGTTACCGCGGGTACAAAGCGGTCGCGTGAAATAATAGTTTAATACCGGGAGAGTAGACCGTTTGTAATCTCGTTTTACCTTCTTGTAAAACTTCTCCTTAATTAGTGGATTGGAGCAAAGCTTTTGTCCTCGTTTAAAAAAAAAGGGTCCCCTGATTCCCGTCTTCAGTGCTTTTTTTTGTGTGGGGTAATAATACGATTCTGCTCTCTGGTTTCAAAAAAAAAAAACAGCAGCCAGCCAGCTACAAGGTTATCAAAGATTATGAATCCCAGGTCGGAAAAGGGTGGCTCTTGAGATTTCGTAACATCATGTCACTTTCATTTCAGGTAACAATATATGATGGGATTTCTATATTTGTGTACATACAAGAAAAATAATACACTCTCGTACAGGTTTATACAAGCTTGATTTCCTTCAAGTAACTGTAAACAATAGCACATCACAGATCTTCCTCCTTTCTTCTATCAGCTCAACAGTGTGCGAACTGACCCCAAATTTCACCACCTGCGGCGTTTCCTGCCGTACCAATAACCAAATGCAGAAATCGACATAGCTGCAACAACCCCTGCCGTCGCATACCATACAAAAGTGGGCTTCTCGCCAAGGGTGACCCCACCGTCAGGTATGTCTTTCTTGCTTTCCTGGATGGCGAACGCCAGACCTTGTCTTTCAAGTTCAGACATGTTTGAGACCTTAGTTTTACGCCGAACAACAACGGATAGCGCCTCGTACTCTTCTCGGCTTCCACCTTCCAGAAATGCGCCCGTGATCTGGCCTTTACCGACCCAATATGCACCAAACCTTGGGCTACTGCTTGTGAAATCACCGTAGTGGACTACTTCTCCAACATTATCCCCGTAGAACTGCCAGGACAACGTGAAGACTCTGGAGTAGAAGAATGGCAGGTAATCGACGTCCCTAGTTTTGGAAGGCTCCAAGATGGCCGCAACAGCATGCCTAGCAGTTCTACGAGCTGAATCAACATGCTCAAGCCGCCGGGTATCACCGTCAAAAAGCTTGATAGGGAACGCGGCAACATCACCAACAGCATATACAGAACTGTCGCTAGTTTGCATTTGGCCGTTTACCTTTATGCCACCTTTCTCCATCAACAGCTGACCTTCAAAAAGGCCAGTATTTGCACGGATCCCAATACCAACAACTACCATATCAGCAGGAAGATGGTTGCCATCTTTGAGGATTACCGCAGTCACCTGTAAATATACAGTAACCCTCTTACTTTGACAGTCAGTGTCAGCCAATATAGACATAAGCTTGTATATCGCTAGATGATTCCAACTGGACGTACATGGAAAAGAAAATTTTAAAATAGTAGAGCTAATAGTGGTTGGCATTAATTGGTCTCCACACACAATATTCAACAACAAAATAGCAGGAATTTCTGAAACTTGTTAAGCTCAGCGTGCTCATTGGTGCCGCAGCATGCTACTGTAAAACCAAGCAATGTTTTCTCCAGGGATGCCTTATCTGTAATCATAACGACTACCATTAGGATAATGGTGTTCAAAGGGGTGTCAAGTTTTCTATCGAATATTCTTCTTTCCATGGGGTCTCAGGTTCAAATACCTAATGATAGTTCAAAGGGTTTTTTAGTTCTTGTACCAAATATTCTGCTTTTCCCCTGGCACTCGGGTTCAAGTACCCGGTCATCCTTTTCTTTTGTTTACTTGCTTCATACAACTCTCAGAACATAACTTCTAGAAGCCTATTGCTCATATATTTCATCAAAGCATGACAAGACATGAGAAACTAGATGCAGACTGGGTCCAAGCGAACTTATGTCAATAATAATAGGGCGTACACAATAATATAGATCTAGAATAATATTCTCCCCACAATATGGCCAAAGCCTAATTAGTTTTTGCCAGTTCTGGAAATTGGCCGGGAATTCATCAATTGCTGGGGGGATGAATTTTAGATGAATGGATGAATATGACTGTGACTTCAACAGTTACCCCATAATCCCAACCCAAGAACCTCTACCAGCCACCTGAATATGATTGCCAGGAAAGGAAATCCTGGACCTTGACTTGGAGTATAAGACAAGAGTTACGTTACTCAATACAACGTAAAGTAAATAGTCATCAACTGCAAAGCAGTTCCAGTTTCATGGAATAAAAACGCACCTTCCCTGTCGAGTCTTTTTCAAAGGATGTAAGCACAGTTCCTTTGGTAAAAGTAACTCCTTTCGAAGTGTAGTAGCTTTCATAATATTCTGCAATTTTTTCTGTAAATAGCCGGCCCACTGTACAAAAAACAAACCAAGGTCGTATATGGATGAGCATATCTTCGGATTCCTAAATCCTAGACAGTGTGTCAAAAAGAAAAAATCAAGAGGTCAAACATCTACCACTTACTGCAGTGTTTTTCAGGGAAGACCATGGTTACTCTTATCTTATTAGTAACCAATGCTGCTGCACATTCCATTCCTATGTAGCCACCACCTATGACAACAGCATTTCCACCAGAACATGAGTTCATCGCACTCACTAATTTATCTGCATCGTCAAGACTGCGCAAATAACATATGTTTGCAGCATCTGAACCGCTTATTCCAAACTCTTCCAGCTTCAAAGCCTATGTCGTGTACAGACAAGACATGACAATGAATCAAATAGATATTACATTTAGAACCGAGAGAAAATGGTCCTAAAGAAGTATAAAGAGGTCCATACCCGAGCACCTGTTGCAATTATAAGCGTCTTATAGCTGATAGTTTCTCCAGTGGCTGTGAGCAATGTCTTCCGTCTCACATCAGCAGATATCACTCTTGTTCCAAGAACAAGTTCAATACCTAGTTAAGTAAATTGACAGATAGTAGATATATCATGTCCATGTGGAGACAAACATTACAGACAATACCAATAACTGGATCAACAAACTAACTATCTGTATAACTGAGCCGAAGAAACAACAAAATAATATATACATTTACCAGATCCTCTTTTATGAGGATATTTTAACAAGATATGATGCATATAACTCTAATGTATCTCATTTCCCAATATGCTATACATGAGATGAAAGTTAGAACTCAGTAGAAAACCAAAAAGCTTAACAAACCTACCTTGTTCCTTGTACCATTTTGTCGTTAGTAACTCATCATTAGCACCAACACAAGTATGAAATTTTGGAAGACGGGAAGGACCTGTAAATTGCACAGAGCTTAAAAAAAGTTTGCAAGACTAAGAAGCTGCCCATAAAAAAAAAATTGAGTGCGCGTGAGAAATGCACCTTCCGGGAGTAAATAGCCTTTGCTTAATGCTGGGCGTTCATAAGGAGCAACCTGGCACCATAACAAAAAACAATTAATAGAGAAATATGCATCCGACGATGGAATCACAGAGAAATATGAGGTTTGCCCCTGAAAGACCAGCTTTTCACAGCTTCAATGGGGAAAAAAAACTTCTACTCCGTTGAATAGCCATATGGAGTGTTGTTTATTCTAGCTGAATTTTAAGATCACACAGAGAAACTGTGACATTCCTTTCTAGCCCCTTGAAAGGAAATCCGTGCAATTAAACTTAACTAGACACGAAATTGAATTCTTGGAACATACATGTATTCCTTGGAGGCATGACAGAGGATCCAATCTAATCCAATCCTGAAGAGGATTACAGTATATATTACACCTTTACTCGTCATTTTTCAGTTACCAAGCTGCAGGTGCAGACTGCATACTAATCCGTGCGTCCCTAAATAGCATCCTGCCTGGCCCGTGACAACACTCCTCTCCTACTTATCCAGGAAAATCAAGGCTGTACGAAGCCATAGTACATCATCCCCAAGGCAACAAAATGTTAAGCATTCCTGGCTTGGCGGCTCAAGCAACCAAAGCGAATCCACTTTTCATCAGGCAAAAACAAAAGCAAAGTCTGCCTAATTACAGTTGAAAGCACAAGCGAACAAGCAATCCTGAGCACCCGTGGCGCGGTTCCATCCACTAACCAACAATTCAAAGGATTTCTCAAAGCTGACGAAATACAGAAGGCGAACAAACTGGAAAGGAAGGAAGGAAAGGGAGCGCTCACGGTCTCTTCGGAGATGATGCAGAGCTCGCCACGGGAGTAGCCGCCGCGGCGGGCGAACTCGAGCGCGGCGTAGCCCGCGGCCACGCCGCCGCCCAGGACGACGTACACGAACGCGCGCCCCATCCGGTGGGTTTTCCTTCCCTCGTCCCTAGATGCGGGCCATGGCGCTCTGACCTGCTTGAGCCGTCTCAAGGTGGGGGTGGGGGATTGCGTTGCGTCTCCACCTCAACCCCGCCACTGTGGGGCCCACTCTGCCTCTGTGTGTGTTATCATCTTCTCCTCGCGTTGAAGCAAGATGGATAGATATGGGCTTCATTAATGTGGAGGACGGAATTTTCCGTTTAAGTTTGTTTTCCCGTGGGTTGAGAATTTGTGGAAGGGAAGCAAGTAGTACTTCTGTGGAATCGAACACTGTTGGGTTTACAAGAGCAAATCATAAAGTAGATTGTGAGGATTATCGATCAGGACCTGTGGTGATCTGCCGGAGGTGATCATAGGGATGCGTGCATATGTGTATGTAAATGTCTGCGTGTGTGCGTGTGTACCGTGTTTCGAAAAAAAAAAATGGACGATCAAATCAAGTATACACGAATGAAAAATGTTGTCCTTGTGGAGAATCCCGAGTAAGACTTAATCTGGGCAATTCGACTCATGGGCACCTCCGTCTACGGCGTGTATGACCTAAATGTGTAAGGAAATCTCTTATCCATGGATACTTTTGATTAGTCGTGGGCAAGGCGTTGTGTGAATCTGATTGTACTTTTATTGGTGGGATGGTACTTTGCAAATATCATAATGAATTGTTAACTTGTCCGGATACTAATGATAGAGGGGAACTTTATTGTTCCACAAAGTAATAGATATTTTATTATGCATACAGAATGCATTGTGAACTTACTCCAACTTCTCCTTTAATGGTCAACCTCCATTTTGCTAGGCATGCGATGATCTCCAAATCGCAGCAAGAGCGCCTCATGGAGCCAAAGATCTGGCCACCTCCTACCCTTTCTCCACCACGACGAAAAGATCGATATCAGGCACCATGATCCGAAGCTCCACACCAACATCCCCAGAGCTATTTGAGATTATTGACCAAACTAACAGAGTCACCCCTCTTCAGTTCAAACTCCAACCATCGGAGATTAGTGAGGAGGAAGAAGCCCGATCCTTTCCAGCAGTAGCTCGGATGCGCCGACGTAAAGGTCAAAACATACGCATCCCTAAGGGATTCCTTAAAAGTCTAGACCGTAAAAATCATTTGATATACCCCTTAAACCGCTATTTAGTACGTCGCGGGTTCCGACGTAATAGATCCCCTCGGTTATATGGTACGAGTTAAGAGGATCTACTTCGTCGGAATCAGCGATATACCATAAAACGAATCTGTCAACAGGTTTTGACATCACAATAGATCATAAACTTGACAATAATCCATCCGTGCTAATAAGTTCATAAAACTAGACAATAGTTTATAAACTTGACAAAAGTTCACAAACTAGACAATAGTTCAATTTAGATCGCCACCATAACTCACCTTGAAATGAGTCACTATCGGTCCTAATATCTCAACCCTTGTAACAAGAGTTCATAAACTAGAAAATCATCCATCACAATAGTTTATAAACTTAACAATGATCCATCACAATAGTAATAAACTAGGCAATAGTTCATAAACTAGACAATAGTTCAATTTAGATTGCCACCATAAATCACCCTGGGATCACTAGTACAGAAAAGCTTAGCCGTGGCGCACCGAAAAAGCTTACCCGTGGCACAGGGGGCTGCGCCACGAATTGCCACGCCACGGGTAATTATTTACCCGTGACGTAGGCATCTTTGTGCGCCACGGCTAACAATTCTCAGATCTAAAAAAAAGGCTCGCCCCGCGGCCGGGGGCGGGGGGGGGGGGGGGGGGCTTCATTTTCCGGTCGTCTTGCGGGTGAAAGAACAAACAATGTCCCGGATGTCGCCTAGAGGGGGGTGAATAGGCGATTAAAACTTTTTCTATTTAGGGGCTTGATAATTGCAGAATAAAACTACGTGTTTAAATTAACAAGCCAACAACCTAATTACTAGGCTCACCTATGTGCACCAACAACTTATGCTAAGAAAATTAACAACACGAGGATAGCAAGATATATAACTTCAAGCACGAAGGCTATCACAAGGTAAATTGCATAAGTAAAAGCTCGGGTATAGAAATAACCGAGACATGCGGAGACAAGGATTTATTCCCGAGTTCCTCCTTGTTAAGGGAGTACGTCTCGTTGGAGGGGTGTGAGCTCGCCACAAAAGGCCTACTCAAGATGCCACAAAGGCCTCACCCTATTCTCCGATGAACCGCACCCAAAGGTTTGGTTCACCTTTCACTATCGGAATCCTTCGAGGCGGATTCCGGAGCCCTTTACAACTCTTCTTGGGGCACACACCCACAACTCAATTGGGGGCTCCCAAATTCGTGCCGAAGCTTCACAACTCGAAGACTTCGCGGCACCTCCAACCGTCTAGGGTACACAATGAACCCAAGAGGCACAAAACTCTTAGGAACACAATGCACCCAAGAGTAACAAGCTTCTCAACGTCGATCTTCACGTATCACCGTAGGGAGAGCAACCCGATGCAACAAATGCACGAGGCAAGAACACACAAAGTGGTCAAGTCCTTCACTCCCAAATTCCAACCAAGCAACAAATGCTTTGGGGGGGAAAAGAGAGGAAGAACAAAGGGGATGAACACAAAGCAACCCCAAAATCTAGATCCACTAGTTCCCCTCACTTAGAGGAGATTTTGATTGGTGGAGTTGTAGATCTAGATCTCCTCTCTTGAATCCCTAAATTTGGGCAAAAATCATTGGAGGGATTGAGAGGAATCAAAGATTTGGAGGTCAACAATGGAGGAGTGAGAGAAGCTCCAAAACTTGGAAACCATTGGGGAAGAAGACCCCTTAAAATAGGTCCCCACCAAATCCAACCGTCGGGGGCAGTTTTTCCTGCGCGGGCCGGAATTTCCGGCACTTACCCTAGAATTTCCGGACCCCCCGGAGCGACCCGGACGCCCTGGGAACTCTCTGGACATGGTCCGGATATTTGGGCCGGATATTTCCGGGGGGCTGGAAATTCCGGCCTAAGGACCGGAACTTCCGGCCCAGTGAAAAACTGCACAAAGAGCAAAACGAAAACGGGCATATCTTTTACATCCGGACTCCGTTTTCGATGATCATGGGCTCGTTGGAATCGTAGCAACGAGCTCTACAAGAATATACAGAGAAACATCATAGTCCAACAAGGGAGGATAAAACCAAATGGAGAAAGGTAAAACCTCTCTATAAAAGACGAACCGATAAACCTCCAAAACCAAAAACCAACAAGTTTTTCATCAAGACTCCGTTTTCTATGATCTTGGTCTCGTTGGACTCGCAACGAAAAGCTCTACAAGATTATGCAGAGAAACATCATTTTCCATCATGATATTATAAAAGCAAATGGGGAAAGGTAAAAGCTCCTTTTCGCAAACCGAAAAAGCCGAATCTTTCGCAAATAAAGTCCGAATGAAATAAAACCAATTTTGTTGGAAAGAGGACGACAAATGCTACCTTTGAAAATGGCAAACAAGTAAAGGATATTTTGCAAATAATTGGAAGAGAAAAAACCTTCCGCACGGATGAACCGGCAAAATCTCCAATACCGAAAACGCAATAGAAGACACATATGAAAATCGTTTTCGGTGAACTTAGCTTTGTCATGACAAGCACGACAAGCACCAAGACCACACCACGATAAGAGACAAATAAGAACCAATAAAGATGATAGCATGGATGCAAAGGTTTGTGCTCTCTACGATGATACGATCACGATATTCGGTCGAGAGCCCCTCTTGATAGTACGGTTATCTATCCTATAATCCGGTCTCTCACTAAACAACATGAGACCGGTAAAATAGAAACCCTATCAAGATCATACCTTTGCCTTGCGCATTAATCCACTTGAGGTCGATGAAGACGATCTTCATCCCCTCAAGACGAACCACCTTCCTCGATTGCGCTTCGATGAAGATTCACATGTTGCTCCCCCATACACCAAGATGGGAGAGGCACCTCTTCGGCATATCTTCACATGGACTAGAGTGTTGACCAACACGCACTTAGCCTTGATCAACGCGAACTCTTCTTCCCTTAGCCTTGTCTCCAACAAATGGAGATCAAGCAAAGCAAATGGACACACCTACAAGTAGCTCAATGCAAACATTAGTCCATAAAGATTGTCATTAATTACCAAAACCATGCATGGGAGCAACCATGCACTTTCAATCTCCCCCATTTTGGTAATTGATGACAATCCCTTTTTAAGAGGGTTTATATAACGAATAGAGCATCTTTGCAAGACACACGAGCAAGGATGCAAGCGCATGCATGACAAATGAAACAAAAGCATAAACCCAAATTCTCTTAAATCCTCTAAACTTCTCCCCCATTGGCATCGATTGCCGAAATGGGAAGAAAAATTTAGAGAGCCAATATAATATGAGTTCCTCCATAAAGGTGATGATAATTCCTTTTAACGAAAAATTAGAGGAAATCAAACTATATTGAGGATCAAAAGATTGCAAAGAAATGAGTTCATTTTAAACATCTCCACAAAGGAGAAAAGCAATCGAGAAGATCCAAAGCGAGAGTTCTAAATAAAAACGGAGAAGCTCTCCAATTTTCATGCACAATTGAGGAGTGCACAAAAAATGGCATCCTAGCTCCCCCAAAATCATCAAGAACACTCAACAAGTGCAAGAGTGCATAATGCAAAAGCAAATCATAGCACTTGCACCAAAGATGTGGTTGAGCCATACGAAGATACCAATTTTCAAAAATTCATCATAAGATAGGCCCAACCGAGAAAAGAGATCTTTTAAAGAAATATGTTCACAAGCTTAGGGATACCAATTGGAAACTAAAACCAATTGAAAATGCCAAAAACTAGTGAGAGCATTTAGTCAAATGAAAATCAACATGCTCACCATGGTAAGCATGAAGTAAAAGATCCTCAACAAATACATGAGTGTGCAAAGATACCAATAAACAATAAGACAAGCACTCATGAGACAAATTTGGAGCCACCAAAGAATTATAGAAGAAACACAAGGTGGCTCAAAAATAAATAGGATACCAACTAAAAGGTGACCTCTCTCATATGTATAGGTTTCTAATTGGACAAACCATTGAAGATATGCATCCGCAAAGAAACGTATACATACGAAATGGTTCGGGACAAGAAGAACAAGGTATCCAAAAGGAAGTCATAAATATACAAACGAGATTATTGCATAAAAGCATAGCACATAGCTCAAATTTATCTCATTGTATATAAATGAACTTCAAATATATCAAATGCATCACACATATCACTAAGGGAACAAGAGATAGTGAAGATGCTTTGAGTTAAGCAACAAGTATCACAAGGAAATAATATCAATTGAAGAAAAGGTTTTTTGCAAATTCATCACACATATCACAAAGATATATTAAGTGAAAGAAAAGCCAAAACCACAACAATTGCACATAAAGGATTTCTTGCCAATAGGCAACCTACACAAGGTTGAATACTAGAAAAGCATGCATGAGATAGATACTTGTTACCGAGATGCATTGACGATGAAGATAATGAGAGTTGGTTTGACATCAAAGCTTGACTCCGACAATCACAAGGTGAGAACACCTTCCTTATGAATGAGGCAAGCATCCAATGCATCTCCATTGTACCTAAAACAAAATTAGAATACAAAATGGTTCCCAAACTCATTGGGTTCCTGTAGTGACCTTGCCTTTTAAAATAGACAAGATACCTGTGTATAGTGCTAGTCCCTGGATCGACTCGCTAGCACACACAGTACAGGATGAAATACCATAACAGTGCATCTTTTTATTACACGCATGATCCAGAATTCGGAGTAGTTTTGATTACAAAGTGCATAGCTCGAAGCTAGCTTTATTTATAGTAAACAGCGGAAATAAATATTAAGCATGGAGTCTCCATCATCTTCATGCTGCCACAGGCGAACATGTCGGTTGTAGACTCGAAGCCCTATCACGCACCTTACTCATCGTCTAAACAATCTGCAACAGTAAAGCGTTGCAGCCAAAAAATTGGTCAGAACCATTGGAATGGATCTGGCAAGTGACACTTGTGGACTCATAATGGCAAACTCTAAGACCTATATGCTTATTTGGCTGGTGGATCTCAAGGCTCTTTGCGTAAAGCAAGTTTTATCCTATCTCTTAAATCATTTTCTTTTCCATCTAAAAATGAGACAAAGCTGGCATGAGAACCAGTGTCTCTTCTACCCATGTTCACCCATCAAATTTTATTTCAGAAATTGGAATGATGAGATTCTCCATCGACATCCTTGTCCAGCTGCTCAAAATTGTCCGTAACCGGGGACACGGCTATGATCATAGTTTTACTACTCTCGAGAGTTTGTGGCACTTTCCCCACTAGACTCAACTAACCCAAATTTCCTAATCACTCAATTAGTGAGAAGGAAAGGAGAGAGTCGAGACGAGATCTTTCAGAAGAGCTTTCCCGTACACCTGTCCGAACAATACCCACCTACAACCCCTACATCTGCTTGTTCGTCCGGTCGGGTCCACTCAACTTAGTCAATCAAGACAGAGCCCATATGACTAGTGGCTGCACTGGAAGCAAACAAAAGCATGGAGTGACATCGAATCTCTTTGTTCCTGGGTGGCCGTTCCCAAGTGAACATCTCGAGTATAACCATGGAAATGGCCTCGAGAAGACACTCAACTCTGTCCGCCAAGCAATACCAATTGCCACCCAGGTGGTTCATTAACTTAGTAGAGTTTTTATCCTTTCATACTACAATAAAACATTTTGCATTGCATTTCTAACATCTACCAAGTTAATGGGTACCTAGACCAACATGAATATAGGGTGGTATACTAAACAGGTCTGCATAGCATAATAGTAATACTCCTATCATGCATACTACTGAAATAGCTAAAATGCATATAATAAAATAGTAGGACTTTTATGCTGGAGTATCACTTGCCTTTTGGAACTGGTCGTTGCTCACACACTCTTTTTCAACGTAGCTCGTAGCTCTCCGTTCAATCTATACAATGCAAACAATTGACAATAAGCAACAATACAACAATCAAAAGAAACAAACATAACAACAAACATAGATAGAAACAAACAAAACTAGGTTGGTGGTCCAAACTTCAAGACATGATCCCATATGCAAAAAGAATCAATGCATTAGGTTTGGGGTTTGCCATTTGGGTCAGGGGTTGGTCTGAAATCAAATTTGAACATTTCAAATTTGAATAGGTTGAAGGGTTGTTTCAAAGGTTGTAGGGATTGGTCTTGATCAAAGTGATCACACAAGGGAGCTGGTCAAAAGAGTTTTAAAAACATTGTGAAACTGTGGTTTGCAAAACATTAACATTTAAATGGCCTTTGGCACACTTCCAATGTTTATGTTTGAAAAGGTGGTAGCTAGGCATGGTTTTGGTCTCTCTGGACAGGGACAAAAATTGAAGAAGTTTTCTAAAAGAAAACACATTAAAAGGATTTATAGAAATAGAAATATAACAAAAATACTCAAATTGAGCCTCTGATTTTTAAATCATCAAAATAATGCTCAAAAATATTTTATAACAGAGGAAATATATTGCACATAAATCAAGGTTTCTAAAACTATTTTTCTTGCAATTTTTGGAAATAAAGAAATAAAGTTATGTTAAAATTACTCCAATAACACATTTGAAATTTGAATAATTTAAACTAACTCAAAACAGAAAAATAAAACATCAGAAAGATTCTACAAGTCCAGAGCTTTTCAAAAATATAAAGTTTGCTAAATTTGGCCAAAGGGTTTAAAAGTTATGATGGTTTTAAGTTCTAGGGTCTTTTCTGCAAAAGCCATTTAAAACAATTTCGGGAAAAATTCCCAGAAAAGGGCTGGCCACGCGGCGGGCTGTGATTGGTCGGGCTCGGCTTGAGCCGGGCTTGAGCCGCGGCTACGGCTCGACTTAGCCATACCGGTTCGGTCGGCTCGATCTAATCTGCGCCGTTGGAATCAGATCGGGCGGTCCTGGAGCTAGGGTTTACCCCGGCGGCGCGGTGGTCGTCGGAGGACAGGACGGACGGTGGCCGGCGGTTCGGTCGCGGACGTCCTCGACGCTCCGGTGGTTCTCCGGACTCCGGGAGGGGACGACGCGGTGCAGGAGGACACGGCGAGGGGAATGGTGTGCACGGCGAGCTCGATTGCGTCCTCGCGCGGCGGATGGAGGCAACCAGAGGTGCGGCGGCGGACAGCGAGCTTCGGCGTGGACGCACACGACGATTGGCTGCACCAAAAAAATCGATCGGGGGTCAGCGGACGCACGAGGGAGAGGGGAGAAAAGGGGACCAAGATTTGGCGGCTCTGGCTCACCGTGACGGCCAGAATCGAAGGAAACACGGCGGCGGTTATACGAACTCCGGCGAGGAAAATTGCCGGCCTGGAGGCACCAATCGGGAGGGGAAGAGAGGGGAAAGGAAGAGGAGACCGTGGGCTTTAAGGGGGAGGGATCGGGGAGGCCAAGGGTAGCTTCAAACATGCGCAATCAAGAGGGGAGGGGATCGGGCAGAAACGGCCGTGGTGGAGATTGAAGACGATGACGTCATGCTGGCGTCATCAACATTTCTTTTATTTATTTTTCTGTTTTCTTTTATATCCTTTGATTTAGGCCTCCAAATCAAGTCAAATAAATTTGTAAAAAATTTGTAAAATTCCAAATAGTCAACATAGACATTTAGGAACTATTTTTGGCCCAAACAAAATTACCAAAATATCCTTTTGGTCAAATTTGCCTTATATGGCTATTTGGGGATTTTCCAAATTAGGGTTTATAAATATCCCAAAATATTTAATTAAAAACTAGAGGATAATATGAGTAATATCATTCAAAATGATAACTCATTTTCATATTAAAATAATTTAAGATAAAACATTTTTATAAAACAAAGCTTGGAAGAGTATTTAAATTATTTCCACAAATGAAATAGTGTTTATAATATCCCCATATTATTTATTTTAAAACCAAATATCCAAGTGAAAAGTACTATTTGAAAACTCATTTAAATATTTTATTACCAAATCATTAAAGTTGAGATTTGAAGATAAAGGAATATTTAATTAAAATATAACTTTGAAGATGTCAAAACAATCTTCTATAAAAGCTTTCCTGATTTTTGGAGACTTTATTTAATTATTAACAAAAGTTTTAAATTTTTGTGATTTTTAAAACATTCCAAAATTTGGGATGTTACAGTTCCATAGTAGTTAGATCAACTACAATATATAGGAAACACTCCACATAAATATGTGCATATAGATATGAAATTGAATTTCATGCACATCTTAGCCGATTTAGGATTCGGTGGAGTATCCCCTATATATTGGAACAAGAAAGACTAGCATGCTAAACTAATATAAATTATTAACCGAGCATGCAAAGGCTTACGAGAACCAAAAGAGATACAATTTGGACAAAAACACCAAGTAAACCAAGAAGAGAGCACACCAAAGTGTGACACAAAAGGTTGTCCAAATTATATCAAAATCCAAATCAACACATGATTGAGGAAAAAATCAAACCAACATATGATTGATTCCAAAACACATCAACACATGAAGTGTGATATCAAAAGGAATCAAATCAACACAACAAATGATGGATAAGACACCAATTAAAAAGGAGATACCAATTAAAAACAAAAAATACCAACTAGGAGAAAAGATACCAAGAAGAGGATAATGCTTGACCGAAATCAAGTAAAGCAAGATAAAGCAAAAAGGTATCAAGACTCCCACAATAAATATCAATTGGAACAAATATCTATGGCGGAGATATTAAATTCCAATTAATACCAATTGAAGATACCAACACAAGATAGAGAATCAAATGCCAATTGAAAGGATAAAAAATTGATAGATAGGTTAGTGTTCTAAATAAAAAGGAATGCTCCCCCAATATTCATGCATTATCTTTGATATTTGCATTTGAATACAAAAATGCATGCACAAGGGATCATTACTCTCCATATTTTATTTACAACACTAAACACTACCAATTGAAAAATAGGATCCATTCAAAAGGCAAGGAAGGCAATAGATAAAGCAAATCAACGCAAGAGCCAATGCGAAGATGGTCTACAAAAACCACCACAATTACTAGTATCACTTGTCATGGACAAGGAGTATATAGAGATATTTCTCGGTGGTATAAAGGAATGATGTTCAAGACCAACTTCACAACAAATAAGCATATGGCAAGAGATAAGAATTAAGACGCCATATTTTGAAAAAGGTTTGTTGGTAGTTTCAACTATTCGAACCAACCGGCAAAGCCATGGTTAAAATAAGATGAAGCAAATGGTTTCTCACATAATATATGGAAATGGATATTAGAGAAAAACCACACCAAGCAAACTTACGCAAACAAGAGCCAAAAGATAACCAAAGAGAAAAATGGAACTTGTTTGAGCCAACATGCCACATAGGAATAAGATAATTTACAATATCAAATCTAAGTGGCAAACCTCAAATGTTCACATTTTGTGGGATTGTAATATGCACATAGCTTATTACTCCCCCATAATGTGATAATTCATTTATTTTTAAACAAGAGGCAAATAAGACCAACTAGAGAAATTAATGGGCATTGTAGAATTTGAATTTCTCATGAAAATGACATACCACATAGTAGCTAGATAATATTGATATATCAATACTAGGTGGTGTGCCTCATGTACACACATTTTTAGGTTTGTGAGGTGCATAAAGCACATCACTCCCCCAAAATGGGATAGTCCATTAATATCTCAAAGAGCCAATTGAAATCAACACAAGATCCAATAAAGCTCAACACAAAGTTACACATACATGATATACAACTTAACATACACAACCTTGAATGACAACACAAGTAGGAAAGGAGCATATCATATACAAGCACGTATTAGGAACAAAACTAACACATGCAAGGGAGCGAGCAACTTTCAATATATTATATGAGTTAAATGCAAGTTACCGCAAGGAGGAAGCATTGGATATGAGATAGAGCAATATATTCCAATTGACTTGGCTAGAGAAATAAAACCATGAAGATCCCTCAATTCTTCAAAAGTAGCCAAGTCACCAATGTCCTCCACCATCACCTATTGATCAAGTTGAAGCTTGTTGGTCCCCAACCAAGTTGGGTCCTAAGAGGTTAGTCACAATAGGTTTGGGACCCAAATGGTGCATTTCTTGACACCACTTTGAGCTCCCACATATTTGGCAAACACATTGCCAACTCTATCCTTCCTAAGAGAATATACATCATCAATTATGATAGGAGAGGAAGAGGTACCGTTAGTGCATGAGGAAGCAAGATGACCTTTGCCACGGCAAAGGTAGCAACACCGACTCTTCTTCTTCTTAATAGGCTCCTCAACTTGAGGAGCAATAACTTGAGTCTTCTTAGGAGGTGGCCGTTGTTCAACTCGTGGTTGAGCACGAGATTGAACAAGAGGCCTCTTCCCTAGTTGCTTCTCACTAAGAGGCTTCTTCTTCATTGGGCAATCCCGAACGTGGTGCCCTTCAACCTTGCACTTGAAGAAAATGATCTTTGCCGGATTCTTCATTTGAACTTGGCCCTTCTTCTTGTCACTCTTGGGCTTGTTCTTGTTGTTGTAGTTGAATCCAAATCCACTCTTGTCATTGGGGGATTGTTGCACACCCAACATATTGTTGAGTGTACGCTTCCCTTCATGACGCTTTTCCAAGTCATTCTTCAAAGAAGTGACTTGGGCCTTGAGATCTTTTATTTCCTCTACATGGTTAGTGGCAACAAAAACACTAGAGTAAGTAGACGCTTCATTGTTAGAGCAACAAGACAAAGCAAGTAATCCATCACATGATGTACCAATATTTTTAGTGGATGAATTACTAGGACTAGCACATGGCAATATAGCATTTTTAGTTATGGTTGTGCTATTATCTACATGAGGCTCACAAGATATTACCTTTGTAGTGATAGCCTCATGAGCTAACTTTAGACTAGCATAGGATGCCAGAAGATCATCATTAGAGCTAGATAGCTTTTCATGACTTTTTTCCAACTCCCTATACTTGCTAGTTAGCAACTCAAGTTGAGCCCTTAGCTCAACATTCTCCTTCAAAGTAGATGCTTCACAATAAATGGAGTTAGTAGCACAAGCATCATTAACTTTAGGAATAGAAGAATAAATCTTATCAAGCTCATTATTTAATCTAGCATTTTCCATTTTAAACACTTTATATTTTGCATGAGCATGATCACGTTCTTTAATGATTTTAGCAATTAATTCATTATGAGACTCCTCGATAGATTCTAGTTTCTCCTCTAGAGAAGCACGAGTCTCTTGCTCTTCCTCAAGAGCATCTTCTAACGATGCTTTCTCCATAGCATCATCTCTTTCAATCTTACCCTTTTCTTCAAGACTTGCTTCCAAAGCCTCAATAGTTTCCCCACGCTCAATTAGGGTGCTCATAATTTCAAAGAGGTTAGCTTGGGCACTTTTATTGCTAGGAAGGGCTTTGAGAATCATTAGACCTTTATTTTGAAGCAAAGCATTAACCTTTTCCATATCATCTTCTTCATCATTATTATCATCATTATTATTATCATTGCTAGAAGACTTAGCCATAAGGCAATGAGTGATGGATGAAGAAGAATAATTAGTTTTTGAACTACTCAAGTTCAAATCTTGTTCCACAATTAATTGAGTTCCCTCTACATTAATATTCATGCAAGAGTTAGAGGGAACACAAGCATTTTTATCATTGGAACAAGATAGAGCAAGCATATCATCATTAGATTTATCTAAGCAATTTTTGGATGATATGCAAGGACTATCAACACTAGCATGTATGACATTTATAGTGCTATGTGTGTTTTGGTCCAAAGATGAGGCATTGCAACAAGATAGAGATAAAAGATCATCAAAGAAGAACTCACTATCAATATTGCAAAACCTATCACTACTCACCATCACATTAGTTTGTGGCTTACCACATTTTGGTGAAGTAGATAAAGACGAGAGCTCATCACGGCCGGAGGTGGAGGGAGAGCAATCATCCTCAATAGAGTTGGACACTCCATATTTTTCTTGAAGCTTGGTCCAAAGCTCATGAGCATCCCGTAGAGGCAAGATTGACTCAAACACTACAACACTCACAAATTTGCAAAACTCATTAGAAGCTAGAGCATCTAGATATAAGTTTTTCTCATCCTCTAAAGTCGTACTTTCGTAGTCCTTTGGAGGAGAAAAACCTATATCTGAGATACGCTCAATATTGGGGTCCAAGACCCGTAAGTGACTAAGCATATGAGTTTTCCAAACATTAAAATTTGTGCCATTAAATCTAAACAAGGAATTGTGCACTAAATCCCTAGACGACATCTTTACTCTCTAGGTGGTGAAGCCAAACAAGAGAGACGAGGCTCTGATACAAATCGAAAGAACAAACAATGTCCCGGATTTCGCCTAGAGGGGGGGGTGAATAGGCGATTAAAACTTTTTCTATTTAGGGGCTTGATAATTACGGAATAAAACTACATGTTTAAATTAACAAGCCAACAACCTAATTACTAGGCTCACCTATGTGCACCAACAACTTATGCTAAGCAAATTAACAAGACGAGGATAGAAAGATATATAACTTCAAGCACGAAGGCTATCACAAGGTAAATTTCATAAGTAAAAGCTCGGGTATAGAAATAACCGAGGCACGCGGAGACGAGGATTTATTCCCGAGTTCCTCCTTGTTAAGAGAGTACATCTCGTTGGAGGGGTGTGAGCTCGCCACAAAAGGCCTACTCAAGATGCCACAAAGGCCTCACCCTATTCTCCGATGAACCGCACCCAAAGGTTTGGTTCACCTTCCACTATCGGAATCCTTCGAGGTGGATTCCGGAGCCCTTTACAACTTTTCTTGGGGCACACACCCACAACTCAATTGGGGGCTCCCAAATTCGTGCCGAAGCTTCACAACTCGAAGACTTCGCGGCACCTCCAACCGTCTAGGGTACACAATGCACCCAAGAGGCACAAAGCTCTTGGGAACACAATGCACCCAAGAGTAACAAGCTTCTCAACGTCGATCTTCACGTATCACCGTAGGGAGAGCAACCCGATGCAACAAATGCACGAGGCAAGAACACACAAAGTGGTCAAGTCCTTCACTCCCAAATTCCAACCAAGCAACAAATGCTTTGGGGGGAAAAAGAGAGGAAGAACAAAGGGGATGAACACAAAACAACCCCAAAATCTAGATCCACTAGTTCCCCTCACTTAGAGGAGATTTTGATTGGTGGATTTGTAGATTTAGATCTCCTCTCTTGAATTCCTAAATTTCGACAAGAATCATTGGAGGGATTGAGAGGAATCAAAGGTTTGGAGGTCAACAATGAAGGAGTGAGAGAAGCTCCAAAACTTGGGAACCATTGGGGAAGAAGACCCCTTAAATAGGTCCCCACCAAATCCAACCGTTGGGGGCAGTTTTTTCCTGCGCAGGCCGGAATTTCCGGCACTTACCCCGGAATTTTCGGACCCCCCGGAGCGACCCGGACACCCTGGGAACTCTCTGGACATGGTCCGGATATTTGGGCCGGATATTTGGGACGGATATTTCCGGGGGCCGGAAATTCCGGCCTAAGGACCGGAACTTCCGGCCCAGTGAAAAACAGAGCAAAACGAAAACGAGCATATCTTTTACATCCGGACTCCGTTTTCGATGATCTTGGTCTCGTTGGAATCGTAGAAACGAGCTCTACAAGAATATACAGAGAAACATCATAGTCCAACAAGGAAGTATAAAACCAAATGGAGAAAGGTAAAACCTCTCTATAAAAGACGAACCGATAAACCTCCAAACCAAAAACCAACAAGTTTTTCATCAAGACTCCGTTTTCTATGATCTTGGTCTCGTTGGACTCGCAACGAAAAGCTCTACAAGATTATGCAGAGAAACATCATTTTTCATGATGATATTATAAAAGCAAATGGGGAAAGGTAAAAGCTCCTTTTCACAAACCGAAAAAGCCAAATCTTTCGCAAATAAAGTCCGAATGAAATAAAACAAATTTTGTTGGAAAGAGGACGACAAATGCTACCTTTGAAAATGGCAAACAAGTAAAGGATATTTTGCAAATAATTGGAAGATAAAAAACCTTCCGCACGAATGAACCGGCAAGAATTCGTTGGCAAGGTGATCAGGGTCCTCTCCCTGGTCCTATCGAACCAGTGACTTCTCTCCTGGGAATCTCCAATACCAAAAACGCAATAGAAGACGCATATGAAAATCGTTTTCGGTGAACTTAGCTTTGTCATGACAAGCACGACAAGCACCAAGACCACGCCATGAAAATATACAAATAAGAACCAATAAAGATGATAGCATGGATGCAAAGGTTTGTGCTCTCTACGACGATACGATCACGATATTCGGTCGAGAGCCCCTTCTGATAGTACAATTATCTATTCTATAATCCGGTCTCTCACTAAACAACATGAGACCGGTAAAATAGAAACCCTATCAAGATCATACCTTTGCCTTGCGCATTAATCCACTTGAGGTCGATGAAGACGATCTTCATCCCCTCAAGATGAACCACCTTCCTCGATTGTGCTTCGATGAAGATTCACATGTTGCTCCCCCATACACCAAGATGGGAGAGGCACCTCTTCGGCATATATTCACATGGACTAGAGTGTTGACCAACACGCACTTAGCCTTGATCAACACGAACTCTTCTTCCCTTAGCCTTGTCTCCAACAAATGGAGATCAAGCAAAGCAAATGGACACATCTACAAATAGCTCAATACAAACATTAGTCCATAGAGATTGTCATTAATTACCAAAACCATGCATGGTAGCAACCATGCACTTTTAGCGGGGGACTTCGTTTTCCGCCGGGCCGCGTTCGCAGGGGTCCTTCGTTTTTCGTTTGGGGAGGCCGCTAGCCGCCGTCGGCCGCCTCCGTCACGCCGTCCGGGGGGGCTCCGTCTAGCCGCTAGCACGTCTCCTTCTGTGCCGCCTCGATGACACCACGCGTCGACACCGTCACCGCCATTGTCGTCGCAGCAGCAGCTAGCCGGAGCGAGCGGAGCCAGCGCGCGGCGGAGGCGCCGTCCGTACCGTGCTCCTACGAATCGAATGGAGGTGGAGGCCGCCAGGTGCGAGTGTTGAGGCTTCGCGCGGGAGGCGTCGCGCGCCCGGGGAGAAGGCAGGGGAGGAACTCGTGGCCACCGTGTCGCAGCCGCGACGACGCAGGGACAAAAGGTCGCTGCGGGGCCCCGCGCTCCGCGCGCCACGCCCGTCCTGCCTCCTCCTCGCGAGAGCGCCGGCTCCGCGCGCCTCGGCCGTCCCTCCTGTCGGGGACGCGACGTGGGGGGCCTCTTCCTGGCGACGGTGCAGAGAGGAGAGAGGAGAGGTCTTGAGGACGTACGAGGAGAGAGGAGAAAGGATGGGACGAGGAGAGAGGAGAAAGGATAAGACGCGGCATGAGGGGTACGTGTATGGCTGTCCTATAGTTAGGATAAGGTTGCACACCATGCCAGATCTGGATCTGCATCTGATCCAATCAGGACAACGCATACGAGTGGCGCAATGTTATGGGGTTGCGCCACGGGTAAGCTGCTACCCGTGGCGCACCAAATTGTTGTGCGCCATGGGTATGGAGGGGGCGCAACAGCTAGTCCGATCACCACATAGCCGTGGCGCACCAAATTTTTGGTGCGCCATGGGTAAGGCACTACCCGTGGCGCATCGATTTTCGTGCGCCACGGCTATATACCCGTGGCGCACCAAAATGGCGGTACGCCACGGCTATGTTTTCACCTATAAGCGTTTTCCTACTAGTGGATGAGTCACTACTCCCAATATCTCATCCTTTAATTTCCCACGAGTCTTCTCATCCATTCCACTTGCAACGTAGAACACGATCCTATCTTCCTTAACTCACCGAGAAGGATTCTTTCCTCCATGGAATCTTCTTTCATCTTGGTATATCTCGTCATTGCCTCTTCCAGCTGAATGTTCTCAATCCTATACCTCATCATGAATATTCAAACTACACAACAAAAAACAAAAAAAACAAAGATATCCAATTCGACACACTATCAAAGGCTAGAAACGAAAATTAACCTCTCAAAGGATTCTACGAGGATGCTGGAGGCGCGGGCGGTAGTGAAAGTTGTGGGCGGAGGCAGGATTGGACATTATGGGGGGGGGGGGCAAAAATGCTAATTCTTGATTAGAGGGGGTCAAACATGGGATTTTTTCCCTAAATTGGTTTCAAAAGTAGCATTATGTATAAAAAATGTCTGCTGCTCCATGGCATAGGGGGTCCAGTGCACCTGCTGGTCCCCTAGCTCCGTCACTGGGCGGCACGACGGCGTACCCGACGCCGGGAGGCGGAGGCTCGTTGTATGTAGGCATACCCAACACTGGGTGGCACGATTGGCACAATGACGTACCCGGCGGTGGGCGGTGTGACAACATACCCGACGCGGGGAGGGCCCAATTGGGGTCGAAAAACCTTGTAACCTTCGCGCGGCGGGAGGCGAAGCCTCATGGCGGCGACAGGGTTGCAGAGGAGGAGAATGGGCGGCGCGGGGGTGAGGAGATTGACAATGGTGACACGAGAAGCAAAGAGGGTTGAAATGCACTGTGAAGTGCACTAGGGGGTACCAAAAATCTAGCTGCGCGAACAGCATATGTGCGGGTTTTGGAGTCCATTTTCACGTATCTTGCAAAAAAATAAATGGGTCGAGCCTTTTTACGAGATCTGTCCGGTGCAATTATTTTTACCCAAAACCGCAAACTGACGGTTATTTTACCGTTCCGGCCTCTCTAGGGGATCTTTTAGAGATACTCTTATTGTTGGAGATCTCCGATCTAGACTCCCCCAAACATGAGCAACGTCATACACATGTTAAGTTAAACCAACACATACAACACCTCTCATTAGATGAGAGGGTGTGTCACGTTTATACACGTAATGGCTATGCCATAAGATAATTAAGATAAGCAACTCCTGATAGTGAAGTGGAGGACATATTCAAGCGCAGGCCGGTGTCAGATGAAGCACACTCAATCCTTATCTCGTGCGTTGCGTTCCACACTACCAGTAAGAGCACCTCCAAATTCGTTGAATCCCCCTTTGATGTGTTTCCAGTTGTCGTTGACCCAGACTATAACCAAGGCACCAGTGAACATAACGAACATAGCGTTACAGGGGTTGGTATCCTTCCAACCTTGTGATTCCTCATCCTACACACACGAGAAATGGATTAGATGCATCAAATTAATTAATGTTGGGATTCTGCTGAACTCTTCTAGATTACCAACCGATGCAATACTCACCATTCTTGCAGTTCAGTGGCAGTGAACTGAGACGGATGTCCAATCTTCTTTAGAAACCTCTTGATCAGTTTTACCAGCATAGGATCATCAGTTCCCTTGTCCTACTGTATGCAAGAAAATTTCAGTCTAAAGCCGGACAAACTAAAATATGCGTGATATATCAAAAATAAACCGATCATTTGATAAGACAAATTTCACAAGACAAACAAAAATCAATTCCTAAGCACACCAGACCCTAACCAATTTCAGTTCCAAATAGAACAAAATTCCAACAAACATTTGAGCAATACTTTAAAAAATACCTTGATGTCCTCCTTGGTACTGAGTTGACAATTGGACGGAGATGAACGCCGGTAGGACCTCAGGCCCTGCATCCCGAAACCAAAATCATCACTTTAGACTAAAACAAATTGAGCCGCACCTATTTTAACCTAGTAAGATATCTGATGTGAGGCGGAACCAAACAAACCATTGGAGTTGGAGGAGACATGCATGGTCTTGCCAGGAAAGATCGCGCGGCAGCAGCTGCGTGATATGCAGATGGAAACGGCGCTTTCCTGGCACCCGCCAGGATTCCGCTGGCGAAGGGGCTGGAATCGAGGAGCGGCGCAGCACTCTCCCCAACAACGATCGGGTCATCGCCATCCTGTCGATCGCTCGTTCGTTCACGCAGCCTGGGCACGTAGCGTTAGGTCGGGTAGGGTTTGGGAACGATTTGCAAAGAGGAGAATAAATATTACTCGTCCCTATTTTCTGAAGAAGAAAAAATGATCTACATTTACAAAAAAATTGCGCAAAATCGGTATCTTTCCAACGGGTTATAATTTGCATAATTTCGGTATGCTATTGAAAAAACTGAATTAAGTACATATAAAATTAATACTAAACAACAGGAAACTTGAGAAAAAACTTCGTACTAATTAAATGTTGTGAAATTTTCATAGCTTTCGAGCGTTATATCATTTGCATAATTTCGATAAAGATTTGAAGACTATGGTTAAAAAAAAATTAGTGCGCACAAGAGAACCTCGGTTGCGCGGAAAGTAAAGATGACCAACTGTTGAACCTCGACGCTATCTCTTCTTGCCGTCCTTGAATTTTTTTATGGTGAGCATCTAGATGTGGTTCTCGATATTGTCATCGTGGATCAATTCCTCTATATTAGAATCATTCGACAACGACGACAAGTCAAAAGAAATCCATCTAAAAAATATATCGTATGTTAAAATAATAATCGTCTGATTTCTAAACTCAAATAGAAACAAATTTACCTCAAATCACCTGCAGACGGAGGCCTCAAATCAGCGACGCTTCTTCTCCACGAACAAGCAGCACCAAATTCACGACCCTTCTTCCCACGAACGGGTGTCCCCAAATTCGTGGCGTTGGAGTGCGCCAACTGCGACGACGAATCCGCGGTTAAATCATCCCCTGAAGGGCCAGTTCCAAACACTTCAGGGTCTCGGGCGGAGCTCCATGTTGGTGGCTCCAGTGAAGTAGTGGCGGAAGGGACTGGGAGCGCCGGATGGCGAAGGGTGGCACGGGGTGGTTGTGGGCGGCTCGAATCGGCGACGGTTGTGGCGGAAGGAACTCGTGTGATGTAGCCCCACATGTGGACAACACCATGGACACCATGCGATTGGCCCAATGACAAGATCAAGAGTCAAAGCTCTCCATGAAAAGGTGACCTCGCTCCTCTCGATGTGTGATCCCGACCTCCCTTTGAATTGCTTGCTACCTCATGCCGGTACCTTGTGTATACTCAGGATCCACCCGGAAGATGACCCACAATGGAGTCAAGAAGATGGCCAAGAGGAAATCCAATAAGATGGCAAGAAGAGGAAGAAGGAGGCAAAAGCTCAAGGCGGAGCCAGCCGGCCTCCAGGCCGGACCCCCACCCAAGCCAGCCGGCCTCCAGGCCGGCCTAGGCCGGCCCCCAGGCCGGACCTCCACCCGACGCAGCCGGCCCCCAGGCCGGCCTAGGCCGATTTCCAGGCCGGCCCTCCACCCGACGCAGCCGGCCTCCAGGCCGGCCTAGGCCGGTTTCCAGGCCGGCCTCCACCCGACGCAGCCGGCCTCCAGGCCGGCCTAGGCGGTTTCCAGGCCGGTTCCCCACCTTCCTGCCTCGTTTTGTACTAAGACTATAAATAGCTTTCCCCTTTCCCCATTTGAGTTTAGATTGAATCTGAGACTTGTGTGAGCTATGCTCTCCTCCCTCGTAGCTAGGGTGCCTCGTTGAGATAGATCTTGTTGTTGTTACTCTTTCACTGCGGTGTCTCTAGTAGTGCAAACCAATCTTTCACTGCGGTGATTCTATTGAATCGGTGGACCGGCCGGTAAGAGCAATCGGTTTCAACAAGAGTAAGTTTTGGCTTTGATTCTCGATCCAAAGGCTACCTTTTGAGGGTTTGTTGTTGGGTGGAGTTCTTAGCAGGATTTGCTAGTTATCCTTGTGTTTTGCCCACGAATCTCCCTCGCTACTCTCCGTGTTCTTCGTGTTCATCCCGTTTCCCCCTCAAATCCGTGAAGATCGGCCTAGCCCTACATCATTTGGTATCAAGAGTAAGGGTTTCCACGGATTTGGATCGTGTTTCCACCTTTTATTAGCCATTTTTACACCAAAATTTTTCTTTCCCATACCAATTTCAAAAATTCAAAAAAAATAAATAATAGCCCATATGGAGTTTGTTCGATCTTTTGATTTGGTGAGCGATTTGTGGTTTTGATCCACGGATCTCGTGCTTAAGACCTTTTCCTCACTTTCCGTTGGTGTTTTCCGGAGGCCTTTTCCGTTCCAAGCCCAAGCATGCCGCGCAATTCGTCGCCGGCGATACTACCGTCCGAACGACCGTTACTACCGCCCGCAATCGGTCTTACCGCCCGTTCGACCGGTGCTACCGCCGCACGACTATTCACAGACTTCATCTTCGTGTCGCTTCATCACTACCTCGACAACATCAAAGGTATAGCTTCCGACACATCCATTTCCATTCGCGAAACTTGTTTCCTAGGAGCTAGCTCGTCATAGTGTGAGCATTGCACTAGTGTGACACCAAGTGACCATATCATAATATTGTGAGCATCTAGTTGTAGCGGACTCGGCTCGGGCAAAAGCATAAAGCAAAAAGAGAAATAGAAAAGATTCAAAAAAAAAAAGCCGAGCCGTGATCCTAGTCATCCTCAAGCTCCAATAACCAATAGAGAATGGGTACACTTGTGCAAATCGGGTGCTCTTTCCCATACACTTGAGCTAGTTGTCCTTCGAGAGGTGGTGCGGCACGAGCATAGTCTTCGTTAGGTCCAGTTGCTCCTCCCTATAGTCGCACCATCCACGTTTGTCTCCACGTGTGAGTCTCCTTTGTTTCTCGGATTATGTGGTTAGTCTCTTTTGTTCTTGATCTTTGTGGTTATCTTCCACTTATTGCAATAGCCTTTTCGTTTGTTTCGTTTCGATTTCTTGTCACTTTGCCTTACCTAAGCTCCTCATAAGTGTGTGTGTGAGTCACTTTGGATTGCTAATCAAACACTCTTACTCTTGTGTCACCATCGTCTCGGAAGGCGAGTCCACTTGTCCAATACTATCAACCAAAGGTAAGAGCGTTTTTTAGCCACCACATATTACACATATCACTTGTGTTTGCTTATCATGGCTAGGGAAGAACAAGACGCTGACTTCGGCAAACAAGCGGAGGCCCTGAGGAGGTACATCGACGACAACTTATGCCGCTACGAGGAGCGCCATCACGCCGCACAACGTGAAAACGCCGAGCGCTTCGCTCAAATACAAGACGACCAACGTGAGAACAAGGCGCGTTCCATTCGTCTCGAGGAGCTTCTCGAGAGACGAGACCGGCACTCTTCGCGATCAAGCTCAAGGTCTTCACATCGTTCCACCGTACGAAGCAAAGGTCCAAGTGAGATTGGTCAAGGTCAACACCAACTTGGACCATCACCAACACCAAGACCAACATCGTCAAGAAGAGCCGCAGCCCCAAGCGATCGTACACCATCAACACCATCAAGATCGTCATCGACAAGAGATACCAATTCCAAATGCTAAGTTGGATCCCCAACACCGCTATGAAGATAATCGACATCATCGTCATGACCCACCTCCACATCGAGCCCGCCGAGTGCCATTGGCCGACAATCATATTGATCTTGAAGACAATGAGGATTATGTGCCGTGCCACCATCAAAGGCATCGTCACCGAGACCGCCATCGACACCATGATGATGATGATGAGGATGATCGCAAGAACCGTTTCAATCCTCCCAAGCTCGTCATTCCTAAGTTCCATGGCACCAACGACCCGGAAGACTATATTGCATGGGAATCCAAGGTCTCCAAACTATTCGAGTCTACAAGGTGCCGCAAGACAAACGAGTTGACCTCGCATCCCTCGAGTTTGAAGGCTATGCGCAACTATGGTGGGAACAACTCCAAGCATCCTTTGAAGACCCAATCGACACATGGAATGACATGAAGAAGGAAATGCACAAGCGCTTTGTGCCACATCATTATGCACGCGATTTGTACAAGAAGCTACAAGAACTCAAGCAAGGTCTCAAGACGGTCGACGAGTACTACAAGGAGATGAGTCCACTCTCTCCTGTGCACACATTGTAGAGTCCGAGGAACAATCAATGGCACGTTTCTTGAACGGCCTCACGTACCCCATCAAGAAGATAGTGGAATTCCAACCTTATGAGAACCTTGTTGAGCTCGTTCATCAAGCCATGAAGGCCGAGCGCCAAGTCGCCGAAGAGCTCAAGTATGTTAAGGCCAAGTCCTTCTTCGCCACTAGAGCTTCATCATCAACACAAGCCATGACTCAAGTCCAAGCTCAAGGCAATGCCAAAGTTCTACACCGCAACCCACTACCACCTCCAAGAAGACGACGCCCTCACCACAAGCCGTCAAGTCATATATCACTTGCTACATGTGTGGAGGTCAAGGGCACGAGTCATTTGAATGCACCAACAGAAGGTGATGATAGTCAATGACAATGGAGACTATGAGTCCATGAGTGAAGATGAGTACCACGCATTGAACAAGGTGGCCACGATGCAAAGCTTGGATGACGACGATGACTACATCTATTGTGATGGTGACCCCAACCCCACTCTAGTTGTCACTCGAGTCTTGACTACAATCAACCAAGGTGATGACGCTCAAAGATGCAACTTGTTCCAAACCAAGGCCGGCATCAACGACAAATCAATCAAGGTAATCATTGATGGTGGGAGTTGTCACAACTTGGCAAGCAAGGAGCTATGTGAGAAACTCAACTTTACGTACAAGAAGCACCCCCAATCCTTACCATGTGTAATGGCTTAGTGACTCCGGCACCGTGAAGATCCACACACGGTCCAAGTATCCTTCAAGATTGGCTCTTACGAGGACACGGTGGATTGTGATGTGGTACCAATGTCGGTTTGCCACTTACTTCTTGACCGCCCTTGGCAATTTGACAAGGCCGCTACTCATGATGGGCGCACCAACTACTATAGCTTCAAATGGAACAATAAGATCCTAGTGCTCCGCCCAATGACTCCAAGCCAAATTATCGCCGACAATGCCAAGACAATTGTAAGAGCGCAAGAAAAACAATCCCCTAGTGAGTTGAGTGGTGAGAGAGCGAACCACATTCACGTGAGTGAGAGCCACAAGCCAAATATGAGTGAGAAGGGGAAAAGAGTGAGTCCCGGCGTAGTCTTGTTAGCCACCAAAAGTGAGATGAGAGAAGTGATAGCAAACCCATCCACTTTCCACTTCGTGCTCTTATGCAAAGGAGATGGCAAAGACACTAACGACTTAACCCAAGTTCCTCCGTCTATGTTGTCTATCTTGCAGGAATTCAAAGATGTCTTTCCGGATGAGCTACCTCAAGGACTTCCTCCCCTCCGTGGAATCGAGCATCGCATCGACCTCATTCCCGGCGCCCCACTACCCAATAGAGCGCCATACCGCACCAACCCCGAGGAGACAAAGGAGATCGAACGCCAAATTCAAGAACTCCTCGCCAAGGGACATGTTCGTGAAAGCTTGAGTCCGTGCGCCGTTCCGGTCATCCTCGTCCCCAAGCAAGATGACACACTCCGAATGTGCATGGATTGCCGTCCAATCAACAATATCACGGTGAGGTATCGACACCCTATCCCACGACTTGATGACATGCTAGATGAGCTTAGTGGTGCCACTATCTTCTCCAAAATTGATTTGAAAAGTGGCTATCACCAAATCCGTATGCATGAAGGAGATGAATGGAAAACCGCATTTAAAACAAAACTTGGTCTTTACGAGTGGCTTGTCATGCCCTTCGGTCTTTCCAATGCTCCTTCAACATTTATGCGTCTTATGAATCACGTCTTGCGCACTTTCATTGGCAAGTTTGTGGTTGTCTACTTTGATGATATCCTTGTGTATAGCAAATCCTTGCATGAACATGTCGACCATGTGAAGCAAGTTTTGCTGGCCCTTCGTAATGCTTCCCTTTTTGCCAACCTCAAGAAATGCACCTTTTGCACCGACAAGCTTGTGTTTTTGGTTATATAGTTTCTTCAAAAGAATTGAAGTTGACACTTCTAAGATTGAGGCAATCACAAATTGGCCACCGCCAACTAACCTTGCTCAACTTCGTAGCGCTCTTGGTTTGTTTGGGTTTTACCGTCGCTTTGTGAAAGACTTTAGCACAATTGCTTGCCCCTTGAATGAGCTTACCAAAAAGAATGTACCCTTCATTTGGGGCAATGCTCAAGAATCGGCTTTCAATGAACTCAAGAAGAGATTGACCGAAGCTCCTTTACTTGCTTTGCCGGATTTCTCCAAAACTTTCGAACTTGAGTGTGACGCTAGTGGCCTTGGCATCGGTGGCGTCCTCATGCAATGTGGCCGTCCCGTTGCCTATTATAGCGAAAAACTTGATGGTGCTCGCCTAAATTACCCAATCTACGACAAGGAACTCTATGCCTTAGTCCGTGTTTTGGAAGTGTGGCAACACTACCTTTGGCCCAAAGAGTTTGTTATCCATTCCGATCATGAATCTTTGAAATATTTGAAAACCCAAGCCAATTTTAACAAAAGGCATGCTAAATGGGTTGAATTCATCGAGTCTTTTCCCTATGTGGTGAGGTACAAAAAAGGCAAGGACAATATCGTTGCGGATGCTCTTTCCCGCAAGATGATCTTACTCACCCAACTTGAAATCAATGTTTTGGGTCTTGATGACCTTAAAGAACTCTATGCTTCCGATCCTTTCTTTGGTCCTATCTTTACAAAGTGCACAATTGACAAATGATGCGATGATTTCTACTTGCACAAGGGTTTCTTGTTGAAGGCTAACAAACTATGCATTCCCGAGTCCTCGCTCCGTTTGTTGCTTTTATAGGAATCACATAGTGGGGGACTCATGGGACACTTTGGACGTGACAAGACACTCGTCATGCTATCTACACACTACTTTTGGCCACGGATGACGCGTGATGTGGAGCGCTTGGTGCGCCGTTGCCCAACTTGCCTCAAAGCTAAGTCCACGTTGAACTCTCATGGTCTTTATATGCCTTTACCAATACCACACACATCTTGGTCCGACATTAGCATGGATTTCGTCTTAGGATTACCTCGCACAAAGAATGGCAAAGATTCAATATTTGTTGTTGTCGATCGCTTCTCTAAAATGGCACACTTTATTCCTTGCAATAAGACCAACGATGCTTCACACATTGCAACTTTGTTCTTTAGGGAAATCGTTCGTATACATGGAGTGCCGAAGACCATTGTTTCGGACCGCGATGTCAAGTTCACAAGCTACTTTTGGAAGGCATTGATGGCAAAGCTAGGAGTCAAGCTCCTCTTCTCCACCGCTTACCACCCACAAACCGACGGCCAAACCGAGGTGGTGAATCGAAGCTTATCAACTCTCCTTCACGCATTAATCAAGCCAAACATCAAGGGTTGGGAGGAATGCATACCGCACGCCGAGTTCGCCTACAACCGTGCCTCCCACCGGGCGACCAAGCGAAGCCCATTTGAGGTTGTCTATGGGTTCAACCCCAACACCGCCCTAGACATCCTCCCACTCCCTCTACACGAGCGCACCGACATGGACGTCGACAAGAGAGGCGACTACATGAAGTCATTACATGAGTCAACTCGAGCAACTCTAGAGGAGCACACCAAGCGCCAAGCTAACAAGATCAACAAGTTGAAGAAGCCCATGATATTCGAAGAAGGGGATCTTGTGTGGCTACACCTCCGCAAGGATCGTTTTCCAGATGAAAGAAAATCCAAGCTTGCTCCTCGCGGCGACGGGCCTTTCAAAGTGCTCAAGCGCATCAACGACAACGCCTACAAGATCAATATCCCAACATCCAAGTACTTGGTGCATGATACGTTCAACGTCGCCGACCTATCTCCCTTCCACGAAGATGCAAGCGTTCAAGAGGATGACGAGTCGAAGACGACTCTTTCCGAAGGGGGGGAGATGATGTAGCCCCACATGTGGACAAACACCATGGACACCATGCCGATTGACCCAATGACAAGATCAAGAGTCAAAGCTCTCCATGAAAAGGTGACCTCGCTCCTCTCGATGTGTGATCCCGACCTCCCTTTGAATTGCTTGCTACCTCATGCCGGTACCTTGTGTATACTCAGGATCCACCCGGAAGATGACCCACAATGGAGTCAAGAAGATGGCCAAGAGGAAATCCAAGAAGATGGGCAAGAAGAGGAAGAAGGAGGCAAAAGCTCAAGGCGGAGCCAGCCGGCCTCCAGGCCGGCCTGGGCCGGCCCCCAGGCCGGACCCCCACCCGAGCCAGCCGGCCTCCAGGCCGGCCTAGGCCGGCCCCCAGGCCGGACCTCCACCCGACGCAGCCGGCCCCCAGGCCGGCCTAGGCCGGTTTCCAGGCCGGCCCTCCACCCGACGCAGCCGGCCTCCAGGCCGGCCTAGGCCGGTTTCCAGGCCGGCCCTCCACCCGACGCAGCCGGCCTCCAGGCCGGCCTAGGCCGGTTTCTAGGCCGGCCCTCCACCCGACGCAGCCGGCCTCCAGGCCGGCCTAGGCCGGTTTCCAGGCCGGTTCCCCACCTTCTGCCACGTTTTGTACTAAGAATATAAATAGCTTTCCCCTTTCCCCATTTGAGGTTAGATTGAATCTGAGACTTGTGTGAGCTATGCTCCTCCTCCCTCGTAGCTAGGGTGCCTCGTTGAGATAGATCTTGTTGTTGCTACTATTTCACTGCGGTGTCTCTAGTAGTGCAAACCAATCTTTCACTGCGGTGATTCTATTGGATCGGTGGACCGGCCGGTAAGAGCAATCGGTTTCAACAAGAGTAAGTTTGGCTTTGATTCTTCGATCCAAAGGCTACCTTTTGAGGGTTTGTTGTTGGGTGGAGTTCTCAGCAGGATTTGCTAGTTATCCTTGTGTTTTGCCCACGAATCTCCCTCGCTACCCTCCGTGTTCTTCGTGTTCATCACCGTTTCCCGCTCAAATCCGTGAAGATCGGGCCTAGCCCTACATCATCGCGGTTAAATTTTCGCAGTGACAAAATTTAGAGGACGTGAGAACTTGACAGAAAACCGCTAAAATCGAACATATAAGGCGGCTGGGGTCTTATTTTGAGGTTGCACTGATTTTTTTTTATTTGCTAAATCTAAAGGTCTATTTTTGGGGAAAAAACAACGTAAAACTGGCGGTTACTTTTAGTGCCGGAGCCTTTTACGGATATGCTTTGAGTGGTTATACGAGGAGTTTTGGAATTTGAAGTCGGCCAAAGTTAGAGCGGCTGCGCAGTTTCGAAGTGGAATAGAAAATAGCTCGGCGCTTGTTGCGCTCCCACACATGCGAGGTTGGCAACCGCTCCAGAAGCTTCTAGAAGCCGCCGCCTACCCCTCCACCCCGCTAGCCGCCGCCCGGCTCCACGCCCACCTCCTCCGCTCCGGCCACCTCTACTCCTCCCACCACCTCACCTCTCACGTCCTCGCATCCTACCCACCAGGCCTCGCGCGCAACCTGTTCGATGAAATTCCCATCCCGACCCCGCGCCTTGCCAATGCACTCCTCCGCGCCCGTGTCGGAGCGCGTCAGTGGCGCGACGTGCTCCTCCTGCTCCCTCGCCTCCGCGTGCGCCCGGACGCCTTCACGCTGTCCCTCCTTGTCAAGTCCTGCGCCATGCTGCCCTCCCTCGTCCATGGTCGTGCCGTGCACGCCCTCGCAGTCCGCTCCTGCGCCGCGTACACCGACGCTTTCGTGGCTGCAGCACTTGTGCAGATGTACGCGAAATGCAGGGACATGGTCGGCTCGATCAACGCCTACAATGCATTTGAGAAACCGGATATGGTCCTCCGGACTTCCATGGTCACCGGGTACGAGCAGAACGGGTTGGCGCAGGAGGCACTTGAGTTCTTTGCAAGGCATGTGGTTGGACAGGGCGTCGTACCGAGTCCAGTCACTCTTGTGAGTGTGATGTCGGCAGCGGCACAGTTGAGGGATGCCCGAAATGGGCAGGCGTGCCATGCATTTGTTCTCAGGAATGACTTTGAGTATGACTTGGCTTTGATGAATGCTATTCTTGGGTTTTACATGAGGATTGGAGAAGTGCAAGCTGCAAGGAGGTTGTTTGAGGGAATGATGGAGAGAGACGTCGTCACATGGAGCTGTATGGTCACAGGATATGTGCAATCTGGAAACACCTGCGAAGCATTGCGTGTATATAAGATGATGGTCAAGGCAGGGATGAAGCCCAATGCAGTGACCGTGGTGAGTGTTGCGCAGGCTTGTTCGCTTGCTCTGGATGTTGAAGAAGGTAAAAGGTTGCATGACATTGCTGTGAAGATAGGGTGTGAACTTGAGATGACAGTTGCAACTGCGCTGGTTGATATGTACATGAAGTGCTCGTGTCATGAGAAGGCAATGCAATTATTTTGTCGGATGCCAAAGAAAGATACAGTAGCTTGGGCGGCGGTCATTGGTGGTCTTACCCAAAATGGTCTCCCTGATCTGTCGATGCGAGTGTTCAAGTGCATGTTGTTGGATGGTCCTGTCCCTGACGCTGTCACTATGGTGAAGGTACTTGCTGCATGCTCGGAGTCTGGTATTATGCGCCAAGCCATTTGTCTTCATGGCTATTTGGTTAACACTGGTTTTTCTGATAAGATGTTTGTGGCAGCTGCACTGGTGGATTTGTATTCGAAATTTGGAAACGTGGGTAGCGCGGTCAGGGTATTTGAAAGTGCTACCGAGAAGGACGTTGTGCTATGGAGCTCAATGATCTCAGGTTATGGAATCCATGGCCTTGGGCAGCAAGCTGTTGCCTTGTACCGAACGATGGTTGCCTCTTCAGTTAAACCTAATAGCCTGACTTTTGTGTCTGTGTTATCGGCATGCAGCCACTCTGGACTTGTGCAGGAAGGGAAGTGCATTTTTAAAAGCATGACTCAAGTTTATGGAATTGTGCCAAATACAGAGCATCTTAGTGCCATGGTTGATCTCCTTGGCCGTGCCGGTGAATTTCAAGAGGCAACGGAGCTCCTTCGTAAAATGGGTGGGACAGCTGATGCTCATACTTGGTGTGCCTTGCTTGCTGCCTGCAGAGCACACCGTGAGACAGAGATGAGTGCCGTGGTAGCTGCGAAACTGCTCAAGCTGGATCCTGATCATGCTGGTTACTATAATCTCTTGACCAACATATATGCATTTGATGAAAAATGGAACAGTGTACAAGAGACTAGGGACATCATCAGAGATAGAGGTTTGAAAAAAGTGCCAGGTTGCAGTGCAGTAGAGATCAATAATGTAATGCACACGTTCACAGCTGGGGAGAGGTCACACCGGGATTGGAAAAAGATTTCTACATTACTCCGGGAGTTGTCACTAAAGTTGAGAGGCGATGATTGTTTCTTTCAGTTGGACACTCACTTGGTGTTTGCAGATTTCTGATCTTCTCTGAATTGAAAACACTGTCTTTAAATGCACTTCACCTGCTGGTGGATTTCTAGAAGAAAGTGACGAAGAGACAGCATATGCAAGGTATTCATTCATCGCACAACGAACAGGTTGCGTAATTTGCTAATAGCTAATTGCAGCTTAGTTTTGCATTAACTGTAACATTTTCTATGTAGTACAGACACTTCAAGAACTGTATAGCTGTATCTCCCTTCATATAAAGATCAGCTATGTATTGTTGAATTTCTTAACTTACTGATGGCCAGAGCATGGCAAACTTTCACTATAATTAAAGAAGCTCATTGACCTGATGCCAACACAAATGTCCTGAATTAACCACTGGTTTGTAGGTAGGTAGATTCATTTTGGATAATGTGTTTGTTCAGGTTTGGTCATGACTCATCATTCATTATATGTGGGCAGTTAGTGATCTCTTAGGTCCCAATGACTGTTTGATTGTTCTCTTGACATAATGAGTTGCATGCATAGAAACAATAACGAGCTTGTGAAGTGTAACTTCATCTACAGTTCTCTGCACCCTGTCCTATTTAACCAATTTAAACAGTTGTTTTCAATTGGTTGATCTGGTTTTTTGTTTAGTGTAGGGCAATATGACACATTTGCTGTGACGATTGCAAACTAGTGCTTGCTGTTTCTCCTATGTTTGATCTGCAGGCTGCGATTAGCATGTACAGAAACCAGTTAAGAATTTCAACTTTCGCATTACTTGTTCATTTTTAGAAGCGTGGTTAAGAATAGCATGATGCAGTCGAAGTGAATCTCCATATATCATCTATTGAGTTCATAGTGTTTAAACTATGGATTAAATCTCCATATATCTCCAATTTTGTGGTAGTATTGTTTATCAATAAATAAGAAGGTGTTCTAGCATTATGGGCGCTCCCAAGCCATCTCCTTTCCTTCATGCGCTGGTGCTGCACTCAGAGGTTCTACGATGTTCCCGAAAACTGATGCACGGTCATGGGATGGGATTGTTAAATTATGTCAAAACTGTAGTGACTAACAGATTGGCTAGCTTTATAGAGAAATATTGACTATTGATGTTTTTTGAACGGAAAACTCTTGAGGTTATCAGAAGCAATTTCATCTGTTCGAGCTACGTCGTGTCAATATAGAACTATAACCACCATGGAGCAATGTGCCTTGTGTTTGTGAACATCTTAGCCAGAATTATTACTCCAAAACGTCTGTAACTAAATCGTTGGCATGCAGCAAGTCAGCAACAGCACAAACATAATTGATTGAACCACGGAAATGTGTGAAGATGAGCAACACAGAATACTGTTTCTTGTCCAATACACCGGAAACCAAAAGAAATGCAAACATCGATCCAAACAAACGATGAAAACAAGAACAAAAGAAAGCAGCAGCAGCAGCAGCAGCAGATCATGAGTGATGACCACAAACAGAACAAAGAAAGAAATAGACAACCACTTAACTCTACCAGTCCTCGTTAATGCTATTAGCAAACCACTTAAGCATGCATACGTGCCGTATGCTTTCGCCCTGTTCAGATGGCGGCAGAGGAGCCATGGTGCTGATGGTGGGCGCCGCCGCTGATCATGCCGCTCCACAGGCCGAGCCCGCCCAGGGATCCCATGGAGCTCTCCGCCGGCGCCCGGCTCGCATCGCCGCACCACTCCAGCGACAGCAGCCTCTCCGCCGGTGGCTTCATCTCGACAGCCGCGTCGCGCTGATCCGCCCGCGACGCACCACCGAACGGCAGCGCCAGGTGCTCACTCAGGCCGGCCGCGTAACGGAGCGCGTTCAGCGCGTGGTACTCTCCGCCACCGCCGCCGGAGGACATTCCCATCATACCCGGCCCCGCAAAGTGCGCCTCGGAGCTCGCGCTGTCAAATCCGGCGGAGCCGGCGAGGATGTGGTCGTACTTGTTCCAGTCCAGGAGCCCGAGGCTGCAGAGCGGGTCTGCGGACGAGACCGGCGGCGGCATCCCGGAGAAGGACAGGTGGAGGCCGGTCTCGGCCATGTGCCGGCCATACTGATGGTGGAGCGGCATCATCGTGATCGGCTGCGCCGCTGCGGCGGAGGGCTTCTTGGCGGCGCTGGCGCGCTTGTTCTTGCGGCAGCCTCCGCCGACGGGGACGTTGCGGAGGGAGCCGCCCTTGGTCCAGTAGCGGCGGCACGTCTTGCAGAAGTAGCGCGGCTGGGAGAGGCTGTAGTTGTTGTAGTAGCAGAACTTGGTGTGCGCCGAGTCGCAGCGCGGGCACTTGAGCGGCTGGTCGTGCTGAGGGCGCAGCCGCCGGTCCGCCGCCGCCTGCTGGGCCTGCATCTGCTCCGGACACGCGATGATCAGCTCCCCGGACGGCGACGACGTCCCCATCCCGCCCTGGTCCTCGGGAACGATGCCCTGAAAGCAAAAGGACCATCAGAACATGTCCTCACGTTGTGGCAATGTGATAATCATCATTGGCACTGTGATCAGAAGAATGGAAGCCTCGGAATGCGTGAAAGAGGTTTTAGATAGCTGCGTGCTTGGTCCCATGCATGCATGTTGGAAACTGCATGCAGACCAAGCTAGGGTTTCTCAAAGGGTAAGGCTTATGATCGATGCCTCCTCGTGATGGAAGCATCAAGTATGTTCAAGTATAGATCTGGGGCTGATCCTATGGTGTACCGCACTTTTAGACTCAGATTGATCTCTTGCTTTTCATCACATACAAAAGTAACAACAGATGTGTATGTGTAGATTTTCTTGAGGGCCATACATAGTGTACTTGGTCTTTCTTATGATTACACACACTAGTAGATCCTCAAGCGTGATCATGATCTAGAATTCTAGATCACCCATATATATTTTTAGTTAGTTTGAAATATGTCATGTGTGCTTCAAATTAGTGTTCGCATTAGTGTGTTGTGTAACCTCATCAAACATATTTTGACAACCTCAGCCCCAACTATGGATATACACCCTCAGATTTATGTTAGAATTCCTTGGAAGAAGGTAATTCAACTCTAACGTAAAAATGTGATATAGCTAGCTCCTCTTCTAATGATGTTGTTTGTCCACATTAACATTTTTTTCTAGAAGAGGCAACTTATGTCATGTTCTAAAGTTAAAGTGAACTGATCTGATCAGACGATCAAACTGTACTAGTACTTGTTTGAGTCTCTTTATCTTGTCGTTGCTTTTACTTGCAATACATGTGGGTCTCTAGTCGAGAGCTGCCATTCACTTTTCACCGTTTCTTGAAATGGACAGTAATGTCTGGTTGAATGCTCGCTTTTGTTACATCTTTTGCTAGTTTTCCTTCGAGAGTTTCTTTGTGTAATAGAGGTGCAGGGACCGAGTGTTTTAGATTTTGTAACACACTTGGTTAATACTCTGAAAAGAATGCATGGTCCAAACCTGAAAGACTTAATATCTTGTTGTTTACATATGTAACATATTAGTGCAACATCGAACAGGTTTCTTATGCATCTTTCGGTCTCTCCTGCAGTTGTTTAGGTCAGCCCATGTAGATAATGAATTCTTCAAAATAAAAATGCACATGAACCGCGTCTCATTAAATGAAGTGATGGCCAACATGTGGAAATATTTTCAACGACGTCGTAGTGTGAAACAGCAACTAGGTAAGAGAATTTGCATATGTTCGTTCATGTGTATGTTGACGACGACGGGAAATCATCTCAGTCTACCGAATCAAGTCTCAGGATTCTTCCAGTACGTAGTTCTACGGCGTAGATACATGAGTGTGAAACAAGGAGATCGGTGAAGATCTAGAACAAGTATTAATTCTCCTCCAACAGTCCTTAATTAATTTGGATTCAGAATTCTAAGTGACGCCTGTGTCTAGTCCTTTATTTGTTGGTTGGGGGAGGGGGGGAAATGAAGTTGTTATTCTCTGAAATTAAACCGCGTGATGAAGCAAGTAACTTTTGTTTTCTCAGAGCAAAGTTACTACTTTTTTTGTGAACACGGAGTATGAAGAGATCCACAATTTTTTTTGAGATGATAGAGCTAGATTCATCCATGCAGCCTAGTATACTCCTTGAGCCAAGACGCACGCATGATCATGCAAAGAAACCAAAGTGCTTGTGATGATCGATCAACGCATGGTAAATTAGTCATACTTCTACACATATGCATGTAATTAATTGACATACCTTGAGCCAGTCGGAGTCCATGCAGAAGTGCATCGGATGAGCCGCTCCTGCCATCATCGATTCGGCGACCGTCCGTCCGCGCTCGCTGATCAACCAGGGCAGGCCAGAGATAAACCCCACTGCCCGCTAGAGGTATGGTGCTCCTCCAAATTCAAGATCTAGCAACAAAACCTAGACGCAGAGATGACAGACGACGATACTACCTGCTACTGGCACACGCACGTACCACCTAGTTCTCGTTCTGTTAGTTGTCGACGAATTCAAGGGTGATTACTGATTAGCCTAGCTAAGAAGAGGCAGGTGGATATGGACTATGGAGAATGGACATACGACCGCAGGCTGGCTAGGGAGAGCACATGAAGAATTGAAGATCAAGAAGACGGTTTGGGGCTGGATAGGAGGAGAAGAGAAGGTAGAAGAGGCCGAGCTAAGCTACGGAGATGGATGGTGGGAGTTGGTGGTGCGAGATGTGAACGAGGAAGAGGGGGGGAGATGTGAATAAGAAGGGAGGGAAAAGTTGCGCCATGGCCGGAGAGAGAACTCAAACAAGTGTAGGACTAGGCTACCTCTATCGGCGGGCGGCAGGAGCTCGATCGGTGGTGGTGGTGCATGTTGCCGGGTGGGGTAGGGGAGGCCCACGGTGTCGGGGGTACGTACGCATGCGTCGAGTCTGTGTGGAGACATGCCTAGGGGAAGACGGCCACTGGTGGGGTGGGCGCGCGGCGTGTGCGCGTGTCGGTCGGCCGGCGGCCTTCAGCGAGTCTTCCGCTATACGTACTAGACTCTACTGCTGCCCATCGACTTCCTGATCGGCGGGTGGTCCAGTTTACGGTGTTGGTAGCAGCTACACCTAGCTGAGCTGCGCGTGTTTCCGAGGTGAGAAGAATTACGTACGGCGTGGATGCACGAAGCGCGTAGTACGCCATACGTACAGCTGTGACGACAGTCAATTTTGCCGTTTGCTGGCTGGGCCGGGTGGTTGTCTGTTTGCGAAGTTGGGGTTGGAGTCATGGAGCATGCATGGCCGGCGTTATGCATGGAGCAACAATAGAAATCGCACGATTCTTGAAGAGAATACTTAATTTGTTCGTTCATCTCCGTCCGTCCGTATGTAGTCAACTCGAGACTCGGCGGCTACATCCACCAGGATCCAGTAGTTTCGAAAACCAACTCGCCTAGACCCGGTTTTGAAACTTGGAAATGGAACATTTTCCAGTGGACTCCACGATTAAAATCAATTAAGATTGGATGTGGCCTAATTTCAATCAGAATTTATGGTACGCCCCACGAGGGCCACGAGTCAAACTCCCAACTGAGAATAATGGATATCATCAAGATCCTAATTCGGTAGCCTCACCACCCTCGACGTCCACGGCTCGGCAACCTCTACGGTGGCAACGTGGAAGCATTGATGTCCGCAACTCGGCTAGCCTCTTCGTCCGCGGCCAAGCGTGGACTCCATGTGTCAGGAAGACAACGTTATCAGCAATCACAAGTCAAGTAAGAACCTCCGCCCGACTCTTTGAGTCACCTAGAGGGTCGGGGGCTACTGTCGTGGATATGGAGCATGGGTATATTCATTGAGGTACAACGTAGCCCATCATGTGGGGGGGGGAGCACGACGGCTTGACAGGCTTGACCCAGACACCTTGCCTATTTGGAGTACAAGATAAAGACTAGTTTGTCTAAGTAGAACTCTATTTTTAAATCTACCCCTTCCACATATATCAGGAGGGGTAGGGAGCCCTCGACAAGGGAAAGACAAGACACAAGGAGTCGTCCCTATATCCGCCTCATATAGCGACACCACCATGAACATAGGAGATAGATCTAGCCCCAAACATGAATAGTGTCTATATCCGATGATATTTCCCGAGGGCTGAACATGTGTAAATCTTGTCTGTCATGTGCTAACCCATCTCCCGATCTCCGCGCGTAAATTTAGTGGGTTGGTACCCCGTGCTAGTACCACTCCGACAAGACCTAAGGTTAGTACCCCGTGTTAGTACAACTCCGACAAGACCCCCCTCCGGGTCCTCTAATGCTTCACCCTCCTCAACTTTTTACATCGGATGTGCTAGCAGTATATACTATCCATGTGCTAATGGCCGGAGATAATTAAGTGATTTGTGATAAGTTGACCTATACTTAATAGATTTGGACCGGTGAGTAACGACAATAAACCTAGTAGCCATCCATGTTAGCCTACACGACTTTTGGATATCAAACGTTGTCCTGATAGCCATAAAGCCATACACGTATAACAAGGGAGTAGCAGTAGAGAGTAGTGATACCGATGATTGTGCTCGGGGGGAGGGGGCGCTAGCCCCCTGCCGGTGCAGATGATATGGTGGTGAGATCATGGCCCTTGATCGGCATTGCTCCGATGTTGTTGTGAACTCGCTCCCTATCTTGATGCTTACCCGACCCTCTCGTGCGGGGAGCTTAGCATAGAACATGTCATCTTTCTGCCCTTTCACTTGCTGATTCGCATGATTGTTGCTGAACGGTTGTGTGTGGCACCGCTAGTCCGTTCCTTCCAAAATTCTTCTTTATCATAAGTGGGGCGTGCTGAATGTTCGGGGCCTGGAACCCCTTGCCCTTTCTTCGGCCTGCGTCCTCCCGGGGGTGCTCAGGATATCCGGTTAGTAACAAATGCGTCCTCCCGCATTTTCCGACCGGTAGCCAAAACCTGACGTATAATATATAAGAATACCAGATCGATCAATGAAGTCGAACCCTATGTGTGTGCCTTCTGATTGGCCGCTCGTCGTTGTACATAGACGCGAGGAGACCAAATCAGGATACGAATGCTAGCTTCGTCATGGTGACCGCCTCGGTATCATGCAATTATCATATCGAAGTTTGTCGGACGGCTGATCACCGTAAGGAGCTACGAGATAGCTAACATTTATTTTCTTTGATGAATTACTACCTATGAACCCAACAAAAAACTATGATATATCAATCTTGGTAATTAGCAAACTTATATAGAAAATAGAGGTTTAGTTTTTTAATTAGTTATGTCTTTCAGTTTGTTATACCACAAATATGAATACGAGGACAACAACAACAACACAGATAAATTTCCTTTAAAAGCCTATTGTTTGATGTTCTAGTATTTCCGGTGCTTAAATTATCAAATTGTCATGGTGGTCATATAGTGTTAATTACTATTGTCGAGGGAGGCGTTTTGGCTCCCGAGCTCATATGCTTCTTGTCAAATAAATAAATCGAAAAAAATCTGAAAAAAATTGGTGCTGAAAATATATATGTTTCCTACATTCCTGTCAAATTTCGTGAGGAAATGATAAAGATAAATCCATTGACCAAAATGAGATTAAAAAATATCTTTTCAGAGCAGTGATTTTGTCTTTTTGTACAGAGCAACAGAAATGTCATTTCCTCACGAAATTTTACAGGAGTGTATAGACATATATATGTTTGTCACAAAAAAATCATAAATTTTTAAAATGTTTTACTATTTTTTCCTATTTTTTATTTGGCCAGGAGCATATGAGCTCGGGACCCAAAGTGGATTTCTGTTAATTGTCCTCGTAAAATAAGTTACCGAAATATAAATGTCATAGCTTCTTTTACATTGCCAAACATATGTTTACATGTTTTGATATCAATGGTATATGCCTATATGGAGACTATATGCTGAAAAGTTTCATCTATTGTGTGGTCATTTCTGCTCGCTCCCGATCATGTCCAAATCGTAGCTCTGCCCTGACTGGACTAGTGTAGTACAAGCATGTACCATGAGTCCATGACCTACTAAGACTAGTCACAATGGGGGTATCATAAGTAGTATCATAGGTGCCATGTTGGCAAAAAGATGATGTGTCACAACAATAAATAAAGAGAGAGAAGGTTGTGGTATCATGATATGATACCGTAACATAACGGATTTCAAGACGCAATGAGTCTATGAGCTAATAAATACAATGTATTATGATACTATAAATATGTTACCATCCACAATGAACATAGTACATAGACTAGTATCATATGCATGATACTAGTTTATGTTACTTTCCATTGTGACTAGTCTAACAGAAGGGCCCTCAACGTAAAAAATCAAGCGATGGCAATGTACAGACTAGAAACGAACTGTCGTGACAGGTAATGCGTCGCCATGACGACACCGGAGCCACGTGGAATATTTCGGCCGTCGTGAAAAAGGAGCCACGAGAAAACCGAAAGCTCACTCCAATCGGGACCCATGTTTTGTTCTTGTTGACCCGATCGATTGATCCCATCCCTTTTTTCTTCTCCCCGTCTCAAGTTTTTTGCCGCAGCCTCTTACTAAAATACAGTACCATGTACAAAAAAAAAATGTGTCGAAAGGTGCACTGTTGACAAAGACGGAGATGAGTTCTCTCATCTTTTCCTCACACTTTGATTTGTTTTAACCTACTAGCTGGCGCTGTTGAAAGTAACCGGACATGTGGCGAAAGAAAGGAGCACCAGATGTTGCATATTTTGCGTAAGTTGAAAAAGAAAGTTAAAGGTCAGTCTAAGACCAGTGTTGTGTTGGGATCCTCCGAATAATAAACAACAAAAATGAGATGTAATGCATGCTCTGATCCGTTTTCAGCGACCACCCTGCATGTAATGTTCCAGGTGCTGTTGCGCCATATTCCAACAATCTGAGTATCTGAGTTTTGTTTTCTTACAGGATATGAATGTCACAAAACTCCAACTGAACCATGAAATGTACGTACTGAATGTCGTTACTATACCCTATCCAGGATCGCTGGCAGTAAAAAAAAAGAAATGGTATAGCGTAGTCTGATACAGATTCCTAGTAATCTACCGACGAACGTATGGCCGGAATATTTTTGTGGGGTGGGTCGAAAGCATGTTTTTTCGGGGGGCCTGAAAGGCATGTGATTGCAAAGAAGAGACAAGCAGGGTAGCAGAGGCGAAGCATCTCTCCCTGTCTTTGCGCCCTCCCTCGATCCCTTTTTCCCGGATTCAAAATTTGTTTCCTTTGCTTTCGAGAACTCGCCGCCCGCAAGCAAGGTATCGATGCCCTGGCTTCATAGTACCCCCACATCATCATACTCATCCTCATCCTATGCTGTGGCGGTTCGCAGGGCAGGCTTGGTGTCAGTCGGCAGTCAGTTGTGTGTGCTACGCCGGCACCCCACTGTGCGCTCTGCTAACTTCTTCGTCAATGTTAACACATAAGTTCTACGTCGAATTTGCTTGTCAAATTCGTATATCGTTCACCTTGGGCAGTGGGCACCGGATGACAGTACGTAGGAAGTTATCAAATGTCAACCGGGTCAGCTGAAAAATCCAATTACGGATTAAACAAAAACCTTTGCCGGGTTCGGAGAAACTGCTGCGCAATCGTCGGCTCGACGATCTCGTAGCTAGCGCTGCATATCCAGTTGTTAACTCCTGAGATGAGATCGATCAAATCCCGCCGCCGTCTATGATTCCATCGGTCTGCTGCGCGGCGCACGGCGTCATGACGCGAGTACTAAACAATTGCGACTTATCCCTGCGAGAGATCTTTCGGTCTCTATCAGAATGATGACATCTGGAGCCGACTTCTCCGTCTGTCTAGCATGGAATGCGTGGATCCAGCATCAGCAGCGTGATCGAGAGCGGGTGTGACATGGAATTTGGCGGTCGTCACGCGCTACGGCGACCGGATCGGATGGGCAGCCCGGCCGGCGGTGGAGTGGACGGACAGCCGCGCGTGTCTGGTCGAGCTTTCCCACGCGCCGGCGTAGTACGTAGCTAGAGCGCGTGTCGGCATACATACATACATACGCACGCGTAGCTAGGGCGCCGCGCCGTCACGCCGGCCGGTTGCTCGCAGGTCTCGTTTGTACTCCCAACAAATGTTCCGCAGGTCACCGTTCTCTGGGTCAAATCTGTCTGCACTCTGCACCACCACGGCATCCACGAATTTCGCAAGTGCCAGCCAGCCTGACGGCCATCGTAGCGTAGGCCGCCGCGCCCGTCGTGATCACCCACCCACACGTGCGCGCGGCCGGCCGGATCCCGTTCAGATTTTCGGCCACCAAATCCCCCCGTGCGCCTTCGACCGGGACGGACGACGGACGGTGCGGCGAGCTATAGCGCTACGTTCGTCCATGGCCATAACTCGGGTAGGTCGCGGGTCGCAGATCGTTTCACATCTTTTGACCAGAGCATCCGTGTGTCGACTGAGTTCATAATGCAGCCACGAGCCCAGGATCCTCCAATCCCCTAATCCAGGAGGAGCTAGCACACGATCGATCGAGACAAAAATTAACACGCGCCTGGTCATCAGGCTTACGCATGCAGCGCAGAAACGACACGATGTTTCCACATCGAGCCTATGCATATCGGCGACGAACAACGAGGCTCGATCCTGGCGTATAAAGAACAGATTAACAAGAAAGAATCGGATTAACTAGCTGCCGATCGATGGCGTGGCGGCCGCGAATTTCAAAACACGGTACTGCAGGTAAGAGTATTTGTCACTGTCGTGATCCCGATCGCGATCCCTCCCGCCCGTGCATATATGGCATATAAATCTCGATCGGGCCCGGCTCTCCCGGCCGGTCGCCGTCCTCCTCCAACAAAGCGTGCCGTTTGTGTTGAAAATTGCTTATTGCATTATTCTTGCAGCTAGTGTAGCAGATACATGAGTGGCAGCTTTGTTTGTCCATTCCATTATCATCATCTGAATAGAAGAAGTGTCCTCTGTGGAAGCTAGACTGACAAGAAGATATAAATATTTCCCCAGTCTCGCGTACCAACCTCTTCAATTAGCTTGACAACAAAGCTTGTAAATTGCATCAATTAACGGCATCGATCCTGTACTTTTGTATTGGGTTGTCGCTCAATCAAGCACATTGTTCTTCAGTTCACGAACAAGGAGTGCGTGTCGCAGCTAATTCGCTGTTCAAAATGGCCATGCGCACGCGCATTTCCAAGATTAGATTTTGATCATAGTCACACAGTGGATAGAAGAATTGGTCAGCTCACATATTAAACATTTTGGTAACATAATGACTGAAACCACCAGAAGTCTGAGTATCCCTTGTGCTAACAAAATCTATTTGTAGCTAGCTACTACACAACATCATCAAGGTTTTGCTGCAATTTTTTTCTGAAATGCCTGCGAATTGCTTATTGCATTATTTTGCAGAGTATATGCAGCCGGTGTAACAGATACGTACTCCCTCCGTTCCAAAATACTTGATTTCTATTTGTCTACATATGGGTGTACCTACATACTAAAAGATATCTAAATACATCCGTAATCCGTATGTAGACAAATAAAAATCATCTATTTTAGAACGGAGGGAGTACATGAGTGGCAGCTTGTTTGTCCATTCCATTATCATCATCTGAATAGAAGTGTCCACTGTGGAAGCTAGACTGACAACATATAAATGTTTCCCCAGCCTCGCGTACCAACCTCTTCAATTAGCTTGTTTACCAAACCTCGTAAATTGCATCAACAGCATCGATTCTGTAATTTTGGTTTGGGTTCTCACCTTCTCGGTCAATCAAACACATTGTTCTTCAGTTCATGAACAAGGAGTGCATATCCCTATCTAGTATCTACTTAGCAATGTTCAGACGCACTCTCTATGGACCACGTCTTGTGTTGTGGAATGCCTTGTTGGGGCGACTGGCTTCAGTTCAGTTATCACAAGGGTCTGATGAGTTCCGCTGGAATCTAACTGGGAATGGTATGTTCTCCGTGGATTCAATGTATAGAGCATTGTTACATTCTGATGTGCCAGTTGACAACAACAAAAAAATTTGGTGTATGAAGATTCCACTGAAATTAAAGATTTTTGCGTGGTATCTTCGTAAAGGGGTTATCCTCACCAAAGACAACCTGGTCAAGCGTAACTGGAACGGAAGTACTAAGTGTGTGTTTTGTACACATGATGAGACTATCAACACTTATTCTTCCAATGTAAAGTTGCATGTTCTATATGGTCAGCCATTCAGATAGCTTCTAACTTATATCCACCTCGTTCGGTTGCAAATATTTTTGGAAAGAACGATTATTAGAGTGGGAGCGTTAGCCGTTATTATGGTCACTGTGTCTATGTAGAAATTACAAGGTTTTTAATGATAAAAATACATCTCTCTTGCAGGTACTTTACCGATGCACAGGTTTGCTGCGTTCGTGGTCCACATTACAACGTGTGGAAAATCGAGGCCTTTTTATGGTGGCGTCTGCACGACTGGAGCACACGGCGAGAGATATTTTTACCCAATATGGGTGGCCTAGGGATCTTCGTTTAGGTCCTCCGTAGTCATAGGCGTTTTGTTTATTGATTTTGCGCCTGTGTGCTGCATATGTATTTTCTCTTTCGAGTTCTTTGGCTGTGTGCATCTTGTTATCCAGAGGACGGGTATAGGCATACTTTGTATCAATGATACATTGAAATGAAATTCCCTTTATGAAAAAAACAATGTTTTAAGCACATCGCAGCTAATTCGCTGTACAGAATGGCCATGCACACACGGATTTCCAAAATTAGATTTCGATCACAGTCGGTGGATATTGTATAGCATGTTACGATGATCCAAGTGACATCATGCTTAAATTCGTTTGTAGGGGTGGACATGAGAGTTGGTCAACACACATATTAATTTACTGAAACATTTCGGTAACATACTGACTAAAACCATGGGCAATCTGAGTAACAAAATCTATTTGTAGCTCATACACAACATCACCAAGGTTTTTCTTCAGGCGGAGTACGTTGGGGGAGATGTGCTCTCCGTGCAATCTCTTCAAGGAGCAGCTAGTTATACGTGTATAGCATATTAAATGCACAATCCGCATAATTCAGAGATCAAATAAATACATAACCAACATCGTCGGCAGCCAAGAGTGCAGTGCACAATAATATTGATATTCACCAACGAGATTAATATGTGCCACCGTCTTTCCCAACACTACTTGTTCGTAACGGAGCATATTTGGTACCAAGACAAAAGAAGAACATAACAACAATTAACCTCCACATTAAGCTAAAAAAAATAACCAAGCAACAGTCAAATATGTATCCGCTACTAAGAGATACTAGACCACTGAGGGTATCACCGTGTCTCCGCACAATATTACAGAAATCTCCTTAGCACATCTCCCTTACCGGAAACAACCAACATCATAGAGCTCACAACAAAAATAGAGCAAGCCGGGTACAAAACCAGGCAACTGTTCAGGAGTTGTTTAAGTCAAGAGGGGCGCCGATACTCTACCACTGCCTCCACAGACCCGAGGAAAAACAAATATATAATTATCCCAAAAGGTGAAGTGTCGAATGCCTATGAAGATGCATACTAGTGACGGTTACCTACTACTCCCTCCGTATCAAAATATAAGATGTTTTACCATTTTTCTTTCCATCCGTATTTAGACATGTTTTAGTGTAAGGTTCAAATGAATCTTGCACTAAAACATGTTTAGATACGGATGGAAAGAGAAGTGCTAAAACATCTTATATTTTGATACGGAGGGAGTAGAAGAGTGTGGACAAAATGAAGAAGCAAAGTGACATCATCATCAGTACAAGGCCAGATGTATACCTCCACATCATAGTACACCCACATCATCATACTCTGCATAGTACCCCCACATAGTACCTAGGTTGCGCGGATACGGCAAGAAAGTCACGTATCGGGGGTTGGATACGGCCGGATACCTAAAGATACGGCCGGGATACGTATCGGATGATTTTCCATTTAGAAAATAAAGAAAATAAACTGGATACGTTAGGGGACACGGGAATACCCTAACCCGTCATCTATACCACGAACCAGCCTTTTTTTCTCCCGTCTTCTCACCTCTCCCAACCTCTTGACATGGGCGTCGCCGCCGCCACACTGCAGAACATCGACAGCCACCGCTGCTGCAGCGCCGCCGTACAGGAGAAAGGATCCGGCTAGCTAGCGTCCTCTTCTGCCGTCCGCCCGCCTGCCGCTGCACTAGTGCACTGTGCAGGTAAGTTTCCCCTCCTCCCATCTCCACTTCTCCGTTTTTTCTTGGTACTGCACTCCTGCCCTAGTTCTTGTTGCTGGCTTGCTCACTACAAGAAATATGCTCGTTTATGACTTTCTGATAATAACCATGGAAAAATTGGTCATAGAGTTATGACTATTTTAAATTTATTGGTCATTAGGTATTTGGAAGGGTCCAAACCCTAAAACTTGACGACCATTTTTATCTAAAAAGTCATAACTGCATTATAAGAGATGGTCATAGAATGGGAGGAACAGTCTACGACCTTTTTTCCCGATTGATTACGACCAACTGAAAAAGTCATAATATCTAGAACCATATTATAAGATAGTTAATTGACTAGATGGCAGCCATCTCAGCAAGCGGGACCCACTGACATGTGGGTCCCCCCAATTCCACATGACATGTTGGACCCACCCATGAAACACCAACCTAGCAGCCATCTCAGCAGGCAGGACCCACTGATATGTGGGACCCAGCCCGCCCTACCTGACTTGTGGGTCCCGCACCATCCCATCCCACTGAAATGTCGGTCCCACCATCAGCCTGACAGATGGGATGAAACACGACCTAAGCAACTAAATCAACGCAATAAAACAAATTGCGCTGGAGGAGGGTCGAACACAAGACCTCGTGCGGCCGAGTGCACGTTCCTTGCCACTGGGCCAAGGCGACGTTGCTGATTGGAACAATTATGCACACCTTTTGTAACAGGAAAAGCTCGTCCGGTGCCAAGGCCCATTTCAGTAAACCTGTAGTAGACCCAACAATTGTGTTGACTCGGTGGCTATTGGGCTACCTGCTGGGCCGCGTCGTCCAGAGGCTTTTTCATGTTTTTTTCTCTATTTTAAAAATCCATTTATGCCTCTAATTCAAACTTTTTTTGAAACAATTTGTAAACAAAATTATCTATATTAAAAACTTGGAAACCATATACACTATAATTTTAAAATTTAAATATTCAAATAATGTAAAAGTGTTGTTTATCATCTTTATGTCATTTTTGAATATTGAAATTATGACTTGCCAAAATATTCAAATAAATCAAGGAAAATATGAAATGTAACATTTACAAATACAGAACATAATAATGCAATTATATCAACAAAATAACTATATAATAGGCATTTTTCTGTTGTTTTGAATTTGTTATGTCGGTGTTAAAATACGGTCAAACCGACGGTCACAACTACGACACGACCATTCTTAGTCAAAATTGATGACACGACACGACAATTTTGTAGTCTAACCGCCGGTATTGGGCCCAAGACCATTTCCAGAAACGTGTAGGGCTAGACACAATGGTTGACTTAGGCCACATTTATCTTAGTGAAAATTCCAAGGCTTTCATTTCTGCCCATCATTTTCGTATTTCCTAGTGTCAAAATTGTGTTGTTTTGTGAAGCACCTACCAAATGTTTGTTGCAAAATTGGACCATACCAATTTTCAAAAATACTAGACCTCTTTTAAAGTACAATTTACCAAATGGTTGCATTTAAAAGACTATCCATACACCTGTTGTGAAAATGACAAATTCTTACCGATTCAGCTGGAACACTTTTTCAAGATATTTGCCGTATTTCAAGTTTCTTATTTGTCCTCAAAACTAGGTAACATATAATGACACATTGCGAAGGATTTCCATTATTTTGATTTTTTTGAATTCTTTATGCCAATTTCAAAATGCGGTCAAAATTGACGACACGACCGTTCTTAGCTAGGTGTTGAATTTTGCGAAACTATTGATGTATCTATGATAAAATAGATAGTTGTGCACCAAAAAATGATTTTTTCGAAAAATCACGAGTAAACTAGGAGGCAGCTGTAGTTCAAATTTGACCCGATTCCATTCGAATCGCCATAAATTTGTCTTTTTATGAGAGGTGTATAGATACCTTTTGAAACACAAACATTTGGTTATTTGTGCATTACATATGGTCTAATATTTTTATAAATTGATGTGGTTCAAATTTGTAACATATTTTTGGTAGTTGCTTCACAAAACAAGCCATTTTCAGCACTCAGAAAATGAGAAATGATTTTTTTGTGTAACGAAAATGAAAACTTCCTTCGGCAACATTGTTCTTCGTTCCAAGATGCACGCTTGTATATAATATGGACATATTTAAAAAAACTATGCCATGAATGTCATCATAACATTCGTCATTTGGCCTGAAAGTCATGAATCTTCGTTCATGCTAGCTCATTTCTGAGAACACTTTTTCAAGATATTTGCCGTATTACAAGTTTCTTATTTTTCCTCAAAACTAGGTCACATATAATGACACATTGCGAAGGATTTCCATTATTTTGATTTTTTTTAATTCTTTATGCCGATTTCAAAATGCGGTCAAAATTGACGACATGACCGTTCTTAGCTAGGGGTTGAATCTTGCGAAACTATTGGTGTATCTTTGATAAAATAGATAGTTGTGCACCTAAAAATGATTTTTTTTCAAAAAATCACGAGTAAACTAGGAGGCAGCTGTAGTTCAAATTTGACCCGGTTCCATTCGAATCGGCATAAATTTGTCTTTTTTATGAGAGGTGTATAGATACCTTTTGAAACACAAACATTTGGTTATTTGTGCATTACATATGGTCTAATATTTTTATAAATTGATGTGGTTCAAATTTGTAACATATTTTTGTTAGTTCACAAAACAACCTATTTTCAGCACTCGAAAAATAAATGATTCTTTTGTCTAACGAAAATGAAAACTTTCTTTGGCAACATTGTTCTCCATTCCAAGATGCACGCTTTTATATAATATGGACTTATTTAAACAAATTATGCCATGAATGTCATCATAACATTCGTCATTTGCCCTGAAAGTCATGAATCTTCGTTCATGGTAGCTCATTTCTGAGAACACTTTTTCAAGATATTTGCCGTATTTCAAGTTTCTTATTTTTGCTCAAAACTAGGTAACATATAATGACACATTGCGAAGGATTTCCATTATTTTGATTTTTTTTGAATTCTTTATGCCGATTTCAAAATGCGGTCAAAATTGACGACACGACCGTTCTTAGCTAGGGGTTGAATCTTGCAAAAATATTGGTATATCTCAGATAAAATAGATGATTATGTACTTAAAAAATGATTTTTTTCAAAAAATCATGAGCAAACTACGACGTAGCTGTAGTTCAAATTTTACCCGGTTCCAACTGAATCGGCAGAAGTTTGTCTTTTTTACGAGAGGTAGATAAAAACCTCTTGACACACAAATATTTGGTTATTTGTACATAAAATATGGTCTAATATTTTAAAAAATTGGTGTGTGATCCAATTTTATAACATATTTTTGGTAGTTGCTTCACAAAACAAGCCATTTTCGGCACTCGGAAAATGAAAAATGATTTTTTTGTTCAAAGAAAATGAAAACTTTCTTCGGAAACATTGTTCTCCATTCCAAGATGCACGCTTGTGTATAATATGGACATATTTAAACAAACTATGCCATGAATGTCATCATAACATTCGTCATTTGGCCTGAAAGTCATGAATCTTCGTTCATGGTAGCTCATTTCTGAGAACACTTTTTCAAGATATTTGCCGTATTTCAAGTTTCTTATTTTTCCTCAAAACTAGGTAACATATAATGACACATTGCGAAGGATTTCCATTATTTTGATTTTTTTGAATTCTTAATGCCGATTTCAAAATGCGGTCAAAATTGACGACACAACCGTTCTTAGCTAGGGGTTGAATCTTGCAAAACTATTAATATATATCTGATAAAAAAATCATGAGCACGTCGTAGTTCAAATTTTACCCGGTTCCAGCTGAATCGGCAGAAGTTTGTCTTTTTTATGAGAGGTAGATAAAAACCTCTTGAAACACAAAAATTTGGTTATTTATACATAAAATATGGTCTAATATTTTTTAAAATTGGTGTGGTTCAAATTTGCAACATTGTTTTGGTAGGTGCTTCACAAAACAACCCATTTTTACACTCAAAAAATGAAAAATGATTTTTTTGTGTAACGAAAATGAAAACTTCCTTCGGCAACATTGTTCTCCATTCCAAGATGGACTCATGTGCACAATATGGGTTCATTTGAACAAACTATGCCATGAATCTAGTCATAACATTCGTCATTTGGCCTGAAAGTCATGAATCTTCGTTCATGGTAGCTCATTTCTGAGAACACTTTTTCAAGATATTTGCCGTATTTCAAGTTTCTTATTTTTCCTCAAAACTAGGTAACATATAATGACACATTGTGAAGGATTTCCATTATTTTGATTTTTTTGAATTCTTTATGCCGATTTCAAAATGCGGTCAAAATTGACGACACGACCGTTCTTAGCTAGGGGTTGAATCTTGCAAAACTATTGGTGTATCTCTGATAAAATAGATGGTTATGTATCATGAGCAAACTACGACGTAGATGTAGTTCAAATTTTACCCGGTTCCAACTGAATCGGCAGAAGTTTGTCTTTTTACGAGAGGTAGATAAAAACCTCTTGACACACAACAATTTGGTTATTTATACATAAAATATGGTCTAATATTTTTAAAAATTGGTGTGGTTCAAATTTGCAACATTGTTTTGGTACGTGCTTCCCAAAACAACCCATTTTTTACACTCAAAAAATGAAAAATGATTTGCTCGTGATTTGCTCGTGATTCGTTCTGTTTTGCTCGTGAATCTAGTCATAACAAACTATGCCATGAATCTAGTCATAACATTCGTTATGTTTTTTTAAAACAAACTATGCCATGAATCTAGTCATAACATTCGTTATGTTTTGCTCGTGATTTTTCACAAAAATCATTTTTAAATACATAAGTAGCTATTTCCTCAGAGATACACCTAAAGTTTCGCAAGATCCCATCCCTAGATATGAACGGTCATGCCGACAATTTTGACCGCTTTTTGAAATCATCATAAACAAAATTTAAAAAAATCAAAACAATAGAAAACCTTCGCATTGTGTCATATTATGTGACATGGTATCAAGGAAAAATTATAAACTTGGAATAATACAAAATTATAAAATTTGGGAACAGCCCGCCACGCCAAACATTTCGGAGCCAAAAATTTTGGAGATTTGGGTCCAAATTTTGGAAATTAAAGCGGGTCACATCTGGCCAATGAGATGTGAGGAACTGCCTCCACACGGATCACCTCCCCGAGCCGTCCACCACCCATCCATCCAACGGTGGAGCTCCTCTCGGGAAACCCTATCACCGCAGCAAGGCTCCTCCCGTGAAACCCTAACCTCTCCCTTACATTCTCTCCCTCGCCCCCTCCCCCGATTCAGATCGACGGCGCTGCCTCTCGTCCTGCCCGCCGCCACCCCCTTCTCCCCCAGCCCCGCCGCCCCCTCCTCTCCTCCGCCCCCAGCCCCACCTCCCCCTCCTCTCCTCCCCTCCGTCCCTAGCCCCTCCTGTTCGATCTCACGCAACGGATCGATCACCGCCCGCCTCAGCCTCGCCGGAGAGAGAGGCACCGCCACCCAGCGACCACGGCGTCGCGGCTGGCTTGCTCGCCGGCGCGCGCGTGCGTGCTTCGATGCGTGGCGCTCCGTCGAGCTGGCCGGACCGCGGCGCGCTCGTGGCCTCCCTAGGGTTTGCGGTGGCCGTGTCGGATCTGTGGAGCAATCCGACGGAGGCCTTTGTCGATGACGCTTTCGAGCTCTTCTCCAGCGATGTCTTGCTCTATCTCTCACTCTTCCTTCAGGCCGCATCACCTCCTGCTCAACCTCCTCTAACTTGCCATTTTTGTTGAAGCAGGAACCTACAATGTCGACCTCCCTTGCAGAGCCGCGGTGGGAACTCGAAGACGGCGACCTCCTTGCATAGCTCGGACCAGATCTTGCCCCAGCGTCTCCATCCCCGGACCGTGGATTGAACCGACGGGAGTTGGGTAAGTCACTTGATTCCTCCATTTGTTGCCTGCTATTCAGTTGTTACCTGCTATAAATCGGTGGATCTATTGTTGTTAGAAGTGTGATTTGGTGAACCTGTTGTTTTTATCTGCTCTAGAAGTGTAAATTGGTGGATCTGTTGTTATCTGTGGTACTACTTGTGTAAATTTGATTCACCTGAGATATGATGATAATGCTCTCACTTGAAATGTAAGTCCATTTGGTGTCAACAGGTTATAACTGAAATTGAAGATAATTACATGGATGCTATAAAGTAAAATGCTTTCTATCTGTTTGTACCGTTGCTTGGCATATGTACTTAATTGATTTGGCTAGTTTGGTGTGGCTAATGATTGCAGATAACACTAAGGCATTTTCTGGAACTGAGTAATAGTTAAACCTGGATTAACGATTCATTTATCTATACAATTCATTTCCAGGTTAGATGCTAATTGTACCTTCAGCTTACTCTGTTCCGGTTCCGGCGGTGGTGCTGCTGCTCCTAGGATGGCTATGCGCTGGTAGGCTCCGCTGCCTACCCTGGCGCCGTGGTGGCGAAGCTCGGCTGAGCCTACAACCCCCTCTAGTGAGCTCATCAGGTCCCCTTCTAGCCCTCCTACTTTCTCCATGGTGCCACGGCCATGGAGCTGTGGCAATTCGTGCGTTGTAACTGTACAATTTTTGTCCTAGTCAAGCATTGGATGATATTGTATGTGTCATGATGTACATTGTTCAGGAACTATGCCAACCTATCTTAATAAGTTTGACATATTTGCTTTATTGTCTTGCACTGGATTGTTACCTGTCATTGTCGTGTACAAATATATCTCAATTACGCTAAAACATATCCTTCTGTGTGTTCTAAA